>OX155648.1:11742500-12155000 GCA_944567765.1 Carterocephalus palaemon
GTATTAAAGATAAAGATAGGTACCGTGGCGAGCGGTGTTACTGCCCTGGGCGAACTCTTTATGGAACAAAATAGGTTTCATGTAAAACCTATTTGGTTCCCTATAGGCTCTAAAAAGTTTTTAGCATTACGTAAAATATTCTCATACCTTCTCACTTCTTAGGAAATACTATCGGCTAGTTTCTAGTTCGCCTAGCAACCTAGGATTATCGGCAGTTAATAGGCATGATCAATCAAATTCTTTGTCAAGCGCTAGTTGGGGCGACCGCAGCAAAATGGCCGCCGTGACGTCACGAGCCAGTAGCTGCAATCTTGTTAGCCATAAACGACTTCTGGTAGTTTTCACAGTCAACATAACATACATATAACTGACTAGTGGACGCCCGCAGCTTCGCTCGCGTAGAATTAGACCCATTAACGACGTCTGCCCGCGCTCGGGTTGCCCACTTGACTTCAAAAATTGCAAAGTTTCATACTAACTTTGCACCCCCGTTTTACCCCCTTAGGGAATGAATTTTCAAAAATCCTTTCTTAGTGCTCCCCTACGTTATAAAAGGAACCCCTGTGCAAAATTTCAAGTTTCTAACCCTTATAGTTTAGGCCCTGCGTTGATATGTCAGTCAGTCAGTCACCTTCTCCTTTTATATATAGAGATTATGATAGGCCCCTGTGCTGTAGTGACTGCGAAATAATGATGGATGGAGGCACAGGTCCAGAGTTTGAAACTGGGAATTTCACGTTTGGCCACATCTGAGGAAGGACTGACAGTTGTAGAAGAAAACAGCTGCGGAATTCGACGGGCTCGTTGGCGCAATCGGTAGTGACCCTGTCTGTTGCGCCAGGAGTCGTGGGTTCGAATCCCACTCAGGATAAATCTGTCAGGACAAAAGTGTATGGATGTTAATATTATCTATTTAAGTATGTATATAAAAATATCTATGTATGTATGTATATCAGTCTCTGACACCCATATCACAGGCTCGCGCCTACATTGGGGTCGGATGGCCGTGTGTGAGAATGTCCAAGATATTTATTTATTTATTTTACCTACATGCCTGGGAGTTCTCCATAATGTTTTTAAAGGCATGTAAAGTCTGTCCACATATTTCCATTCCGAGAGGAGAACCGTGCCCAAGAGTGGGACAATGCAAAGTTTGTGGTGGTGGCGGACGTTGGGAAAGGTCTATGTCCACCAGTGGATTGATGTATAGGCTGAAGAGGAAGACAGAGAGAGATGGAATGAACGTTCTCAAACAGCACCACTGTCGCCCATTAGTTGGTCCGACCACAAGTCGAGACAATGGCCACCGTGACGTCACGGCCAGCGGTCATCGCGCCTGCCTCGTTAGCGACACAGTTTTTACTGCTGTAGCAATGCTCGATAGTGGAGTGTAATGAGAGGGCCCTAGAATGCAGGTGGTCGTTTCTTCTCGTATATAATAGCAAATATTTGTTATATATAACTATATCAAAAAAACTTTAAAACTGACTACAAAAGTACTTTTTTTTTGTTTTTGTTTTGCGAGTGGGAAACCTTGAAAAGGTACCCGAACGTCGTGGGAGCGACGTCGGGTTATGTGGGACTTTCACCCACTAAAACCCACTCGTTGGCCTACTCCAGCGCTACAGGAGGGCTCCGGGATCTCTCGTAGAACGCGCCGGTGCCCTCCGGCGCTGCGCCCAAGACGGGCTCTTCCCGGATTACACAACGCTGTGCAGCCACAAACACCGTCGTCTTTCCCGGGGTCACATGATGGACGATTCGAGCTCCCCCTCTCACCGCCCGCAGCCCCAGAAGTCCCCTTTTAGTCGCCTATTACGACAGGCAGGAGCTACCGTAGCACTATTCTGGTCCCGAGCTACAGGGACAACTACAACAGTACCTACTGTTGGTAGGTAAGGTAACTACAATAAAAATTAAAATAAAAATAATTTGAAAATCAATGTGCTTTGGATTCGATCCTGACCCCGAACAGGGTTAACCTTACCATAAACATAACTTTACCTTAACATTGACCGGAATAAGCCGGTTGAACGACTCCGCGGCCTAACCCCGTCGGCTACACTTAACCCTCGGATGCAGATACAAAAACAGCCTCCGACATTCTTTATAACCCCTCCGCGATCGTGGGACCAGGTGATATGTTAGCGCGGCAGAGCAGTCTTGGTACTTGCATGGATTTGTTAAGAATTTCATATTATTTCATTTCATAAGAATGTGTGGCTTGTTCAAAGTCAGTCACAGTTGTCATCATGAGCGATGCTGTAAGGTCGTTTGCTATCTATATCCATTAAAATAAAAAATTAAGTGTACTCATTTTATAGTTGTCAACGTTTCTATAACGAAATAATTCGAAACAGATTTAATTTAAGTGTTGGATACATATATTATATAATTTAACATTTTGAAAGCATGTTACAGAAATTGGAATGTGAAGCAGAAACTCTTTAAAATTTCAATATATCAGAAAATTTACAATTAACTAAGAGTTACATAGTGTGACTATGATTTAATTTTAGTGTCAAGTACACCGCTTAGACACGACACAAGTGCTATTTAAATTTAACATTTTAGATATTTATAAACGTGTTAACATGTAATGTGTAAAAAAAAAATCTTATTACCTTAACCTATTTAACCTTAATTTATTGTTTCCCTATTTTACTTCTTAGGAATAATTTTTATTTTATTATTATTATCATCGCATAATTAGTCTTACGTGTACTGTACCTGCCGATAGACCTCCGTGGCATCACCATATTTTATGGGTCCTGCGGAAGACCAGCGTTGGTTGGCTTCGGACTCCAGCATAATGCTGAGCAGAGCCCATTTTAGTAGTGTAACCCTAAATTTATTTTTAATTGTATTCTAAATTATTGTTTTTGTTCGCTTTACTAATAAATCATTTCATTTCATTTCATTTCAAGTACCAAGCCTGCGTGGTCGAGATCAGCGTCCGGTCATCGGAAGATGGATAGAGCACCTGTTCGCGGCGCCTCTTACTCGTACTGCGTTCGGCAGGCTTCGGGAGATATCGGGTTGAATCGGTTTCTTAGTTGCCGGTACACACACTTTAAATGTTTACAAACATATGTAGTAGATATTTTATAACATAATATCACGCTTTTTATATCCCAAAGGGATAGGAGAGGTGTTTAGTACACCCTATTTTCACATATGTTTAGGTCCCACGTAATAAATACTTAGGTGGTGAGCCTATTGCCATACACACCACAACCCTTTCTTTATCCCATTGTTGGGCACGCGTCTGCACTCTTATCTTGGGAGGGAGAAGGCCTTACGCTGGCCAAGTGCGGATTGGCAGACTTCACATGCCTTCGAGAATATTATGAACAACTCTCAAGCATGCAGGTTTCCTCACGATGTGTCCTTCACCGTTACAGCAAGTGACGTTTAATTTCATAAATCGCACATAACTTAGAAATGTCATTGGTGCGTGCCGCTTGGGTTTGAACCCGGACCGCTCAAGTGAGAGGCGAGTTCGACAGCCACTGGGCTGTCACTGCCATTCGCCGGGTATTTAAGTTAGAAAAACCCAAATGCTTCGCAGTCACGCTTACGACCACTAGACCAACGAGATATCGTAGTTTTTTATCATTAAATCCCATCCCATTAAAACGATTTTTTATTAAAGACCGTTTCAATACCTGTAAAATACTTTTTAAATTATTAAAATCGGAAATTCCATTAAAAAGATATAACGAATTTAAAAATGTCAATCTAAAGAAAATAATGCAATCATAAAATAATACGGTGTGGGTGGCCCCGCGCAGCGTACTCTTAGATTATATTACTTAAAATATGAATAGAATTGATGAATTGCTTCATATTAGCAATGAATGTTTACAGTTGAATTAATTTATAAAAATATAGGATGTGTAGGTACTTTTCATCTCGGTGATTTCCACAAGAATAAAATTCGAAGGACAAAATTCGATCGATAGTGTCTTTAAAGAGGGTGGCAAATAGGTGTAAACGAAACTATTGTTATGTCTAATTGCACGCGAGCGATGCTGCGGGCGTCCACTAGTAATTCATAATAAAAGCTCAAAATTAGGTAAGAAACCCACGGAAAGAATCCAGGCTTCATGCTAAGCAAGCTCCCGCGAACTTGGATCCAATTAAACTTCTCCTAACCTATTCTTCTGTCTGTATAAAATAAAATATCTGCATTGGAAAATAAATGGAACTAACAAAGAATTCCTGCCGTGCTGCGTGGTGCTGCACCGTTGACACCGAAATATATGTCAACCGAAAATATATACAGGGTGAACGTATTCTAAATTCCAATAAGATTAAAAATTTCCTATGTCCAGTATACTCGCGCAAACGACGTTAAATATTGGCAACAGATTGGTAGAATTAATAAGAATTAACTACAAAACCACTAGCACTAGATCCACTACAACCCTATCTGTTGTCCCACTGTTGGGCACGTGTCTACTCTCGGAATAGGAGGGGTTAGGCCTTAGTCCACCACGCTGGCCAAGTGCGGATTGGCAGACTTCACATCTATTCCAGTTATGGAGTACCTACTCTCAGGCATACAAGTTTCCTCACGATGTTTCCTTCACCGTTCCAGCAGGTTACATTTAATATCCAAAATCGCACATAACTTACAAAAGTCATTGGTGCGTGCCGCTTGGATTTGAACCCGGACCGCTCGAGTGAGAGGCTAGTTCGATAGCCACTGGGCTGTCACCGTTGTAGCCGGCACCGCACTATATCTTAACTAGTGGACGCCCGCAGCTTCGCTCGCGTAGAATTAGACCCATTAACGACGTCTACCCGTCTAACGACATCAAAAACGGCAAAGTTTCATACTAACTTTGCACCCCCGTTTTACCCCCTTAGGGGGTGAATTTTCAAAAATCCTTTCTTAGTGCTACCCTACGTTATAAAAGGAACCCCTGTGCAAAATTTCAAGTTTCTAGCCCTTATAGTTTAGGCGCTGCGTTGATATGTCAGTCAGTCAGTCAGTCAGTCAGTCAGTCAGTCAGTCAGTCAGTCAGTCACCTTCTCCTTTTATATATGTATATAGATATATATATTTCTTGTGTACGTGTGTATGACAGTGAACTCCTAAACGGCTGGATAGATGTTGATGAAATTATTTGTGTGTGTTCAAGGGGATTCGAGAATGGTTTATATACACAATTTGGTCGGAAGCGGCTGGCTGAATTGGCTCATGCACAAGGATCATAAAAATACTACACGAAGTATCTCATCTCATCTGGTACACCAGAGAGCACAGATCAGCGTTTAGGTCTCAATTGTGTATCACATAATGTATGTCATGTATTCAAATAGTTGGCAACTGCTGGCATAGGTTGCAAACTGCAAGTTAACAGACTCAGACCAACAAAAAAAGTGTTGGTCTGAGTTATACAGATAACAGTTTAAAAAATGTTATCGTTAAAATTCTCATAATTAAATACAATGAAATAAGAACATCCTGTAGCGACTAAACCCTTTCTTCGTCGGTCTTTTTTTATTATTTATTCCTTTTTCGAATCAATCCTTTTTCTTTTTGACGGCCATTAGGTTTTTTATTCCTGCGGCTATCTTCGTTTTTTGTGGGGATTCCAAATTAATATAATGTTTTTTGTAGGATACTATCGCAACAGGTTCGAGTCCCCGGTGGGAAAGGTCTAATGAAAGTGTTTTTTCGTCACTCGGTAGTTTTAGATCGAACTTTCGATTTCGTCGAGCATATTCCACGGTTCGGGATATAGGTACTCGCACGTGTCTATTTGAACATACTGGCTTTTCTACTATCGTTTTAACCGATGTAAATTTTTTTTTCTATGTGAACGATGTAGATGGATAAGAATATTGTAAATTATTCTTCCTAAAGCCGATGTCCACATAGATAGTCTCTTGACATTAGAGCTTATCTTAGTGGTAGGTAATTATTGTAAATTAGCCTTAAGGAAGGTTAGGCACCCGTGTAGTATTAGCTATTCATTCAATGATCAATAGCTAATCCTTTGTCTTATATTGATCAGTTTAGAATAGCATTATATCAATGGTCGCTCGCTCGCTGCGACCCATAGACGTCCCACTGCAGGGCATGGGTCAATGGTCATTAAACTTTAAATCCACTCCGTCATCCTTCCAGTGATACTTGTGTTCGGATATTAGATTACCACGTATGGCTAGATGGTTTGTTTATGTTAAAAATAAAATCTATACTAATATTAAAAACAGGCAAGATTTGTTTGTAATGTTTTCACACAAAAACCACTGAACGGATTTCAAAAATTCTTTCACCATTAGAAAGCTGCATCTTCACTCAGTGACATAGGCTATATAATATTACTAGGTGTAAACGAAACTATTGTTATGTCTGATTCCACGCGAGCGAAGCTGCTGGGCGTCTATTTATTCAATTAAATCAGTTAGAATTTTATATTGCCTCGCGACGCGATTACTTTCTAGTTTCTACATTTAAACCCTCGAGTTACAAGCCAAAATTACAAACACTTAACTGCAACTACAGCCCATGCCAAATTTCTCTGAAACTTGGCTGGTGCCAGCAAAACCGAAGTGGACATACTGCCCCATTGTGGGTCCGAATCATCAGATATATCTCGTTTTTAATCCCGCGATCCTTTATCCGCGAATCTCGCCAAAATGCCAGACACAACCCATAAATCCTTATTTAAATATACCCCGCAACGGTCAGTGGCATTAGGACGCAAATGACTTTGCTTCCCCATTGAAATAAGTATTGTAATATTAAGTGAGAAGATTCAAAATTGCTTACGCTTGTCAAACAATAACGCTATTCAACATAGACGTATTTGCAAAACTCCGCATTGGAATATCGATTCAAGGTTGCTCTAGCTAGAGTCGATATTGCAAAAATATGATTTCAAAGGGTTTTTATAGTAATAAATAAAGGAATATCGAAGTTGGCTGTGTCAACAACGCGTTGCATTCTTGTGCAGAGTGTACGACACATGCACACATGCGTAAGCGGCTGTGTGTGTGGACGCAAATACTTATTGGTAAACGTTGACTCGGGAACAGCGAATGGTTGCAATATGGAGTCGACTTCGCGGTTTAACTTTATGGTGTATGGTTTAACCACGTTTAACTAATGAGAGATGCTAGCTGAATCATCATCTGAAAATAATTATTCTTCAATTTTCTTTCTCAACAACCAATTCCGCCATATTTTTTGTAAATACAAAAAAAAATAAAAAAAAATTTTTTTTAAATGTCTCGTTGGCCCGATGTTCGCTAAATTAATTTATCTTATTCAAAAATACATCAGCCTCCTAGTCTGTGAGCAGTTAATTAAGGTTTTGGTCGCTTGTCACGACCAGGCATTGATTCCGTAGCCCCACAGATTAATAAGTCAAATCAAATTTCGAGAGCAGTAAGAAAGAAGACCCTCCACCAATCCGCATTGGAGCAGCGTGGTGGAGTATGATCTAGATCTCCCGCAGCTATGCCTGTGGTTGGGCACAACAGTGGGACGTCTATGGGTCGCAGCGAAGAAAGAAGACGCTAATTAAATGCCATCTTAATTTTTTTTCACCGACTCCTTGGTTCATAATATAGTTTTCTTTGCACAAAGCTGTCTCCACAGCGCCTCTGTTCCGCCTCCCTTGACCTTGAGGCGGCCCCGTTCCCGCAAATCAGGCTGCGCCCGCGCACCACCATCATGCTTATTTGGCCACCATTTAAATATACAAGCAGACACACAGTGGTCTATACACTTTCATTCTTAATTCAAATAAAAACCGTTCTGCCAAAAGCAGTTTCGACAACGGTTCGTTGAACAGGATTAGCCTAACTAGACTCATCTCGCACCACACTGGTCAAGTGCAGATTAGTAGACTTCAAATGCCTACGAGAGCATGTAATGCTACGTGGTACGGCGGTGACTGACTGACCGATCCTTTCCCGGGTTCAAATCCCGACCGGGCAAGATAGAAGACATATATAAGTGTGAACGTACTCGGGTCATAAATGTTAAAATGTGTTGCTTTATGTATGTGACCACTACTAACAACAAAGGCCTACCACTTACTAAGGCTCCGCTGTCCGTCTGTCCGTCTGTCACCAGGCTGTATCTCATGAACCGTGATATTTAGAGAGTTGACATTTTCACGGATGATGAATTAAAAAAAAAAAGATTAAACAAAAAAAAAAATCCCGTACAACAGACATGATTTTTTTGCTGTTTTTATAGATAATGGTACGGAAGCCTTCATGTGCGAGTCCGAGTGACCGCTAGAGGCAAAATTTCATGGACACTTCTTAGTATTTTTTATTTTATTATTCGCTGCGACCCATAGACGTCCCACTGTTGGGCACGGGTCTCCTCTCAATGGGAGGGATTAGGCCTTAGTCCACCACGCTGGCCAAGTGCGGATTGGCAGACTTCACATACCTTCGAGAACGTTATGATGAACTCTCAGGCATGCAGGTTTCCACACGATGTGTCCTTCACCGTTATAGCAAGTGACATTTAATTTCTTAAAACGCACATAACTTAGAAAAGTCATTGGTGCGTGCCACTGGGGTTTGAACCCGGACCGCTCGAGTGAGAGGCGAGTTCGATAGCCGCTGGGCTGTGGATAGCCGCTGGGCTGGGGATTTTATTATTAGTGATGGTAAAATATTAGCTGCAACCCATAGACGTCCCACTGCTAGGCACGGGTCCCCCACAGACAAATCTGAGGAAGGTGTAGAGAATACTCCACCACGCTTCTCCAATGCGAATTGAAGTACATCAATGTCCTCCTGTGACGATGCCAGCGTCATTATTTGCTGACAATTTCATTAAAATCATTGTTAATTACCTAGTTATTAATATTAAAATTAAACCTTGAATAAAATTTAAGATTTAAATAAAATAGCCTAAAATAAACTATCTTCTGAAAAAAGTTCGCTGCAGTGCTTCGCTCGTCTTATGGGTTGCAGTAAATTCACCTGCTTACTGAGTCAAATTCAATCTCAGGAATACATAAGACCATTCGCAGATGAATAATAAAATTGTTCATCCCTTCTCCCAACAAATCTTTGGCCCCAAAAACCTACCTACTTAATAGTCACAATAGTAATAGTAGCCTTTCCCTTTAATTACGCAGAAAAACAGATAAAAAATCGTCGTAAAATAACCAAGGAAATTGGTTTTGCCCAAAACTGGTAATTCACAATTAATCTCTTTGTAAATCTTAGCCTATAAACAACTAAATACTTAGTAGGTACTTAATTAAAAGTAATAATACTACGCCTTAATGTCCTGCAATATAAACAAGACAGGTTACTGCACTTTGGCCTTTAAAAAGGACTTAAATGTCGATAGTTCAATCAAAAATAAAGTTGCGCTTGCGCATAGATTAGGTATGCGCGACTCACGTTAAAGCAATAGATAGTAGAGTGCATCCAACTTTTTTCTTTGTTCAGCCACCGTGGATAATAACGCTGTATAAATCAATACATAATCATAAAGAAAATCATCTATAGTTTTACACAGCCTCACTGGACCGCGGCCGCGAGCCCTTCAAAATTAACCGGTTCCAATCATCCCTCCCTTTCATACGTACGCCGAAAAGCGCTTGCCCCTCTCGCTCTGCCCTTCAGACATTTTTTCATCTCACTCTCACCAGTGCACTAACTACCACTTTCCCTTTTCAAAGGACGAAGACACTGATCTGTGGTCTCTTTCGCTCGTACGGTTTTCTTGGTGCTCTGTCTCTATTTCCAGGAGTCAGGATTTGGCCTTGAGACTGAGATGTGAAGTCTGGTCAGAGCTATTTTTACTTTTTACTTGGAACGATGACTAAATGCGTTAAGAAGCCAGTGGCGAGTCTTCAGCCCGTTTCGTATTGCCTATATTGAGCTGTGTTGCCTTGTTATGTTTGTAGGAGCTTCGTTTAAGGTCTAAATAAAATAGGTCTAGGTATAATGAACTCGCCTCACACTAGAGTGGTCCGGGTTCAAATCCAAGCGGCACGCATCATTGACTTTTAAGTTATGTAAGTCTTAAGAAATTAAATGTCACCTGTAACTGTGAAGGAAACCTACATGCCTGAGAATTCTCCATAATGTTCTCAAAGGCATGTGAAGTCTGCCAATCAAGGTTAACGATTAATTAACAGTGGAAAACAACTGGTACCAACGGCTTAACGTGCCCTCCGAAGCACGGAAGCGCCCATGAAATTTTGCCACGAGCGGTCCACAGACCCAGCGCACCCGTTGTTGCAACTTGATTGATCACATACGATCGATGCGAGCCATCAGGCTATGGACGCTTCTAAGGTTCGCCCACTTCAAAACCTCGGATTAATTTCAAGCTTTGCACACTGAGCAAAAATGACAATGCAATAATTAAAAAAAATAAATGAAACAAAAAAACTCTACAAAAGCGTGGTTTTTAGTTTATTTAAACGACGTTGTTACTCCCGGGTTGATCTTCAACTGCAGTGCGCTATAATCCTTTGGTTTTATCTTGATTTATTGTTACTTGCTTTTCTATAATAACTTACAGAACCAGATTACTAACTACTATCAAGCAATATGACATTAATTACGGCGTACGAGCAATAGGTAGGTAGAGTAGGCGTAAATTTTATTTGAAACTGAGTACTTAAATGAAGATCTGTCCACCGACTCAACACTCCATAGATACGAGTATAAGAGCGTAGATGAATTGTTCTCGTGTTCTGAATACATATAATGCACCAAAAGGTTTTGTCAATTTGCGTCTTCTCAGAAGGATCTTATGGCCTCGACATTCGTGTGGTGATGAAGACTTCGTTGATGAGCTACATCGTATTTTTGTTTGTTTCCTTTGAATTTCGTCTACTAACCTAAATATTTTTGTGAAGTACAAAGACTGTTATGTTAAACTAGCTGCTGCCCGGGACTTGGTCCGCGTAAAATTTATAGTAAATACTGAAAAAATATTATATTATATAATATATTATAATATATTATAAATAAGGGCACCTAGTATAGCTAATAATTTTAATTTAGCTTTAGCTTTAAGCTAATAATAATTTGGTATGGAGCTGCCACAGCTCCATACCAAATTTTATCAAAATTGGTCCAGCCGTTTAAGCATGAAGAAGTAACAAACAACACACACACTCACAAACTTTCACCTGTATAATATGTATATAGAGTGATTTTTTTAACCTCAGACATAAATACGAGTATCTTGACTATGTTTTTTTAAAACGGATGTCCATTCTAATCATTAAAAATAATAGTTTATTGCCATCTCACAGCCTCATGTGTAACTTGTTGTCACTACAATTTTAACACTTTTTTTGATCATCATTATTATTGTAAACTAGCGATAAATTTAATTAATTTTGCATGCCATAAGAATTGGCTAATGTGACGCAAATTATGTAGACACATACTCGTAACTGATGTATCATCCATATGTAACCACATAAAAGCAGATAAAAACATCATTCATCATTCATTCATATCATTCCATTCAATCATAAGGCTGTCCAGACTCAGAATAATTTTAATAATTGCCAAACTACGATTGCGCTACATATACTTATTTAATTTATATATTAAGCTGACTCCGCAAACGTTGTTCTACTATATGAAATGTCAAAGTGACGCGACGCTTCACGTCAATGAACGACGGTTAAAAATAAAAATATTATAATAGTGTTTAAAAAACATTTTCCAGTGGACCAAATTGTAGGTCTCATTCATTTCATCTCATTCAATTCTCGAATCCCCTTGAACACACACAAAAACTTTCATCAACATCTATCCAGCCGTTTAGGAGGAGTTCACTGTCATAGTACGTACACAAGAAATATAAATATTATGATATACCGGAGGCCATTTAGTGGTAATAATAATAAGTATATTAATGAAGGCGTATTTAACCCTAATGTTTAAAATTAACACAACAAGCCATTCACTAGCATGTCAGTAGCTCTAAATGAGTTAATAGTGTCATACAGTTATCTATCTTGATAGACTATACGCACAGATCATAAAGACCCAAAAAAATTACAACAAAAACCGAATCAAAATGAGTTTAGTGGCCCGACCGTGACGTCACGCCGTACGACGGTCGACAATGGCCATATTATAATAGGTCTTTAATTGCCGTCCAATTTATTTAAACAGGATTGTAGCGTCCATAGCCCAATGGCTCGCGATTCAATGTGATCGAAAGAGTTAAGCAACGAAGGGCGCGGTCGGTTTGTGGGTGATTGCTAATGGCTAAATTTCATGGACGCTACCGTGCTTCGGAGAGCACGTTAAGCCAGTCCCGGTCAAGCCTTGTCGAAAAGCTTCGGGTGGCTTGAGAAATTCCACCAATCCGCATTGGAGCAGCGTGGTGGAGTATGCTCTAGACTTCCCGCAGCTGTGGGAGAGCTTCCCGGGGGAGACACATGCCCAGCAGTGGGACGTCTATGGGTCGCAGCTAGCTAGCTTTATACAAGTGATAACCGTTACAAGCATAGGCAACCCAATATTGACCCACATATTGACATGTATTTGTATTTTGTATAAACGTAGGCTGAAAATTCTGTTTCACAACGATACGTACGGAATAATTTTAGCGGAACCCTGACTATGCTACGGAACCCGTAGGTCCCGCGGAAACCAGTTTGGGAATCCCTGGACTAGAGCACCAAAAAGGCAGGAGGCGTAAGTCACGCGCTGAGGCGTCATGGTAGCAATGCGCAAGCGATCCCGTGGCGTTTCATCTTAAGTACTGATGGTGCTGGGTTTTAGTGGGTATTATGGTTTTCAGTGAGTCCCACATAACTGTCTTCGTCCTCATAATAATAATACCAGGCGATGCGCAATACCTGTCTTCGTCCTCATAATAATAATACCAGGCGATGCGCAATACCTGTCTGCGTACTCATAATACCAGGCGATGCGCAAACGCATTTCCCAGCGAGAATAAAAGGAGTGGAACAATGAAGGCTATCTTTTATCCTACCTTATCACAACACAAGGAATCCTAGTATGTGAGCTAGTGGTATTGAGTTTATTGTATTTGTTGGTTTCTTAATATGTCACTAGTGGACGCCCGCAGCTTCGCTCGCGTGGAATTAGTCATTCACTAACTTCAAAAACGGCAAAGTTTCATACTAACTTTGCACCCCCGTTTTACCCCCTTAGGAGGTAAAACGGTGGTTTTCAAAAATCCTTTCTTAGTGCTCCCCTACATTATAAAAGGAACCCCTGTGCAAAATTTCAAGTTTCTAACCCTTATAGTTTAGGCACTGCGTTGATATGTCGGTCAGTCAGCTTTTCCTTTTTATATAAATTTATCATTTTAATATTTCATGGGAGCTAAACATAATTACACAGTCCTGTCTACCCCTTCAGAGAAATAGGCGTGAATTATGTTGCCAAATATTCGATACAAAGTAGTCCAACTGCAATAAATGTACAGAACCTGCTCAACTTCAGTTGAGCTTGCTCACAACGTGGAGGTCAATGCCACCAGACTGCGTATGACGGGCCCCGCACGATAATTATATTCGTATTACTGTTTGCTGAAAACATTCCGGGCACAGGTTTGTGCAGTGTTCTACATACAATCTGCCTAACAGTTTAGTGTTGCCAGGTTCCTGTTCCGACATTCGACACACTCAAGAATGAATCAGGCTAAAATAATTAGAAAATACTTAAATTAAGTATTTTTTAAAAAATTTATTTAATCTGGTAAGAGTGCTTCAGTATTTTTGATATAATTAAACCTGAACTATTTATATAAAATACTTGTAGCCATTTCCTTGTAATAATGAATGGAGAAACGTGAACGCTGGAGTGCGAAGTGCACTGGAATAATCAACGAATGCATACTTAATAATAATATGTATGAAAAATACGTACATGAAAACATTTTTAATGTACAGATAACGCCATCTATGATTAAAAACTAAAAATGAACTTGAATTTCGACCACTCTACTACCTCATTATTATTTAACGTGCTAATTAATTAAGTGTTTTTGAGTGTTCATGAAGCGAATTTTTTTTTTTTAATTGCGGCATTCTCTGGAAAAATTGGAAAAAATAATAAAATCTTTACGTTACCGAAGGGAACCAATAGATGTTTGGCATGTCATGAAAAGTAACTTTCAATTCAATTTATGTTTTCATTAACGTCATCATCATCATTTAAATACTAACCTAGGCTGAAGCTGGTTACCTACCTTTTTTTTAAATTTTATTTTTAAAAAATCCATCACTCAATTTACTGTAGAGTTCGCTAACTAACCGCAACTGTCAACTCTGAACAATGTGAAAATTTAGATTAAGAAACGTATTTATTATAGTAGATACTATTGGTATTTAAATCCTAGTAAAATTCTTATCAATTTTTGAACGAAAACATCGCTAGGACACCTGCGTGTTGATAGCCCAGTAGCTGAAATTCAAGCTCTAATTAGAGAGGCTCCGGTTTCTAATTCCAGCTGCACACACAAATCACTTTAAGTTATGTGCATTTAAGGAATAAAATGCTGTAACGATGAAGAGAAATATCGGAATATCCAAGAGTTCTTCATAATTCCTAAAACTTCACTATCTATGGCAACACTGACTCTACATTGACTAGACGTATTTAATATCTCTATGTCTCATTTACCAAGCTGACATTAAATTTTATTTTGTCCTTTTTTGTGCAATTGCCAACGGGCGTGCAATGGGTGAACAAGGCACCTGTTGGTTTCTTGAATCACGGCCATGCTTCAGGGAAGCGCTCGCAGCCACGCGGCCTGAAATTATGAACCGATCGATAGTATTAAGCTACACCCGTCTCGTCCTTAACTTGGATGGATGACAGTTATTTATTTTATTGCTAGTCTATATATACCTATAAAAGAAAGTCGTGTTAGTTACACCATTTATAACTCAAGAATGACCGAACCGATTTGGCTGAAAATTTGTCGGGAGGTACCTTAGAACCGGGGCACTGCTATAGGATACTTTTTACACCGTTCCGTTTTATTTTATTTTTTAGTGACAGTTGATACTTTGACAAATTGGAATTTTTGAAGTCGACCAGTTGATGTGTTTGTTATACAGAGTGCATTTTAAATGTTTTTTTCGAGTTTCTATTAGCTTATTGTGTCGATACTATCATTAACAATACCATGCCGCGACCAAGACAATCAATTCTTTTCCGACAAAGCCGTAATCCACCTAGGATTCAAAACATTGCGAATCAAAGGGCACGTGAAGAGCGCCGCGTTAGTATGGCGACTTCGTGCTTCTCAATCACAAGAGCAAAACGAGGCAGCCACTGAAACGGCTAGGTTGGCAATGCGGAATCGTGGATCAAAGCTCAGAGATCAAGAACTAGATAATTTTAGAAGAACAAGAAGAAATTTATCAAGTACTAATTTGAATCGAGCAGCGTTTCAATACGATTTCAGAACTGATTACTGTCCGCCACCTGAACCATTACATTCATTGTTTCTTGGCGAAACACCAGAATCACGACATTTTCTAGCAAACATTGGAAAATATAATAGTTGTTTCTAAATGACCTGATTTGGGGTAGTCATTATGGAAGAACGAGGATTTAATCCGACATTAAAGGTATGAATTAATTTATTTAATTTTTGTACTTATACAAAGAATAAAGTAGAACATTAACATACTATTATTATTACTATGTTATGTATGCAAATTATAAAAAAATATTTATAAATCAGTAATACTGACTTTGCTTTTGATTTTGTAGATACAAGGACAGACAGATTTACCATTGAATCGGACCATTACAACCTCTCGAAGATACACAAAATATTTTTTTACAATTATACTGCATGGGCAACATGATCGACGTCAAGAGATTCAGCAATGAAAAGAGCAATTAAACAAGATCTGCAGCAAATACTTCATGAACTTCATGCGTTGGTCAGGTTGTTCAAGAGTGCTTTGGAGCGCATGACAAATGAGGACTACAAAGTGCTGATTAGAGCGGATAAACAACCATCTGGAAAACACGAACGCACATTTAACGCTCCAGATTAAGTCAAATTAATAATTTATTAACATTAATTTAAGATCATCTGCATTATTTGATCTTGCGCATGAAAATAAAACGAGAAATATTAAATGGTCAATAAAGAATCATTAAAATAATTAATTTGTTTTATTTATATTATGTACTACGCTAATAAAAATAAAATCAAAAATATACTCATTTATTTCCTGCGCGGAACAAAGTTCGCGGGGTTAGCTAGTAGATAGATAAAAAAACATTATGACGTTCAAGCGTATACAAATAAATATCTTAAAACTAAAAATAAATGAATCTGAATCTGAATCTGAATCTACTTATAAAAATAGTTTGCTTATAATAAATTAAATTAAATTAATATAATTAAAAAAATATGTCTAAAGTGAAAACCGGTGTTTTCAATGGAGAATGTTTACCTAAATTCTTACAGACTGATCCAGCTATTTGAAGTTACAAAGTATTTCTTGCATTGCTGACTTTAGGAAAACAAGGGGAAGACGAAAGTTCAATGGCATAATTACATGCTGCCGGACTCATCTTACCCACAAAACAAGCAAACGCCGCGACCTTGCCGTGAAAAATAAAAAAAAATCCCGCTCCTGACCTACATACGACGCCACGCGGTAAAAACGAATAAATAACCGAAATAATAAAACTAAATAATAATAAAAAGGCGAAACGCGAGTCGAAAATAAAAATAATAATCACAAGATTACGGTTACGGGTTCGTAGCGCGTTTTTCATTCACGCTTCGGTAGAATAGTTCTCTTTTTAAACGAAGCGGTACGTGCCGCGAACGCCGTGCTCCTTTTCTTTCATTCTTTTATTTCCATCTTTCTTTTTTAATCATTTCTCGAATATGGAGCTTCGTTTTTATCGTTTTCCCGACGTTTGGGTCGTCCCATTCATGCGGACGGGTTGAGACGGTGCGAGTTTTTGTTGTTTTGAAACAATTACGCAGTCTCGTACGTTTTACGGTATGCTGTTTATGTTTTTTGCGATTGCGTAACCGGAGTTATGGGGCTCGGAGTGATGAGCAGATGCGATTACTTTATCAGCAGCGGTCTGCTTCGTTTTTGGATGCGTGGAATTCCGTCTGGGCGCTCGACTGGGAGGGCGACGAAAGAAGAGGACTGCCTCGGTTTTAATTCAGCATGAGATCAATCAATAAAGATAATTTATGTATCGGTTGGTTTGTCCTTCTTTCACGAAGCAACATAATACCAACGCCCACATTGTCAAATATGGAAGCCACGGTTGTCAAGCTGGGCATGACAGGACACCAGTCCCTGATCATAGCCTCAGTGTACAACCCATGCAAACCCCCCCTCCAAAGAGATTTAGAAGCACTACTCTCGCTTGGAGACTCTAGTGTTCTGTTCGGTGATTTTAACTCCCCACATACTGTCTGGAAGTGCCACAAAACCAGTAATAATGGTAGGAAGCTCCTCAAGCTTACAACAGACATGGACATTGAAGTCCTAACACCCACATCCCCCCACATACTATCCGGATCAGGTGAACTTTTCGCCTGACATATTAGATATGGCCCTGCTCAAGGGAGTCTACCTACACACGAGAGCAATCGAAACTCTCGATGACCTGGGTTCCGACCATCGCCCGGTCTCCCTTGAACTGGGTTCAACCGACCCCAATCCACCCGCCCTCACTAAAACCTTTACAAACTGGAAAGGATATAACGCGTCACTTAGCGCTGAGTTTGACGCTCCTGACTCTCCGTACGCTATCTCAGCCGACTATTTCGATAGCCCGGAAAAGATAGACAATACTGTCTCCAATTTAACCATATCCATCCAGACTGCCATCCATGACAACGAGCGTGTAGTCAAGGTTCCCATCCAAAAACTGCAGCTCCAAGTCAAATCACTAATTCAAAAGAAAAATGCAGCTATTAGGAAAGCTGCATTATACCCCACACCTGAATTCCGTAGAAAGGCCAATGGACTACAGCGCAAGGTCCGAGCCCTTCTCTCCGAAATGAGAAACTCCAATTGGGACTCTCTCATGTCTGATATATCTCCATCCCATTTAGCATACTATAGAGTAGCGAAAGCCCTGCGTTTAGACGGGAAACTAAGTACCCCTCCCATCACACGCCCCGATGGTGGTATCGCCTTCGAGGACGATGAGAAAGCTGAATGCTTCGCAGACAGCATAGCTGCACAATGTGCACCAAGCACGCAGCCATACTCCACTTCTCATGTAGAAGAAGTGGAAAACGAAGTCAGGCGGTTAAACTCTCTCCCTATCCTCTCAGATCCTATTTCGACCACTGCCGACGAAATCAAAAAACTAATTCAAGGTCTTAAACCAAGAAAAGCCCCAGGAGCCGATGGTATATCTAACCTCGCGCTCAAATACTTTCCAGAGCAGGTTATAACTTTACTAGTAATTCTTTTCAATGCCTGCTTTGATCATTGTCACTTTCCCGCAGCGTGGAAAGAGGCAATAGTCATAGGAATCCCGAAACCCGGGAAACCACTTAACATCCCATCCAACCACCGCCCCATTAGCCTCCTCAAGGCCTTGGGGAAGGTACTTGAAAGAGTAATTCTGTCTCGCATGCGAAGGCATCTCCTTCCGGAGGACGAACCACCATTGATTATCCCTCAACAATTCGGCTTTCGATCAAAGCACTCCTGTCCCCAACAAGTTCACCGCATAGTAGAATATATACTAAGCGGGTTCTACCCACGACGCGAAAAGACAGTTGCAGTCTTCTTCGACGTCGCCAAGGCCTTCGATAAAGTCTGGCACGGAGGCCTAATCTATAAACTCAACCGCCTTGGCCTTCCAGACAGGATAGTACGGATCCTAGCATCCTACTTACACAATCGCTCCTTCCGTTTCAGACACGGAGGAATCCTCTCCACGCAACGCCCCATAACAGCCGGGGTTCCTCAGGGCTCAGTGCTTGCCCCATTACTCTTCATATCGTTCACCAACGATATCCCCATCCCTAAGAAAGGTGTGCAACTCTCCCTCTTCGCAGATGACACTGCCTTGTACCTCAGGGGTCAGGTGATTAAATCAGTTCTGGACCGACTCCAAAGCTCAGTTAACGAGTTAGGAGAATGGTTTAGGAAATGGCGTATCGAGGTAAACGCAGACAAAAGCGCAGCAATTCGTTTTGACCATAAGCGCAGAAAACACCTTGATGACTCTCCCATCCGCTTTGCGGGAACCCCTGTCCCATGGAGGTCCGAAACCAAATATCTTGGTGTTACATTAGATTCCAGATTATCCTTTGGACCTCATATCAAAAGGGTAACTGGAACCGCCAAATTCTATATGAGCCGACTCAACTGTATGTTGGGACGGCGTAGTAAAATGAATCTTAGGAACAAGCGAACGCTCTATAAGGTGTGCGTACGACCGGTAATGCTTTATGCCGCCCCTGTTTTCGCCCATGCGGCTCCAAAAATAATACACACGATGCAAGTAGTGCAAAACGGATTCTGTCGTAGGGCAACCGACGCACCTTGGTACGTCCGGAACGCCGAACTACACCGGGACCTAGAGCTCCCCACCATTCAGCAAGTGATGAAAGACTTCTCAGAGAGACTCTTCAAGTCCTCTGAAAATCACTCCAACCCACTGATTAGGGAAACAGTGGAGTATGTCACTCCCACTCTAACAGGCCATCAAATCCGAAGGCCACGTAATGTCCTCACGGACCCACCTAATCAGCTCTCGTCTAACTTGGAGTGCCTACTAGAGGCCTCCAAGAATTCAGACGAATAATCTGTTCTCTCAGATAATGCCATCTCCCGATGGCACAAGTCCCCATTTCAACAGCACTCAGTGCAGTTAACATGCGGTAGCGCCCTAGGGTAGCGCCGCTTGCGCCCCGCCCCTCCAGGCGGGGTCGTCCCCCGATGTCGGCTTGATAGTCCTGTTGACTAAAGCCATCCCAAGGTAGTGTTTAGTGGAGTAGGCACAATGGCTTCACCTGTGAGTCCCACATATCCGGCCGCATGCATGCATGGTTTCGCCGGAATGCATGAGCATTCACTACCTCCCTCCCCTGGATTATATTATGTTTATAATAATAATAATAATAATAATAATAATAATAATAATAAGCCCGCAGGGCAGCTTGTGGCGAGCTGTTGGGGAGTAGCGACCCCACGGACCCGAGTTCCCCGGAGACTCGATCAGGCTCCCCATCTCCGGCTTGCCTTTACTGGCTTGTTGGAGTGGACCCCAGGAGGGGCCGCAGGAGTCTCGCCTCTGGCTTGCCTTGACCGGCCGTCCAGAGTGGGGCGTTAGAGCTATATGCTCGCAGGGTGGAAGTGAAACTTGCGTAAGTCGCGAGTTGGTAGAGTGGGTAAAACCACCTCATTTAAAGCGCAGTACACCTCTCGGCACCCTGAGCCACTCGCGAACATGTTGCCGCCTTTGCCGTCCAGCGTGTCGGCATGTTTGGGTAGCCCATACAGTGAGTGGCGAGTCACCACCTGCCGCTTTTTAGATTTGTCTGACGATCTGAATGGCAGGTGTCATAGTTTTCCATAGCCCATGTATCAGTCCCTCTAAATCCACCCAAATAGACCCAATATAGTTTCCATTCCTTTGCAATAGTTCCTGTACATCTGGCGGGGCCCACCTTCGGGTGTGCCAATTGATGGTGCAGTCGATCGAGGGTGGTATCCGCCACGTGTGCCACATCACAACTCATTAAAATGTCTCGAAGGGGCCTCTACGTGTTGGACCTGTGTCCCCACGCAAGCCTTCCAAATTACCGGGTCCACATCTGGACCCGTGAAATTTAAAGAGATACATAATAATAATAATAATAATAACCCCCCCGGGGAATAAACCTTGACGAGGTGCTTAGGGAAAGGAGGATACTTAATTCGGTAAAACAACTTAACCAAACCCCAATCTGGGAGAGACGTACAAATTAAGGTAACTCATAACACCAAGAGTACCAACCCTTTCCAACCAATTATTCCCAACCCAACACAAACAACAATGGAGAACAAAAGTAGCAGATATAACCTTCGGTCGCTGCCCGGGGGTCGCCGGGGCGCACCTGGAGCCGGTGCTGGGTGCTTCAGTATGCGGGACACCGGTGGCGCGGCGTTGAGCAGGCGGGCGCCCGTCACACAACATGCCACAGCCGGTCGCCGTGGGCTGAACAGGCGGGCCCACGACGTGGAAGATACAGCCGATTTGTCACTGGGCGAAGATACGATATCATCCAAAACACCCATCCCATCAACTCGCCCATTAGACACCAATTCAGATCAACTCAGCTCAAATCGATCATCACCTTTATCATCACAATACAGTCTCTTCCAATCGCCCAACTCGTCACCACACTCATTTGAAAATCCCACCACGTCCCGTTCTTCCACAGTCAGCCCAATGTCAGTAGACGTTGTGCATGAGGCATTTGCCAATGATCATGCACCCGCTATTGTCACCAAACGTGCGCGCAAGAAATGGAATGACGAAATGAATATTTTTATCTTGCGTACATATTATGAAGCCACCAAACTAGAAACAGACCTGAGTAATTACCTGGAATCAATGCATACTAAATTTACTGAAACATTCCCATTCATGCAAGCTAGTAGACAGAGAATAGGTGACCAACGACGAGCTATCATGAGAAATAATTTAATACCACCGCATACATGCGAGCAAATAAAAGCAGAAGTTAGGAGACAGCTACACACAACACAACCCCAGCAACCAACTACACAAGAATTTAATTTAAGACTAACACAAAATAATAGATCAACACCTTTTAACGATATCAACCCTACTGAACGTGTTTTGGAGGCCATGAGGCCAACAACCACACAAGCAGGTCTAAATCGGCAACGGATGAAATGGAGTCCAGAAGTAAACAAACAAATACTCCGTTGCTATTACATTGTTACAAAGTTAGAAAGCAACCTCACAGGTTACCGGCCACAACTACGAGAAAAATTTTTGGAAGTCTACCCAGAACTAGATTTTGTGTCTGAACAGCGCCTTTCTGATCAGCTTAGAGTTATCCAACGAAATAACATGATTACTGCCAACGAAAGAGAAGAAATTAAGAAGTCTGTAGCACCACTTATTACTGAATTTAGCAGCGATACATCACTCACACAACATTTTATTTCACCCACAAATAGTTGCGAACAAGCTCACGTCTCATCACCTACAGACTTAACATTATCTAATACATTGACAGATAAAACATCAAATATAAACCAACAAAACACTTACACTGATATATTAGACCTTGTGCCAAGCGAAACTGCTGATCAGGACAATTTAGAAAAACAATTCTCAGAAAATATAAGTAAATTTAAAAATATTGATCCGATTTCAAGGCCTGCAATTCCAAAATTACAATTAAAATATAACACTAAAACCCTAATAGACAGTCTTAACAAAATTGTGCTAAAATATTTGAATCAACATAATATAACAACACTAGAAGAAATACACGTAATTATTTACAGTGCTGCTTTAACTGCAGTAACAATTAACAACACAACAACAAAATTAATAAGTGAAAATACAAATGAACAAAGAAACAAACCTAAAGGCACAAAAGCAGCATGGGAACATAGATTAGAAAATAGAATTTCTAACCTCAGAAAAGAAATTGGACAGCTTACTCAATATTTAAACAACAAATTATCAAAAAAGAAGAAATCCAAACTTAATCTTAAAAACGAAGAAAAACAGGAAATAACAGATAGATTAGATAAACTAAAACAAAAATTACAAGCATTAGCTAAACGATTGCGGCGGTACAAAAAAACTAGTCAAAGATTTAGGCAAAATAAAATGTTTGAAAATAACCAAAAATTAATTTACCAAAGCTTTAATCAAAACCAAATCCTTAAAACACCACAACTACCTGATATAAATGAAGTACAAAGGTTTTGGGAGAATATTTGGTCGCATCCTTTAAATCATAATCCGCACCCATCCTGGATGTCAATAGAAGAAGAAGAGACACGTAATTTAAATGCCATGCCACAATTTGAAATTGAATTGGAAGACGTTTTAATAGGAGTAAATAAAATGCAAAATTGGAAGGCCCCAGGACCTGACAAAATTCAAAACTATTGGATTAAATATTTAACATCTACCCATGCAACGATTGCTAATTTATTTAATACAGTCATTCTGATGCCTGATAAATTACCTAAGTTTTTCACCCAAGGCATCACATATCTAAAACCTAAAGATGTAGACACGTCCAACCCATCCAAATATCGCCCAATCACCTGTCTCCCTACAATGTATAAACTACTTACTTCTATCATAGCCAACAAAATAAATAATCACGTTATACAAAATAATATAATTCAAGAAGAACAGAAAGGGTGTAGAAAGGGTTCAAAAGGTTGTAAGGAACAATTAGTTATAGATGCAGAAGTTCACAGTCAAGTAAAACAGAAACACAGAAATTTATATTACGCATATATAGACTACCAAAAAGCATTCGATAGTGTACCTCACTCCTGGTTAATCCATATTTTAAAAGTCTATAAAATTGATAATAGTTTGGTTAATTTTCTCCAACACACTATGAGTAATTGGTCAACATTATTAAATATATCACTGAACAATAAATGTTTAAAATCAACACCCATAAACATAGCTCGTGGTATTTTCCAGGGTGATTCACTTAGTCCTCTTTGGTTCTGTCTAGCTATAAACCCACTGTCTCGAATTCTTAATAAATCTAACCACGGTTACATTATAGATCAGCACAATAAAATAAAACTGTCCCACCTTCTTTACATGGACGATATTAAAATTTACGCGTCAACAAGAGGGCAATTAAACAATTTACTTAAATTAACTGAATCCTTTAGTAGTGATATAAAAATGGAATTTGGAATAAATAAATGTAAAATAAATAGTATTACTAAAGGCCAACATAAACAAATAGAACCATACAATCTCACAATCGAAAATAATACCATCAGTTCAATGGAACAAAAAGATTATTATAAATATTTAGGATTTGAACAAAATACATCAATAGAACATACTAGAATAAAAAAAGACTTAACAATACAATACACAAAACGCTTAAATCAAATACTTAAAACATTCTTATCAGCTAGAAATAAAGTGAAAGCAGTTAACACATACGCGATTCCTATCTTAACCTACTCTTTTGGAATTATCAAATGGACAGACACAGATTTGGAAGCACTTAATACACTCACTAGAACAACTGCATACAAGCATCGCATTCATCACATCCATTCAGCTGTTGAAAGATTTACTCTTAAAAGAAAACTAGGAGGAAGAGGATTTATAGATATTAAAAATTTACATTACAAACAAGTACATAACTTAAGAAAATATTTCATCAACAAAGCTCAGGATAGTTTAGTACATAAGGCAATTACAGAACTTAATACGTCAGGGACGTCATTACTTTTTAGAGAAAAAGATTTCAAACCAGAAGAAAAAATAGTAGCTCAGGAAATTAAGCTGGAAAATTGGAAGAAGAAATCACTACATGGAAAGTATCCACACTATATAGAACAAGACCACATTGACAAAGAATCCTCATGTAATTGGCTAAGGCGGGGAAATATTTTTGCGGAAACTGAAGGATTCATGGTAGCTATTCAAGACAAAATAATCAAAACTAGAAATTATTCAAAACACATATTAAAAGATAGAAGTATCACAAATGATAAATGTAGATTATGTAACTTAAGCAATGAAACAATAGAACATATTACTGGCGGATGCAAAGTTTTAGCAAGTAAAGAGTATATAAATAGACATAATAATGTAGCAAAACAAATACATCAATACCTCGCTCTTAAATATCATCTTCTTAATAATAAAGTGCCGTACTATAAATATAACCCCAAAAACGTTTTAGAAAACACTACTGCTAAGTTATATTGGGACCGCGATATTATCACAGATAAAACGATTAACTGCAATAGACCAGACATAACACTAACATTAAAAGCTAATAAAACAACATACCTTATAGATATCTCAATACCCAACACAGAGAACCTTAAACAAAAACATTTTGAAAAAATCCAAAAATATTTACCACTAGCTGATGAGATGAAAGAAATGTGGCGTCAAGACAGTGTAAGGATTATTCCTATAATCTTGTCAGCCACAGGCGTAATACCCAAGAATTTACACACATCAATAAAAGAACTACAACTACGAAAATATCTCTTTACAGAGCTTCAAAAATCCACCATATTGGACACATCTTCAATAGTCAGACGATTCCTAAACCTATCTCCGTTAGTATCAAATTCTTAATATTCTCCAATTGAGAAACAAGTTACTTTGGCTTAGGCCCGTACTTGAACTCACTAAATTCACCGGTGTAAAAACCGAGTTAAAGAAAACCCTTTCTAAAATAATAATAATAATATCATTTATTTCAGGCATCAAGGCCCATAACATAAATACCTTAAAGACTAACATACATAAATATAAATTAATTCTATGTTGCGCCAGCAGGCGCGAGTCCGGTGACGATAATATAGTATATATTCAGGAAGGGTATGCCCAAACTTCCATCTTCGGGGCTCAAAAAAAAAAAAAATCCCGGCCAAGCTCCTTCCCGCCTCCGCGACCGCAGAGTTAGAAAGTGTTAGAGCGAGCAATAATAGCGCCCGCCTTTTTACTCTGTTTCTATCCGCCGTCGTTTTGTAGCGCGGCTTCAGTTAACACTTGTCGCTCGCGTGGCGCCTTGGTATAGCACGCCTGAAGAGGATTGGCAGCTTTTGCGAATCGCAACAGCGCGGCGCGGCGATGTCAGCTCAGTGGCTATCGAACTCGCCTTTCACGTGTGGTCTGGGTTCAAATCCAAACGCAATGCACCAATGACTTTCCTAAGTTATGTGATATGTATTTAAGAAATTAAATGTAAGCTATGTTGCAACTGTGAAGGAAAACATCGTGCATGCCTGCTCTCCATTATGTTCTCGAAGGCATGAAGTCTGCCAATCTACACATGGCCAGCGTGGTAGTTATAGCCTAACCCCTCCCATTCTGAGGAGGAGACCCAAGACAAACAGTGGGACACTCCAGCGGAATTCCACTAAAACTACTACTTTTAAATGTATGTTTTATGAAATTAATTGTCACCTGCTGCAACAGTGAAGGAAAACATCGTGAGGAAACCCTTGTAACTTAGAGTTCTCTTTAATGTTCCCGAAGGTATGTGAAGTTAATTAATAATACTGTAATGACAGGCCCGTTGGCGCAGTCGGCAGTGACCCTGTCTGTTGCTCCAGGGGTCGTGGGTTCGAATGCCACTCAGGACAAATATTCGTGTGACGAACACTTGTATTTGTTCTGTGTCTGGATGTTAATATTGTCTATTTATGTATGTATGTATTTAGAAATAGAAATATGTAGAAAATAATTTATTTTCAAGAAAACAAAAAAAGAGAAATAAAAGAGAAAAAGGAACAACATTTAAAATTAATACAAATAAAATAAAAACATGTCTTGGAGCTGCAGCACTGTGGAAAGAAAAGTGGACACACTCAGCCTGTGTCGTGATTAGGAAACACAACTTCTGATTTTCAGTATGCCCATTAGTGTTTTTATGTGTATTTAAAAATATCTATGTATGTATGTATATCAGTCTCTGACACCCATATAACAGGCTCGCGCTTACTTTGGGGTCAGATGGCCGTGTGTGAGAATGTCCAAGATATTTCAGATTCAGATTCAGATTCATTTATTTTTCATTATATGGTATTTTTTATACGCTTAATGAAGTCATAACATTTTTTATCTACCGCCGGTTCACAAAGTTGATGCTACCGAGAAGAACACGGCAAGAAACTCGGTAGTTACTCTTTTCAAAATTAATTACAATATTATTACATTATTATTGAACAAGTGGAGCTGGAGATACATCGCACCAAGCATTTCTATCGTTCAAGTAGTCATTTATTTTATAGAAAGCTTTATTAAGGAGGTTTTGTTTAATGTAAGATTTAAATTTATTATCTGAGAGACAAGTTATATTTCCGGGTATTTTATTGTAGAAGCGAACACAGTTCCCCATAAAAGATTTTGATACTTTACTTAGTCTAGAGCTAGGTACAATAAATTTATCCTTATTTCTTGTACTAAAGTTATGTACACTGCTTTTTTTGTCAAAGAAATTAACATTTTTCCGTACATACATAATATTTTCATAAATATATTGGCATGGGACAGTTAAAATATTTATAGACTTAAACAGTTCTCGCAGGGACTCACGCTTTTGTAGGCCGTAGATACTCGTAGGTAGGCCGTAGATATTTATTTATTTAATATACTAGTGGATGCCCGCAGCTTCGCTCGCGTAGAATTAGACCCATTAACGACGTCTGCCCGCGTTCGGGTTGCTCACATGACTTCAAAAACGGCAAAGTTTCATACTAATTTTGCACCCCCGTTTTATGAAGACTGATGCAAAAATTTGATAAAAACAATCCTTGATGCGGATTATATATCATGCTAAAATTTCAGCTCGATCGGTGCAGAACTTTTTGAGTTTTTGAAGCGTACACAAACCAACATAACATTTTTATATGATTTGAGCCAATCCACCCTAGTGGCACTACCGGCTGGTCGTTCTAAACTTTTTGCGCTCAGGTATGCCCGCAACAAAACCACCGTGTAATGACAATCTGATTTGTGGGCGACCGTTAGCGCAGTCGCCATTGTGCGGGTTCGTATCCCGGACGTGGCAAAAACTGATCGCGCCGATACGTGAGCAATTAAATCTTCGATCGCGAACCCAACTTCGAGACGTGATTGAATTCTTTTTAATTGAACGCTGTCTGTGTAAACAGTTTGGCGGTTATTTGCTCGGAGTCGTTTTGTTGGAAAGCGCTTTTTTAAAATCAAAATGGAAGCAAAAATATTACTTATTACCACTGATTTCTGCATTAGAAATAGAAATAAAAAATGTTTATGATCGAGGAGGAATCTGCTCCTGATGATGGATGCGGCTGATGGATGGATGGAACTTCAGTTCATTTTCCATCCATCTGCATTGGAGCAGCGTGGTGGAGTATACTCTAGACCTCCCGCAGCTGTGTCTGTGGGGAAGACCCGTGCCCAGCAGTGGGTCGTCTATGGGTCGCAGGGAAAAACTTCAAAGCCAACGTGCCGCTTTGATTTGAACTCAGATCTCAAGCGAAAGGCGAGATCGATTGCCACTGGGCTGTCAATCAATCAATATATTTATTTGCTGAATAAGGTATTACAAGTTGTCACCGCTGCCAACCTAACTCTGCTACCATAGACTATAAGGACTATAGTCTTATTAAAAATCAGATTACTACTTATGCAGTACATCCATCTATAGATTACAAAATCCCCGTTCGCAGAAGGCCAGTTTCCTACCCATCACTTAACAAGGCATGCGATGTAAATCAATTATCCACTTCGGTAGCTGACCCGTAATGTTAGGCTACTCACGTGTAATCAAGCGTTGTCAGTCTGTCTGTCCAAATGTGTCTATCGCGTGTGAACCAGTAGCCAGATGCATGTGATTTTCGTAACTCGAACTAGATATTGGGTTGGGATGATGAGCTAAGTTCAAGTTCGTTGAACTCTGAAATTATTTTAGGTTACGTCAAAGTTATTACAAGTGTTTTAAATAAGATTGAAGAGTACGAGTTGGTAGCTCTCTACCGTGATATCATGAAGAGAGAGCTCACGGTTCTATGGTGCGGTGATAAGTGACCCTGACTGCCGAAACGCTGGTCTGGGGATCGAATCCCTGCCGGGGCAGATATTTATTTCTCAGATTCCGTCAAAACGTATTTGTTTAAAAATATCTATGTATCAGTCTCAGACACCCATAGTACGAGTACAAGCTCTGTCTAGTATGTTGGGGTGAGATGGTCGTGAGTGAGGATGTCCATAATATTTTTAATTTAATCTACAAATTTTTTGATCGAAGAAATCTTAGATACCTACCCATAAATGTTTTGGAATACTAAATTTTATTGCAGCTTGCCAACATACCTTGTTCTCGGAAAGTCTGTAGGTCAAATGGCTCTAAGCTCGTAAAGCCAGAGGTCGCGATGACCCTATGGTCGCGATCGCGCGGTTGGGCGGGTCGGCTCGTACCTTTTTTACTAGTTGAGGGGCAGCTTGAGAAAATTTTTCTTTAAGTTTTTCGCTGCGACCCATAGACGTCCCACTGCACGGGTCTCCCCCACAGACACTGCTGCGGGAGGTCTAGAGCATAATCCACCACGCTCACTGCTCCAATGCGGATTGGTGGAAGTAATTTTGGGTTTACCACTTACCAAACCAATCCGCATTGCAGCAGCGCGAGCGTTGTGAACCCAGATCTAGACCTTCCTCAGAGAGTGGCTGTGGGGATTTATCTTTTTCGTTTTACGAGTGGGAAACCTTTTATAGGGTACAAGACTTCGTGGGAGTGACGCTGAGTTATGTGGGAATTCCACCCACTAAAACCCTTTCGATGGTCTACCTCAGCGCTTGTGGAGGGCTCCGGGATCTCTGTAAGAACGCACCGGTGCCCTCCAGCGTAGCGCTGGAGGGCATGGGTGGATGGTCCACCACGCTGGCCAAGTGCGGATTGGCACACAACACATGCCTTCGAGAACATTATGAAGAATTCTCAGGCATGCATTTCCTCACGATGTTTCCTTCACCGTTACAGCAAGTGACATTTAATTTTATGAACCCGGACTGCTCGAGTGAGAGGCGAGTTCGAGAACCACTGGGCCACCACTTTGGATGGATGTTCAGCTCTTGGCAAATTACTCTAAGACGGGTTATGCTTTTAAAGCTCGATCACATTCTGCAATTTATCAATAAGCAATTCCTCTTAATGCGTAATTATATTGGAGAAACTGGTTTCTTATACCATAATGACTTCGAAAGTGCTTGAAGTTCGACCGGACCTATGGTGTGAAAGGCCAACAAAAACGATATTTACAAGGCGCGTAAGTAGGTGCATGCACGTATTTTCTACAGGGATCCAAATAGATAGAAAACAGAAGGCTGTGGACACGGCAGTGCTCTAATCAAGTCAACGCATAGCATTGAGAAATAATTTTTTTCTGCGCACATCGAATAATTACCAAAATTATTTTATATCTACTTTTGCTATTAAAATTTCAAATAACTTCAATCCAATTATGAATATTCAATAATAACTATCCTAAAACCATAGTATAATGACCAGAAACCGGCCATTAGAAGTTGGAAGATTTTTGGCAGATTCTGGCCAACCTTTTCGTTATGACAAAATGGGGTTGGCAGACGAATTGACAATATGACGACAAATTAATTGAATTATTGCACACCAGAACGGTGTGCAACAGTTCGACCATTGCGAAGTCATTACAAGGGTGTAAAGATTTAGGTATCTTAATAAGAAAGTAGGCACTTAGTAAGTAAAATGTGATACTTAAAGCTTGTTGTCTGACAACAATGTATTCATAATAACAATGTTGTGCAAACTTTTAATTTAAGTTCATAAAATAGTAACGCCTCTGCATTGCTAATCATTGTAAAAAAATCTTATGTACTTAGTTGGTATGCCTGTAATAAATAATGTTTATGGGATCTAATTAGCCCACATTAATTACATTCGAGACTTGGCACATTTTTACGGAATGCTATTGTTGGCATTTAATTTACACTTTCAACCAATTTTTTATCAGGTATCGACTGCGTAAGTAACAATATGGCTTTCTAAAAAACCCAATTTCTGGTTCATTGTGGCGCATATCTGGCGCCTACTTCGTTCAGAAACTAATTCCTTATCAATGGTGCCACCGACCGGCCCGTTATCTAATTTCTAAACGAATGGAAGTGGCCATATTATTGGACGCCGTGACGAATCGCTTGGTTTGGTTGGTGAGGTGCGCTGGCGTTTTTCATACCATCAAGAATGTTTCGCCCATGCCATAAGAAGGAGAGTAACAGAAGGTATAATATTTTTAACGACTCCGCGGCACGGTGGTGAGGTGGCTGCCGAACCGCGAGTCCTAGTTTCAAACCCGCCTGAGCTAGACATTTATTTCGAAGATGCATATTTACATGTAGCGTCCATAGCCCAATGGCTCTCGTCGATTCAATGTGATCGAAAGAGTTAAGCAACGACGGGTGCGGTCTGCTTGTGGATGGGTGACCCCTAGTGGCAAAATTTCATGGACGCTACCGTGCTTCGGAGGGCATGTAAAGCCGTCGGTCCCGGTTCTTTTCAATTGTGGAAACAGTAGTTAAGCCTTGTCGAAGATCTTCGGGTGGCTTGAGAACATTCGACACTGGGTTGGCCACTAACCCCTCCACCAATCCGCATTGAGCAGCGTGGTGGAGTATACTCTAGACCTCCCGCAGCTATGTCTGTGGGGGAGACCCGTGCCCAGCAGTGGAACGTCTATGGGTCGCAGCGATATTAAATCGGCTCCATGTTTCACATCCATGGATATGAAATTGTGTTGTTTCCTGTGTGTCCGCCACACTCAACACGGGCCTGGGCTTACCGCAAGAGTTGTGATACTTCTGAGTTATTTTTATTTTTTACTAATAAGAATCTCGTTCATAGTCACTCAAATGCGTTTCTTAACTTCTGACTACTGTCGCTATAAAGTGCGAGATTTTCCCATGGATCGAAACTTTCATTCGACTCCTGATCGCGACTTACTTAACTTAAGAAGTTGCAGTCAAACGGGGCAATGGCACGTTTCCACTGCAAAAACCTGCAGCCACTAAGTCAGCTTGCGCGGCGGTGTCCATAACGACCGTTGTTGTTTTGCCGATGGAACTGTCTATCCATTTCGCTTCTGTTATACTTTTTCCGTGCCAAAGCATAGGTTTAGGAGCGGCCAGGGACACAGAACCTTTGGTAACAAACTTTGCTATGTAAATTTTAAGTAGTTTTCTAAAGCGTAGAGAAGCATTACCACAGAAAACCTTCAATTACCTATTAACGAGTATGAATTATGATCTAGAAGGCATTCGCTTATTGTTAAGTATTTAGTTATATGATTATGATAAAGATTACAGGCTACTGAGCTCGTGGTCCACGCACAGATCAAATCACAGTCAGAGTTTACATATACTGTGTTACACTGTTTGTAATTTTGTATTGTTTATGTCTTTTGATTTAAACTTACAGACCAACTGTTGCGATATACAAAAGGAAACTATGGCCTGAAACTGTTGCTGTACGTGGTAACTTTATTGTTCTTTAGCTCATTATATAGTTAGTAGCATATATGTACAAATAAGATGAGGTTCCTGAAAAAGGAAAGCTGATATCAAATTAGTCACAAACTAGTGGACGCCCGCAGCTTCGCTCGCGTGGAATTAGACATAACAATAGTTTCGTTTACACCTAGTAATATTATATAGCCTATGTCACTCAGTGAAAATGCAGCTTTTCTAATGGTGAAAAATTTTTTGAAATCGGTCCAGTAGTTTTTGTGTGAAAACATTACAAACAAATGTTTCCTCTATAATATTAGTATAGTTAGTTACAAATATTTTCTAGCTGCATCGAAACCAGTAAGTAAGAACGCAAATAAACAGTTTTCAAAAAAGGTTTCGGATTTCTGCCATAGGCTGCGGTGCAAATTTAAACCACCTTTTGTACTCGCTCTAAGTTACCGTCTCGTTCCAGCGGTGGCGTTTTATTAAGATGGCTACGTTATAGCTCGTCGTATGGCACGGAATAGCTTATCTACAAATGAACTCTATCTATACAAATTACTAATATTTTAAAGAGGAAACATTTTGTTTGTAACGTTTTTACACAAAAACTACTGGACCGATTTCAAAAACTCTTTCACCATTAGAAAGCTGCATTTTCACTGAGTGACATGGGCTATACAATATTACTAGGTGTAAACGAAACTATTGTAAAGCGAGCGAAGCTGCGTGGGTGGGTGTCCACGAGTCGAATTCATAAAATTACATATTTTTTTATGGATAGCAAACGAGCTTGCAGCACCACCCAACCGCTGCCGCCCATGACAACTGTGACTGACTTGAAACACAACTCAAATTGGGACTGGGATGGTTAGTCCAGTCAGCTGAGAGAGTTAATTAGAACATTGGTTTGTCAGTTCGTTAGTAGGTATGACTAGGGACTGTTAGTGATAGTTAGTCCTCTTAGTTGGTGTTAGTGGACTATAACTATGTAGTTAGTAATTGTTAATAAGGGTCCCGCTCCAAGCCAGTCACAGATGTGTTGCTAACCTTGAGGACTAAGATGGTTGCCTCTAAAGAAGTGTAACCGGAAACCACACCTTTCCAACCGGACTACAATTGTTTTAAAAACATTACTACACGGCAGAAATGGTACTAGGTGCCGTGGCGGGCGGTGGTACTGACAAGGGCGACCGTTTACAGTGTCTACCACCTGCATTCTGCTGCTAGTTAGTCTTCTTCTTTCTTTTTCGTTTCGGCTTTCTCTTTTCATATTTAAGCATTCTCAAAGCAGAAATAGTTGTCCACTGCGCGTTGAACTATTTGGATGAATCTCGAACCTTCCGGAATGTTTGTAGTTGGTTATTTGTCTGTATTCCACCACCATACAAATATGATATGCTGCAATTCTGCATGCTCGTTCGCTATCTTTTATCCACGAAAAATAACGAATACCTATTGGATCAGTCGTATCCAGAAGTAATTACGTTTAATAGTGCTATTCAATTTAACTAAACTGAATAGTGGTGCCATCTAGTACAATAAAATGTAAGTAGGATGGAAGGAAAAAGCATGCTACTCCTGCTGCGTTTCGTATAGCACATTGTGCGTTTTGGTTTTATACCTCAGAAGAATGGCAGTTTCCTTTACTTGCCGTTTTCGACATAATACTGTTTGTTCATTGTATTTTATAAGTGTGGTTGTCATTTTGCTTTTAGTAGTAATATCACAGAGTAGACATAGTAATGTAGGAAAATTAAATAATTTTAAAGTGGTATTACTTTGCGAGACTGGCTAATTGGTTAGAAAGAACCTGTAAGCTTGAAATTCATGGTTCGATTTAAGTTAGATCGGGCAAATTGGATTTTTTTTACTATCATAGAAATTCGGCTGCGTCATGATGGTGGGTACTTCTGTCTATGGCTGTGGTAATACATTATTATCTCTACGGTATGTTTTTGTTTTTCGAATGAGCTTTTGCTGTATATTCATACAGAACTTTGCGGCGTCACCGAATAGTTTACATGGTATGGTTTACAAATTAGATATAGTACCTAATATAGGTAGGCGGTAGCGTCCATAGCCCAATGGCTCGCGTCGATTCAATGTGATCGAAAGTGTTAAGCAACGACGGGCGCGGTCGGTTACGGATGGGTAACCGCTAGTGGCAAAATTTCATGGATGCTACCGTGCTTCGGAGGGCACGTAAAGCCGTCGGTCCCGTTTGTTTTCAATGCTGGAAACAGTCGTTAAGCCTTGTCGAAGACCTTCGGGTGGCTTGAGAACATTCGACACTGGGTTGGCCACTAACACCTCCACCAATCCGCATTGGAGCAGCGTGGTGGAGTATGCTCTAGACCTCCCGCAGCTGTGTCTGTGGTGGAGACCCGTGCCCAACAGTGGGACGTCTATGGGTCGCAGCGATCTATGGTCATCCTACATGCACAAGAGCAATGTACTAACGAATAAAGGAATTGAATGTAGATAAGATACGTGAAATTTTGCAATTAGTTTCCTTAGTAAATAGGTAGGTATTTTGTATTTATTTCGAACTAAATCATTTGAGTAAGTGGTTGTCATTTATATTAGAAACCCTCTGCCTACCACTTCGAAGAAATACAGGCGTGATGTTATAAAGTTAAGGACAGGATGCAGACGGTACAGAATGAAACAAGTTGTCAGTTGTCAAATATATTAAAACTTAGTACAATCTCTGGGGCGGACCCATGGTGGACTTCATGTGAAGGGAAGGATGCAGACGGTACAGAATGAAACAAGTTGTCAGTTGTCAAATATATTAAAACTTAGTACAATCTCTGGGGCGGGCCCATGGTGGACTTCATGTGGAGGGAGCGGACATTCTGCCAGTGCTTCTTCAGAAGGGAGACCAGGAAATTGATGGACAGGTGCACGTTCTGTGCCAGCTCGTCCGGTGTCATGTCCACGTGGCCCACTGCTACTGAGAGACACAGTACCTGTAAAGAAAGTTAAGGTGATTTGATGCAACTTCATTGATTCAATTAGTTTTTATTTATTGATTCATTTAGAATGCAGTCAACCCATATTAGTTTGGTTACCAAACATTATTAGCTTACACAAAAACCAAGAGATCTAATCTAAACAACTCCGTGTCGCAGTGGTCAGTGACCCTGACTGCCGAACCACAGGTCCCGGGCTCAAATCCCAGACGCGGCAGATATTTATTTCGCAAATTATATTAAACTAGTGGAGGCCCGCAGCTACGCTCGCGTAGAATTAGACCCATTAACGACGTCTGCCCGCGTTCAGGTTGCCCACTTGACTTCAAAAACAGCAAAGTTTCATACCAACTTTGCACCCCGGTTTTACCCTAAGGGGGTGAATTTTCAAAAATCCTTTCTTAGTGCTCCCCTACGTTATAAAAGGAACCCCTGTGCAAAATTTCAAGTTTCTAACCCTTATAGTTTAGGCCCTGCGTTGATATGTCAGTCAGTCAGTTAGTCAGTCAGCTTCTCCTTTTATAGATTTAATGTAAATTTTGTACTATAGGCATGGATGTTAAATTGATCTGTTCTGTGGATTACTATTTCCACCACCTGCAACATAGGGCTAAATGGTGGTGTGTGTGTAGCGTTTATTTATTATTCTCTCCAAGTCAAAAACATACCTTCTTCATCTGGAACTTGATGGTCGCCTTGACTTCATCAATCTTCTGCGTCATAGACTCCTGGTGGGATAGGAGACCAGGGAACTTGCCGGCCTTGTTGAGACCGGGACCCAGCAGACGTGGGATCTGCTTGATGAGTGATTCTGATGCGAGGAAAGCATCGAACCTGCAAACATTTATGAATGCATTTTGAATCTGTTTTTTGTGCAGTCTTGTTTTGTAAATAATCTTGTTGGTATTTTTTACTGAAATATGGCTTGGAATAATATCTTAATTGTGGATCACTGTACTTCAATAAAATTTAAGTAGGATGGAAGTCAAAATAATAAAACAATAAAGGAATGAACCACCACTAGTACAATGGTCAGAGACATTATCGACAAGGTTGAGCTGTGCAGTTGGCAGTTGTACAAGTAACTAGTGAGCTAAACACTTGCCACTAACCCCCGCACGAACGGACACTGGAACAGTGTGGGGCAGTAGGCTCTAAGCTACTTTGTGAGGAGCTACATCCTGTGCAATGGACTAATGTAGCTGGCATCATGTTACCCATCCATCCATCCATAAGCCTATTGGAGTCCATTACTGGACATAGGACTCCTAAAACACCACTGATCCTGAGCCTTCTGAATCCAGCATAACATTGACATGATAATACTCACTTCTTGGCCAGTTTCTTGACAAGTTTCTTGTTCTTGTTCAACTTCTTCAATGCTTCGGCATCCATGCAGGGCACACTGAGGGACGAGGCTTCATCACAGTGCTGCTGGTCTCCAAGCACGCACACCTGCATCTTTGGCCTCGGGATGTACTTGAGCCTGTGGAAAATTTGGGCAGATAAACATTTTTGTATATGTATAGATAGTGTAGAGTCTAATAGGGAATGGATCAGAGAAACGAGTATCATCAAGGTCAGATAATACATGCAATTTTTTTTTAATCATCATTGAGAAAGGGAAATCATAAATAAGTACAGTGAAGTAATGTTCGTGTCTCTCTTGCATATGTTGCACAGCAAACAGCAAACCAATTCGTGAGTTCGAATCCCACTCAGAACAAACCTTCGTGTGACAAACATAATAAATATCTATACACTGCAACAACAATGAACTTAATTTTGCATCTTCTTGCACAGACTGCACATAGCAAGAAGTAGCAGCTAGATACATAAAATTACTAAGATTATGGCCAGTATCCAACACTGTATTAACATAAGAGGTTTCTAAGAACAAATCTTACCACATATCCAAGTAAGCTAGTTTAAGTCGGTGAGCAAAAGCTCACCTACCCCATATTTAAAGACTCTGGGTCAAGTCCCGTCAGGTTTAACTGACTCCCTGTACAGATTCATTTTAGTGGAAAATATGGCTCTTAAATATTACTCTTATGTGGCAAACCGTAATAAGCTGCACAGTAGTTACACCACTAAGGGGGTAGCGGTCACGTGGTAAGTGACTACGGCGAGATAAAACCCAATATTATCCAGCCAACTTTAAGTCCACGAAAATGCTCTTTCCAGGTAAACATACTTGACGGTGCCCGAGAAACGCTTGTCCTTCTGTGGGTCATAGTTCTTCAGGCCAATTTGCAACTCCACCGTTTCCAGAAAGTTGCGTTTCTTGTCTTTTGAAGACTGGAGCACGGCATTTACGCACTCATAGAGCGTATCACGCGATACCTTAGACCTGAAATTGACAAACAACACGTTGAAAGGCAATAAAGATGACGACAATGTAATGCACCACACATATAATTTTATGCAGCATAATCGCGCTGTCTTAGTTCAAAATATGTAAAATTTCCAAACAGTATTAACACATTACCATCACTGGTGATTATATTACTAAAGTAAATTCACCGATTATTGAGATTTTAAGAGATAAATATTAAAAACTCACATTTTTCAGTACAATATGCCGACCGCCTTCCTTGCTATTCCAACGTCAGAATCCAAAAAGAAAAAAGAATGCTCTTCATTAATTCTTGTGTTGATGACTTGACTTGACTTGACATTGACGCAATCACAGCACAGATTAGTAATTATTAGTTGTATGACATTGCTTACCATAAATCAAATACTAATGGGACACGCTATTGAAACAACAATTTTTATTTTTTATGTTTGATTATAACTAATGTGCGGCTATGTGCGTGAAGTCGAAGATTTGTTTAAGTTATCCTGTATATAGTATAAAAGGCTGTATTTAAATTGTATAAATTTATTTCAATACTTAAAAGAGTGTAGCATATTTATTATTCTTCCGAACTTTGTCGAGAATTAATGAATTTGGTGAACTTGGTTGCGGATAACGTGGTTTCGTTTTGTACCAATCCACGTTATGCAAAGCTGGATCATACTGCCACCAGCCAAACTGAAATTTGAAAAAAAAAACTTTGATTATTTGGAAATGATTGAGACACTTTATAAAGACATATTTGTTTGCATTTATGTACCTACTAAACATAATATTGGCCAAATAAAAAAAATATACTACCATGATTTTAATACTAGGAACAGAAATCAGATGACTTTCCCTTCTATATGGCTCCATAAAGCAAGCAAATATTTTAAAGGGCAAGGGAATACGTTTTTACAACAAAATTGCTAGACTGCCAAAACCTGTCCTTAGATCAATTTAAAAGTTTCACTAAAACAATTTACTTATTAAAGCTTATTTTAATTTATCTATTTTTTTGAACAACCAAACGACGTGGAATTGTGACAATCTAGATACCTAGAAAAATTGAATTTGAACTTTGCAGCTAGCTAGTTAGAATAGAATAAGTTTATTTTGACAAATTACGTACAATATAACAAAAATAAAAATAAATTGACCTTATAAAGCAATGAATTTGTCAAAAAATAGTCTATTTTTTTAATAATTAGTAACCTCAACTGATGTTGTGGGTGGTAGTCTATAAATATCAGCAGGTCCTACAGGTTTAATCACTCCTTTCCTCTTCATTTTCAAAAATCTTTGCATTGAACCATATGCAAATCCATCTACTCTGCCTATATAACAGTCTATCAATCGAATAGTCTCCATGTCAGGAATCTGTAAAATATTGCAAGTCTAAAGTGTGGTAAAATTAAACTAAACTTTGATTAACATAATACGTCTCTAAAATGGAATAAAATTCTATCTACATCAACCTGATTTGGAATCATGGAATGTTTTTTAACAGATTCCATTAAAGGTCCAACATCTTCCTGTTTCATTGGCTCTTGATAATCTTCTTTCATCACATCTCTTATATAATTTTGAGGACCAAATGAAGTAATACCAAAAAATTCCATTATTGCACTTTTATTAATTTATGACAGCTATCGAATATCATTACTTGCTCAGTGTCGAATATGACAGAAAAACAGTATGCGTAATTGCAATATTTACAAGGGCAAACCAAAGAAATTTGAGTTTATAGAGGCAAACAACAATTTCTTTGGGGCAAGCCAACTGGATTTATTAGATACTCGTATCAACGGTGACAGGCTATCGAATCGCCTTTCAGTCGAGCGGTCCGGGTTCAAACCCAAGCGGCACTCACCAATTACTTTTCTATGAAACTGCGATTTAAGAAATTAAATGTTATCTGCGATTTAAGAAATTAAATATCACTTGCTGTAATGCTAATGGAAACATCGTGAGGAAACCTTCATGCCTGAGGATTCTTCGTAATGTTCTCGAAGGGATGTGAAGTTTGCCAATCCGCGCTTGGACAGCGTGGTGGACTAAGGCCTAATTCCAGTCAAAGCGAGCGATCCCCGAAGAGAGTTTCAACCGCGAACTCTCTTTATCTCATACAATCTTTGGCTTAGACCAATTAACGACATGAAATTAACCGTCCGTATTCAACTAAAAAAAATCTTCACAAGGAAAGGGTGAAGAAGAAGAAGAGGAACGTTAGGAGACCATTGCTGCGTTTTAATAAATACGCTAAGAGGGAAGTGGGCCATGTCAGCTTTAAAAATGACCACAAATGCAGGGAGCGGCTCGCTGAGGATAGAAATAAATGGCGCAAAAAGATGAACAAACAATGCAAAGAACACCACAATCAGTGATTGGTTCAAGTTGTTAATTACATTGTGTACACACATACACATACATGTAATTTTAAAAAAATGTTGATATAGGTATATTAATTTTATTTTTCAAAAGGTCGTTCAGTTTTGTGGTCTCCATCTCGACATACTTCTACAGATACTAATTAGTCTATGAAGTATGAAGTGGATGGATATTTTTAAATTATAATTGGCAACACTGAATTAGGATAATTTAAAGTACTCTGTCTGTCTGTGGCCACAGAGTACCTTTATATATACTGAAATCTGTGGCACAGCACCTCTGTGCACAGCACAGAGTATAATTTGCTCTGTGGGTGGACAAAAAAAAAAGCGCAACTTGCTCGCGAGGGCTTAGCCAAAAGGCCAAAATTAACTTTAAATAAAAATCATGCTGTCCAGCCTTAGGACTGGGGTTCAGGGCGTGGTACGTTTTGTGAAGTTATAATATGAGTGGAATTTGTTCAGTGCGCTAATGATAATTTAATAAACACATTACATAATTTCCAACATTCTCCAACAACGGTTCCCCAATATTTACGTTATTGTATCGTATTTTCTAGTGGCGAGCAGCCTCCAGGGCTCTGCAAACCTCGTCTACTCTTCAACATGACAGCCTATTTGTACACCGAGACTCCCCTGAGGACAACCCTAGCATTCCCTTCGAGTTTTCGCCGGAGAATCAAAAGGTGTTTATTTGACATTCAGCTGTTTCTATCATTTTTCAGTGCTAAATTTTGAATTTAGAATCAACTGTAACTAAAGATGACTAAAGTAAAACAAATGTATTTCATTTAAATATTCTAAGCAGAATTAGATTACAAGTGTTTATAGATTTCATAATATGTAAGTGTTTCATTAAAGTACATGGACGTATAAAAAAGGTCCTGTAGATAAAGGTTTTATTTATAGGCCTGTGTATAGCTTGAAAGTGTTGTTAAATATCGTATTAAATTAAGGTTTTTGTTTATTTTAGCGTGCCGAAGCACTATTAGCCATCTACCCTGAAGGTCACAAGCGAGGTGCAATGATACCCTTATTAGACCTGGCACAGCGTCAAAATGGAGGCTGGCTACCCATCTCTGCAATGCACAAAGTTGCAGAGCTGCTAAATCTGCCTAGAATGAGGGTTTATGAGGTTGCTACTTTCTACACCATGTTCATTAGGTAGGTTCTTGCAGATTAATTTTATATGAAAGCAACAGCATTTACGAAAATGATGAAACCCATTCATCAAAAAGCTTTTCACAATTGGGTTGGTCACCAATCCCTATGCCAATGCGCAATAGTAAATTAGCATGTAGAGTACCATTAAGACCAGAGAGACCCATGCCCAAAAGTGAGCTGCAAATCTGTTACAGCCAAGCCATCGGAAAACCAACATGGCTTAACTACTGTTATCTACTGAACAATGATTAATTAATGATGATAAATATGATCATTTCTACATAAATTATTATAATAACCTTTCCATCTCTCCATCCTTAAGCCTTTTACAGTTATATAGCCATGACTTAAGCACCACTCCCGATCCTGTGCCCCCTGAACCCAGAAGTTTTCCTCTTATTAGGTTATTTAGTTCACCTGGTCATAGAGCCAGAATCAAATCTGTTAATCTATAGTAATATTATAAAGAGGAAACATTTGTTTGTAATGTTTTCACACAAAAACTACTGGACCGATTTAAAAAATTCTTTCACCGGTAGAAAGCTGCATCTTCACTGAGTGACATAGGCTATATAAGTACTAGGTGTAGGTAGAAAAAAAAATTGGTTATGTAATATCACTTTGATGATTAATTTTTATTTTATTTTTTATTTCTTTTTATCTGCTAATTGAAGTCTTTGGTTAGTTAGTTGTTTTGTAACTTTCAAATTAGGTACAAAAAACCAAAGTGTACTATACTTAAGCTACAATACATACTTACAGTAAAATCATTTGCACTCTGCGCTGTTATAACAGTAACTATAGTTAATGGTAAAGGAAAAAAATACAAATTTTTTGTACTATTCACATTTTTAGTCGCTATTGTGTTTATTGACACCTAGTTTAATTTTCTATTTCATTATCTTATCGACCAAACTAACTCGAACAGGGCCACACTGAAAATCAGCGTCATGATTTCATTGAAATCATGGCACATGCTGAGTGTGGTCCTATTCTTGCTTTGTGTTATTATATACTTATGTTTTATTTTATTGCTGTTAACTTTAATTTTACAAAGCAAAATAAATATATTCTTATTCTTATTCTTATTCTTAAACAAAACTATTGTTATGTTTAATTCCACACGAGCAAAGCTGCGTACGTCCACTAGTTATAAATAAATAAATATCATGGACTGATGATCTCACACAAACTCCACACCCAGAAAGTAGGGTCACTACCAGTTGCGCCAACGGTCCAGTAATTATATTTTTCCTTGACTAAAAATTGCAGGAGACCAATAGGCAAATACCATGTTCAAGTGTGCACAACCACACCATGTTGGCTCCGAGGCTCGGATGTTGTGTTGAATGCCATTAAGGAAGCCACTGGCTGCGAAGTAGGCGGCAACAGCCCCTGTGGAAAGTTCTCTATTTCTGAGGTTTGTTTACTTAATCATCTGCAATATAATAAAACTGACAGGGAACTGTTTCTTTACATGATTTTTTTTTTATTTCAATTCAGGGGCATTATAATAATATAAGTACCTACTAATTCAAAAATGTGTTTTTCGCAAATATTTTTTCTGTCTGTCTCTGTGAACGCATTACGTAAAACCCGTAGACGGATTTAGATGAAACTTGGCATAGTTATTATTCCATGTTTCATCTATCATTTAGTATGCGATTTTTATTAAAATCTCATACGAATATCGTTTCGGTGAACTGCAAGTGTGAACGTAGCCCAAAGTATGTATTAAAGACTCCTATAGGTGTATATCTATTCAGTGGTTAAAGAACATTGTTAATACGACGGCCAAAAATAGATTTCTCATTTCAATAGGTATTTTGAACTATTAGTGAAATAACTGTTTTGTTATCAAACAGCAAAATTATATTTCCGCTAATTGGTTGTTAATGGTTTCAGGTGGAATGTCTCGGTGCCTGCGTTAATGCGCCAATGTTGCAGGTTAATGACGACTATTATGTGAGTATTACACATTATATATATATTAAAGATATTAGCCGTAGAATATCAACACAATATTAGAATAGAGATAGTATTATTTACATTTACAAAACTACAAATGTGTTCCAGGAGGATCTAACAGTGGAAGACACCAAGGAAATAATTGAGAAACTGAAGCGGGACGAGAAACCCAAGCCAGGCCCCAGGTGTGTATATGAAATAAATATATAAAAAAACAATGGTCATTCACATAATTATGTAATCTCAAAAAATATCGTTAATCGTCTCGCATTTTTAAAGTTGGACCGATAATTGTTATTGTATTGTAATAATCTTAATTGTTTTTATAAATCAGAAGAAAAAAATTGATTTAAAATGATACTTTTTTTAAATTGATACTTTTTTTTAAATAAATTTTTGATGTTGCATTTTTGACTTATTTTGAAAAAAGCTAAAAAGATTGATAACTCGAAAATGGTTTTGGGATACTATTCCATATTTGGTTACTTTACCCTACTATGACTGACGTTTAGTCGTGCAGTCTACCAACGACGAAAACTCCTACGACGAAAATCCTATATGGGTGGTGATGATAAATATGGTGATGATTACTGGTTACAGGAGTGGAAGATACGCCTCCGAGCCGCTAGGGGGACTGACGTCGCTGACCGAAGAACCCACGGGCCCGGGCTTCGGACTCCAAGACGCCCTCAAGTGATAGACGTACTCTGTAAATTGAATATAGGAAATTATTTAATAAAGAAATCATGTTAGATCGCCTGTTGTTTTAATTAGCAGTGTTTGGTTGTTGATTGAAAGGTAAGTCTGGTATTTCTAATACTACCTTCAAAATTATGTGCCTATGACATGCCTGGTAGAAGATAAATAAAATGAAATAATAATAATCATATAATAAGATTGTATTTCCTGCTCTTGTTCTCCTGTGTGTACATAAATGCAAATAAATAAATAAAATAATAAAAATAATAAAATTTTATATCTGCACCCATTATTAAACTTGAAATATCAATTCCTTCTATTCTAATCCATATTAATATTATAAATGCCAAAGTAACTCTGTCTGTCTCGCTTTCACGCCAAAACTACTGAACCGATTTAAATGAAATTTCGTACACAGATAGTCTAGAGGGCCTGAGGAAGGACATAGGCTACTTTTTACTACGTCGCGATCCATTGGGCTATGGACGCTATTATTTTTCGCTGTGAAACAGGTTTTTGGTCAAATCATCTTGTTATCAATCATGATCTCGTAAACGAGTTTTTGTTACTCTTATCACTATCATTATGCCAGAAAAAATTAGTTTGATAATAACGTGAACTGCACGGACACGTAGATTGAACTATCAATTACCAATCGATACCACATACAATACTATACGATATCACTCGATCGCGCGTTTTGTGATAAGGCATGTCACAACTTAACTTACACGCGGCGAGATAACGTTCTCTTGACTAAGTCAGTGCGTGGTCGGTAATTCTGATGTTTTAACGTAAATTAACTAGTGATGTGGTTGACTAGACTTAATAATAAATTATTTTATATGTACTAATATGTAGCTATAGTGCATTAGGATTTTGTAGACGTGATTGACCTTCTTGTTATCGTATTTAGTGAAAGCCTAAAAATATTTGATGTAAAATTGTGGTGTTAAAGTGAATTAAAGTGAATCATAGATTAGAATACTTGCCCATGAATTTTTACTGCAATTTTAACAACATTTATAAAAAAATACAGTAGGTATCACATTTTAGTCACTAAAACGATCTTTTCAGTTCGTCGATTCCGTGCTAAATTGAAATTAGAACAGGCAGTTACATATTAAAATAAATAAATAAAAAAATCATAATCGAAAATCAAGAATGAAATTAGTGTAGTGCTGTGGTGTACATAAATAAACATAAGTTCCTGAGATCATAAGTTAGATTAGTAAAACAATTGTGTGCAGTGCACAGAAATTAATCAAGATCTTGCTTAACTTCTGTGGTTCAGTGTGTGATGATCACAGATGCAGCGTCGGAGAGATGGTACTCGCGAATACACTAAGATTCAGCTATGGGAACCAGAGCCGAAGGCGACGAAAATCGTAAGTTCAATTTTAATGGTACATCAATCGTTGAATACTTTTTAGTCTATTATTACAATATAAGATAGCGAACGAGCATGCAGCAATACCAATCCCATATCGTCCATGACCCATGATACGTGAGACAAACTTAGACTCAAAACTGGGAGTGTTAGTAATGCTAAGGTGTTAATACGAACATTTGTTTGTTAGTAGTAAATATGAGGAATACCCATGAACTAGGTACTTAAAGGAACTTTGTCACTTTTCGTTCCGTTATAAGACGGTCACGAGGATGGTCAATGTCAATGATATATGTATAATATCACTAGTGGACGCCCGCAGCTTCTCTCGCGTGGAATTAGACATTCACTAACTTCAAAAACGGCAAAGTTTCATACTAACTTTGCACCCCCGTTCTACCCCCTTAGGGGGTGGATTTTCAAAAATACTTTCTTAGTGCTCCCCTACGTTAAAAAAGGAACCCCTGTGCAAAATTTCAAGTTTCTAACCCTTATAGTTTAGACCCTGCGTTGATATGTCAGTCAGTCAGTCAGTCCAGTCAGTTTCTCCTGTTTTATATATAGATTGGTCGATGTTTCCCTCTTGAAAAGACTAAACCAACCTTTGGTACATATGTGCTATGATTCGTGTTTTGCATGTCAATGTACCAGATCGCGGCTAGGCGCCACTATTTACATATTTTATAAGTAGATCTCAGATCAATCACTTTATTAGTAGATAGGTGTATGTTTACCACAAAGATTTTGAACAGTGACTACGGCCGAACCTATTCAACGTCTTCGAGTACTTATCAACACGGTCACAAAACATTATCAGGGAAGCGTGTGGAGTCCACTCGGTGACGCTGTAAAGCCAGGCAGTTCCAATAGCAAAAGTCCATTCAAAAGTAATAATTATGAAACTTGTGTAAGTTACTGCATGTAGGAACCTATGTTATAAAATCTCCAGAAAGAATTGATTTATTTCTGATGATAGCGAGGGACTCCGAGGGTGTCCCATATTAAAATCATAAAAAACTTTTGGTTATTTAAAAAAAACATTCTCGTACATACGTATATTACTTTTAATATTTATTAAATACGCACGACCAAAGAAATTGGAGTTTGCTTAAAAGAATAGTCCCTTAATATCCCTTAGTAGTTTGTGGACGCGACTACGATGCACAAACTAGCTAGAGATACTACCTACGATGTCTACAACCGCTGTCAAGGTGACTCGATGATAGCGTGCCAAAGGGGTCCTACTGAAAATTTGCATTGTGGCTTAACAGCCGTAGAAAAAGGATGCTGTATTAGTATAGTTGCATTGTGTTAAAAATGTTTTATATTTATATGCATTTTATATTTTGTTTCGAATAAATATACATACTTACTTGCTACTTTAATTACAAAGAAATTGGAATCTCGTGTGCCGCCTGGTGCCGCCTCGTGAAATCCTAGGATATCAAAAAGAAATTTCCGATTTCTTGACCGATAACCGAATGAGCGAATGCAACAAGTTAAAGTTCACTTGTAAAACGAATGTATTTTACAATGAACAATAAGAAAAAGAATATGTTTTGTATTGGAATGAAATGGTATTGCTATTTCAACTTTTTTGCATTTAAGTCAACTAAAGGTTTGGCTGAAAAAATCTTCCATTTAAACGGATTATTCTGCTTAAATATTTCTTAACGTTGAACTTATTTCATAAATGGACCCGGCGCAGGCGGCACCCACCTCTAGCGTGCCGCGGGTTTGTCATCAAAGACTTTGTCACCTTGACGTTTAATTCGTTCGTCTTTCTTGTCATTCTGTCAGTATTTTCTCGTCGCGATTGCGGGGTGGTATTGTATTGTGTCATCTCGTCCGTAAAAATGTCTCTCTAGAGGCTTTGACTCTGGGATATTTTTGTGAAAGATGAAAAGCAGCCCCACCCGTAAATATGAGCAGTTCTCCGACCATCACGGGAAAGACACCGACAAGTACTCCCTAGACAGCCAAGACACCGCCAGTGTGGTTAGTGCGATCTTTGTTACAATTATTGATTTTGTTTTGTGTACCATCGAGATGTTATTGATTCGATGGTCTATTGTTGCCTAGTGTTAGTCATTGCAGCTCTTTTGTGCATGGCTAGGGCCGGTGGTGGAATGGGACGTAGAGAAAACGTGGTAGTACGTAAGCCGGTGACGCGGTGCCTATTCAGTTATTGCTCGTCAGTAACATTTTCGGTTTGAAAGTGAATTAATTTATGTTCATAATCTAGATTTTTCCAAGTAATAACACAGCTAGTTGCGAAAGTGAAAAAAGTGTGTGGTTTTGTGATATCTGTCAATGTAACCTGAATAACGTATCGTTTACAATTCCGCACACTTACACTTTCACCTGATGCCTGCATAAAATTCACTTTTACCGTATAAATGTTCGAAACAGGAATAGATTGCATACCGAAATGCAGTTTCTAAAATTAAATAGAATGGTACATTTTTAAGAATGCAGACATACCTATATCTAATTTTGTTGTAAAATAAAGATAAAAAAGATACAAATGTAGTAATACAACATTTTATGATTGAAAGATATATCATATCTAATAGATTTAGTTGATCCAATTAAACATTTAAATATTTTAAAAATTTTGGCAGGCATTATGTTATAATATGTTGTTGAGATAAAGGTTTTTCACTAACTTCCTTATTTTTCCATTTTAATTAATGATTTTTGTTCTGGTTACACATCCCACATTACAAAAAACACTAGATTTTATGTTAGTGCTAACTACTTTTGATTTTAATATTCTTCAATTCTCTTTTTTAATGTTGTTATGGTTTTAGTAATAAAATTAAATAATTCAACAATTTAATTATTTAATTTTATTACTAAATTGGTTAACTTGTTCGATCATATACATACAATCTATGTTGTCCATTGGGCTATGGTCACTATATATGTTATGGTAGCATTAATTGGACTTATGGTAGTGTAGGATTCTTTATTTGATCTCATCATTGTGACTTGCCATGTTGTCCTTGTACAAGTGGTTTTAATCAAAAACAAAAAACTGGTGAAAAACTATTTTGTCTGACTGTTGAAATCAAAAGGAAAAATATAAGAAGGCAAAAATAGGCCTGAAATGCATGCATCATGTAACTTCCACTCTATGGTCTAATTCCAGCCAATTGCAATTTAAATAGCCAATGGTAAATTACACAACGCTGTGCAACCACAAACAGCGTCGTCTTTCCCGGGGTCACATGATGGACGGTTCGAGCTCCCCCTCTCACCGCCCGCAACCCTAGACGTTCCCTTTTAGTCGCCTTTTACGACAGGCTACCATAGAACAAATCTGGTCCCGAGCTACAGGGAGTGGGCTTAATGGCAATTTCTCCTAGGCTTTCTTTTTTTTTCTGTCCTATCTCTATCTTTTACCTTTCTTATATTACACATAATAAGTAAAAGTACAATTTATACAATATTCGGTCCTACTGAATTCTTGATGAAGATGACCCATTTACTATAGATCAATAAGTCCATTTCAGTTTGCGTTATGGTAACTAATGGTTACAACTGACGCTAATGGTATGATTTCGTATGCCTGTGGAACAAAATAAACTGGTTATTATAGATACCACTGTAGTGATCTCATATCTAAAATACACGGTACATTTCGCCGTGAAATGTGTATTGTCGCTGCTAAATGTGGATTGGCTGACTATAATACCATTGGGAATATTAGAGCTGTCAGGCATGCTGGTTTTCTCACGATGTTTTGCTTTAGCGTTACCGAAGCTGATAATTTTTAGCCTTGTCGGTAGAAATAATGGAATATTTGTTTAAAATAACATTGGTAGAATATAAACTTTGGCGAAGTTATCTTGGATATTCTGTAGCACTTACCATGTAATAAAGATTATTTATTCTTTGGATTGATTAATGAATGGCGGGCCAAACACTCACGGAGGAGAAAGAAAGAAAGAATTTATTTGCTAAAATATAAAAATGATAGCAATTAATTAAAACAATGAAGCCCCAAAGATGCAAGAAGGTTGATATAAAACTTTACCCAACTAAATAAATAAGTTACTGAAAACATAAAAAAAGGATCTAGCACAATTTTGTTCCATTACGCTATTCATGACAATTTTTCTTTACAAATTCATTGTTGAGGAATACCCATTATAGTGGATTCTACGCCCGCTCGTACTATAGGGAACCCGGTTCCATCAAATTAAAAGCTTTACAAAGATCTGAGCTGTAGTTAAACGTAGTGTTGCAAAAAACTTAATTCATGTTTTAAATATCTAGTACTTATTTAAAACCAGTCGAGCGGATTTCGCCATTGTCAGTTTGTTGTTCGGGGTTGGAAGACCTAATGATTTTTTTGTGCGATAGACCTTTTCATTGAAGTGCATGGCTTATCCGACTGAGGTAATTTAAAATGTTTTAATGTTAAATTAGCAATTCTGTGCTTTGTGTTGTGTATCAGTAAGTTTTAACAAGTGGTGACTCGAGCCTCCGAGTTCAAATCCAAGTGGTCAGCTATATAAGGGTCAATCGTGAGGAAACCTGTATGCCTGAGAGTTCTCCATTATGTTCTCGATGGCATGTTAAGTCTGCCAACCCGCACTTGACCAGCGTGTTGGACTAAGGCCTAACACATCCTATTCCGAGAGGCCCAACGTGCCCAACGGTGGGACAAAAAAAAGGGTTATGTTGTGGTGTGAAATGAGTTTTACGTGAGTGTTTTTACACATAAAATATTTGTTGATTGGCAATTGGTTTTTAAAACTATGAAATTAAAACGGTATCCTTGCATCTATTTAATAATACCGGTCAAGTGCGAGTCGGACTCGTGCAAGGGTTCCGTACCATTATCTATAAAAATGGCAAAAAAAACATGTCTGTTGTAAATTTTTTTTTCTGTTTTTTATAATTTGTTGTTATAGTGGCAACAGAAATATCATCTGTGAAAATTTCAACCATCTAACTATCACGGTTCATGGGATACAGCCTGGTGATAGGCGGACAGACGGACAGTGGAGCCTTAGTAATAGGGTCCAGTTTTAACCCAAAGGGTAACCCTAAAAAAGCTTATTTCAATTATGTCGTCATTTGAATCGATGATGAAAACCCTAAAGGAAGGATAAAACTATTTTGTTTTAACTCTGTGGTTTGTTTTTCCGCAGCACTCGAGCCCGGAGGAGGGGGGCGGCGCGCGGCGGGGGGCGGGGGACGCGGGCGCGGGAGCGGGAGCCGGCGCCATGTGGATCAGCGCCGTAGAGAGTTCCATCCTCAGCTGGGAGGAGGTGAGTCCTTCATCCAGTCAAACGTTTGAAACGCTTCCTTCAAGGCAGGCAACGCACCTGTGATACCCCTGGTGTCGCACGTGTCCATAGACGACGATGACCACTTACCATCAGGTGTAACAGGTATCTGTTTGTCCGTCTATTATACTATTAAAAAAAAAAGACTTGACTAGAGGTGGAAATCCATCTGATGTTTCGACCTAGTTAACAACGGTGGGAAACCTTTCGAATATTCGAAACCTGAACATTACAAACCTGAGATTCGAATTTCGGTTGGTGGCGAACCTCCAGTGGTTTTGGAAGACAGATCTTTGTAAGAACGTTGTCCATTATCTACATTTCGATACGAATATACATGCACGCACGTGTAACCTTGCATACAAAAGATCCGTTGTATTTGTATTTGTACTCATTAGTCAGTCTTTGAGTCGCCGAAATTTTTTTTGTCGTGTAAATTACATATTTGTGAAGTCACACTTCAGTGCTAATAATTATAGTTTTTATTTATTCGTAGCTGATGTTACGTATTCTTCTTGAACCTGTGGCACATAGGTCCTCGCATATTAGCTTGGTCTTGCGCGACTTAAGTCCACTCTTCCCTTTCTTTATATACCAGGTTTCTTTTCAGCGCTCAGTATGCAGTCCAACCCAGAGAAGGGTTTTTAATATTGAAAGTAGGAGACATTAGTTATGGAAGGCATTTGAAGTCTGCCAATCCGCATGTGGCCAGCGTAGTGGACTATGGCCTAATCATCGCACATCGGTACCAATCTGACTAGAAAAACAAACGGGTTCGATGACCCCTCTCGGCTCCATTGCAAAGTCAAACTTTTAATAAGCATTAAAAGTTTGACTTTGCAATGGAGAAAATCTTGTATAGATATACCCAGGAATATATTATTATGACAGTCGTAGCGACCATAGCCTAATGGCTTGCGTCGATTCAATATGATCGAAAGAGTTAAGCAACGACGTGCGCGGTATGTTTGTGGATGGGTAACCGCTAGTGGCAAAACTTCATGGGCGCTACCGTGCTTCGGGCACGTTAAGCCGTCAATCCCGGTTGTTTTCAAAGGTGAAAACAATCGTTAAGCATCGTCGAAGACCTTCGGATGACTTGAGAACATTCAACACTAGGTTGGCTACTAACCCCACCACCAATCCGCATTGGAGCAGCGTGGCAGAGTATGCTCTAGACCTCCCGCTGCTGTCTGTGGGGGAGACCCGTGCTCAGCAGTGGGAAGTCTATTGCTTGCAGCAGCAGAAGCCATTTCTAAGGCGTGAACTTTATTCTAGAATCATGTATTCATCGTGTGATGTATCTAGGAACATTATAAAGACAACAAGACATTTCAAGGGTATCCTAACATACCATTAGTGATGCTGTCAACCAGCTTGGCTAATCGGAGCTGTTGTAGGCTACGGCCGTTGCTAAATAGCTAGGTCATATACTTCATGCTCCACAATGGACCGTTCGTGACGAACGCAGTTAAGGAGCATAAGAGGAGGTAATTTTGTAATCAATTGTATCATTTGTAAGTCGCAAGTTTAATGTATTTTGGTTAGCAACGACGGGCGTGCTCGGTATAATATTAGTTGCTGCTGGCAAAATTTCATGGGCGCTTCCTACCTTCGGAGGGCACGCTAAGCCATCGGCCTTCAGTGGCTTAAGAAATTCTATACTGAGTTGGCCGCTAACCCCTTCACCAATCCTCATTGGAGCAGCGTCGAGCGAACTTTACCAATTTATTCCCAAATCCGTCTATTGATCGAAGGTACTAGGGGTATTACGTTATGACAGACAATATTTTCAAAAATACATTTTTGAGTTACTCTAATTTTGAAAAAGAAAATCAATATATAGAAAAAGTTCCTGTTCAGTTTTATTATTGTTCTAGTGGACGCCCGCAGCATCGCACGCGTGGATTTAGACGTACTAACAATAGTTTCGCTTACACCTAGTAATATTATATAGCCTATGTGGCTCAGTGAAGATGCAGCTTTATAAGGGTGAAAGAATTTTTGAAATCGGTCTAACTAGTAGTTTTTGTGTGAAAACATTACAAACAAATGTTTCCTCTTTATAACATTAGTATACATATAGATATATTTATAGATAGATTTCTATTTCTGCAACACTAGGCTACTCATTACTTTTATATTTGAACTCCATTACTAACGTTTTATTTGTTTTTCGTTGAAGTATTGCTAAATTTATATCAAACTGGAAATTTGCCGATACATGCTGATATTACTGGTGTCGCAAATTGTGCAAATGATACCATCTGTCTGTTCTCTGTTTGTTCGGCCTGCCATCGATCGACCTTGGCGGTAATAGAGACAATTAATGACAGCTTGTTGCGCTCTTTATTGTAAGTATCTAGGTATAGTAGTCGTATTTTTAACTTGCAATGCGAAGATATTCTCTTTGACGGCTATTTTTCCCGGATTCAGGTATTTTAGGAATGATTATAAGATCACATGTTATTCAATTGGCTTTCATTGTATGTGTATGTATTGTGTTGTTTCCATTTGGATTTGTCTAGATAATAAGGTGGACTGTCCCTGTAGCTCGGGACCAGACTAGTGCTTCGGTAGCCCTGCCGTAAGAGGCTGCTTAAAGGCAATTTGTAGGAGCTCGAACCGTTCATCAAGTGGTTCGGGAATGACGACTGTGTGGTTGCATAGCGTTGTGTAGGGAAGGGGCAGAGCCTTTGCGTAGTAAAAGAGATCCCGGAGCCCTCCTAAAGTGAGAGAGGTAGGGAACCAAAGTGGGTCAAAGCGATTCCTTTCCACCTTTTATCTTCAGGTTGTTTGCGAACAGGTTGGGTTGGCCACTAACCCCTTACACCAATCCGTATTGGAGCAGCGCGGTAGAGTATGATATAGACCTCCCGCAGCTTTTGTCTGTCGGGGAGACCCGTGACCAACAGTGAGACGTCTATGGGTTGTAGCTTTACAACTTTCACGGAAACACAGGCGTGACTCTTATGTGTTGATGGCGATGATTGAATTTATGTTTTCCCCCACCAGGTGGCGGAACGTCTAGAGGTGGACGTCCGCCGCGGGCTGACATGGCGCGAGGCCAACGACCGCATGAACTTCGTGGGGCCCAACGAGTTCCAGGTCAAGGAACAGGACCCGCTGTGGAAGAAGTACATCGAGCAGTTCCAGAATCCGCTCATTCTTCTGCTGCTTGGTGAGTGCTTTTGACATTCAGGTTTATTTCGGTGCGAGGCTAAGAAGTGGACTAACTTCTTGAGGCCAATGAGTGCCAGACAAGGAACTAAATTGAGCAATTCCACAGTCCCCTTATATTTCTGCTCCTCGTACTATTCAAGTATTCAAAATCGACAGTTTAGTACAGAAAGAAATTCGTGAGGCCAAACGAGTTTCAGGTCAAGGGAGGAAAAGAACTTTCGAGCATTTAAAGAATCCTCTAATACCTCTACGGCTTGGTGAGTGGTTCTTTGTCTCTCTTTGCAGCCTATATTAGCCCACTGGTGAACTGTAAGCTTGTCTCAAGGTGGACCACAAAGCCCAGTACAATTATTCTCGATACTTCTCATTCAATCGTTTGCCGCCGCATTTTGCTTGTTTGCGCGGATTTACGTTCCTTAGAGTTTGCCAAGTCGCGGCCCCTACTCAAGCTAGTTTGCCTTCGGCAGTTGTAGTCCATTGCTTTAGTTAGAGCGATATCAGGTCAGTGCTTTTACAACTTGCAATCTTGAAACCTCTCAAGATTATTGACAATTTCTGACAAGGAAGAATCTTGCGAGTTTCAGGTGACCTAGAGTTGTTATAAAAGACCCTGATTGTTCGATCACAACCTTAAAAAAGGTTATTTCATTATGTGATCAGCGTGATGCTGTTATACAAGAATTACTTGGAATGTTCATATATGTAAGTAGTTAATTGGGAAACATTTGAGCATTTGTGTGCATTGATGATATTGATTGAAGACAGAAGTACATATATTAAAAAAAAATATTAACAAAGTTACGTTTCTACGACTACTATCGATTTCATAACCATCTGTTGATAATTTATTGTGATGATGAAATACAATACAATCATGTCGAGTGATATTTTGCGTCCAATAGCTTGTAGGACCGACTTATTGTTGACACGTACAATTGAGTAAATTACTCTCATTCGCCAGCTGTGCTTTCTAAAATTTAAGTTCAATGGCTTCCATTTTAACGATCTCCTCTTGATATATTGGTATTTGTACTGTTAGTTATTGACATACCGTTACTGAAACAACGTGTAAGTACCGATGTAGGTTCGTTGTCTATCTCCTTCTCTTGAATATAATGTTGTATAAAGACTTTTTTAAGCGGGTAGGAGATCAAAGACTGATATAGTTGTCATAGATTTCAGAACATCAGAACACAGTCGCTTGCACCATTGCTGCCTTATATCCATAAAAAAAGTATACATACAGCTTATCCTGGCCTGCATTTTAGTGCAAAGGATAGGTCGTTCTTACTAAGAAGGCCTGATGTTAACTTCGCTAGCGGTAGTCCTAAACCTAAACAAGTTAACATCCATGAGCCGAGAAAAACGATTGATCTGTGTATAAACTGACTCGGCCGGGATTCGAACCCGAGAACCGCAGCTCGGCAGTGAGGGTCACCACCATGGAGTCGTCAAGGTACATTACACCGGCGCGGGCACTGCATCGCTTTCCCTATAAATTACACTAAAGTATAGTAGTAAGTATGTATGTAATTGCATCCGTTGCGGTTGGTCGCCGATGCAGTTTCCCACCGTTTTTCATGTACCTATGATCATAAGTGATGATCTTCACCATTTATAAAAATTAATACCTTTGATTGATTTAACATTTCTATAAGTCACGGAGGCTGTACCTAATATTTATAACTTTATAAATTAACATTTCTAAAAGTCACGGAGGCTGTTATATTTATAACTTTATAATTTAACATTTCTATAAGTCACGGAGGCAGTAATATTTATACCTTTGAATAATTTAACATTTCTATATGTCACGAAGGCTGTAATATTTTAATCGGGAGTTACAATTCATATTTTAGTTTTAGTCCAAAAATTCAAGGAGGAAAATATTTTTACAATAAACTAGTTAGCTAATTATCATGGCCTGGTGGGCATAAGTTATTGCTTTAAGATATCTCCAATATTAAATACTATAAGTATGGACGTCGAAATGTCTCTGTTATTATTATTATTAACTCTTTATGGTTCACTAGTGGACGCCCGCAGTTTCGCTCGCGTGGAATCAGACATAACAATAGTTTAGTTTACACCTAGTAATATTATATAGCCTATGTGACTCAGTGAGGATGCAGCTTTCTAATGGTGAATAAATTTTTGAAATCGGTCCAGTAGTTTTCCGTGTGAAAACATTACAAACAAATCTTTCCTCTTTATAATATTAATATAGATAGACCAAGACAAAACAGGAATACTAATTGCAAGGAATTCTTAAAATGCGTACAAAAGGTGGCCTTATCCTTATCTCTGTTCTAAGATTTTCATTGTCACAGTTGCAGGTCGTTATGAAACCATATTTAACAACCAAAATCTATTAACCATATTTTATTTGTGAAATAAAAAAAATGCCCAGTTTATATTCGAACCGGGGACTCGTAAGCTCGGCCATCGGGATCACAAGCAGACGCGCCTCGATAAATATGTTGAAAATAATGAAATGTTGCCATGTTTTAACAAAAAAAATATTTTATTATTGAATCGAATAGACCTTCGGTATTTTAAATTGGCAAGTGACCACGCATTTGTCTTGAACAGGAAACCTTGAGTAGTCTTTGAACACTGGAAAACTGTTTTAATTTCTATTCATTATACACAAGTGATTTTATATTTTTTTGCTCAGTTCTCGTGATCGATTTATCTTTTATTCTTCCTCATTTTTAATCTGGATTCGTGAATATTTTTATTATATTGCGCTGTTAAAACCGACAGCAAGGGCAAGTTTTTTCGCGGTCTAGGTCATTGGCGCTGCGCTGGAGTGGATTCTTTTAGGGTTGCCACTTGCCAGTAATGTCGGTACTTCATCCGGACTAAATAGATTGTGCTATAGCGAAAATAAATGTCGACACAGTTATTTATTCAGGTAGTACCTACTTTAAAAGTCTATGGATACCTATTGAATATTGTTATATTGTTTGATCTATGTATCTTGAATATACCTACTTCAATTTTGGTTTCTCTGTTTTGGAATCACAATCAAATATGTATTTTCAAATTAGAATTTTGTGAACATGTAGTTTCTAAAACCAAAAAAAGATTGTATGACCTTATAAATGTGTCGTACAATTTTAGGCGGTATTATGCCTGGGATATTATGGAGTTGTTTATCAAAGGGTAAAGGGCCTCGTTTTGTCCGGTATTCTGGGACCATCCATACATATGCCATTTCAATGCCATTGTTGTGGCGGAGGTGTCAGTGGCTAACACGATGGTTGGAAGTATTTAGGTTGCTCGAAAGCCTCTGACAGCTTAGCGACTGTTATTTTACAATAACAACATTTGACAGCCCTAATTAAGAATATCTTTTTTGTCTACACGTTGCATGTTTGCAAGTTTATGACTCGTGATCAGGTTTGAGACATCACGAGTATGACAAGAATAACAACTGGTTCTGCAAGACTTTTTTATGGATTTAAGATTCATATCAGGTGCAATACAGTATTCAAGGAAAAGCTTATTATTTCTTGCTCATAGTCAACAGCCATTGAGAAGTAGCCAGGAACGGAAAAATATATGATTTGCATATAACAAACAGACAAGTAAAACTGTGAAAAGTAAAGGTAATCTTTGGCAGGTAGAGGGTACAAATGTGAGAAGTAGTGAGAACTAGGTAATCTTTGGTAGGTACAGGGTACAAACTGTGAGAATTAGTGAGAACTAGGTAATCTTTGGCTGGTAGAGGGTACAACTGTGACAAGTAGTGAGAACTAGGTAATCTTTGGCAGGTACAGGGTACAACTGTGAGAAGTAGTGAGAACTAGGTAATCTTTGGTAGGTACAGGGTACAAACTGTGAGAATTAGTGAGAACTAGGTAATCTTTGGCTGGTAGAGGGTACAACTGTGACAAGTAGTGAGAACTAGGTAATCTTTGGCAGGTACAGGGTACAACTGTGAGCAGTAGTGAGAACTAGGTAATCTTTGGAAGGTACAGGGTACAAGTATATTCCCTGATTATATTTTATTAGATCTTAAGTTCAATACCAGGATATCAATTATGACAAATCGTCTGACATAAGGAATGAATTAGTCGCACTTAATTGCGATAGTTACACTTGATACAGCTGGCGAAGTACTTGGCAAAATACTTACGTAGTACAAGAGGGAAAAATCTCGAAGTGGCAATGAGTTTTTTTAATGTATATGTATAGCAAACGAGTATGTAGAATAAACTACCGCCCGTGACATCCGTGTTACCAGTTGTTACCTCAGTATATGGTTAACGGTCAGCGTCAGCGGTGACAGCGAAGTGGCTATTGAACTCGCCTCTCACTCGAGCGGTCCGGGTTCAAACCCAAGCGGCAAGCACCAATGACTTCTAAGTTATGTGCGATTTAAGAAATTAAATGTCACTTGCTGTAACGGTGAAGGACACATCGTGAGAAAACCTGCATGCCTGAGAGTTCATCATAATCCTCACTTGGCCAGCGTGGTGAACTAAGGTCTTATCCCTCCCATTCTGAGAGGAGACCCGTGCCCAACAGTGGGACAAAAAAAGGGTTGTGATGATGATGATATGTCTAACGATAATTGAAACCAGAATCACAAAACAGGTAGCAAATATAGAAATGAGTAAGGGAATACCTGAATAAATTAAATAAAATAAATTGATGTTTTTCCCCGAAAGGGTTGGCGCAGAGGATTGTGTATGCTCATTTTTCATCAGTCCCACCCACGTAATAGGTGTTGAGCCTATTGCCATACAGCGGGTACTATTTCAAACTCCTAGCCACTACTCGGAATTCCAAGTTAGTAAAACTCAATAATACTTTGCCCGATCTGGAAATCGAACCCAGTACAGCTTCACAGAAACGCTTGCGACCACTAGACTAACGAGGTAATCGTATATGAAACTGCACCGAAAACATTTCGAATAAATCTTTCACATACATAATTTCAATCGAACTTCACAGAGTTCGTTTGATTGTTAATTATCAGGTAGAGTCCAAGTGAATTATTCTAGTCTTCAATAGACTTGATCTATAATTATTGAAGACTAGAATAATTCATTTAATTTTACTTGTAGCTGGCTAGATGACTGTCCGTGAGGTATTACTATTACTCACGCGTCCCAGTTACACATCGTTTAAGTTTCAGCCGTTCAGAGTTCTGTAACATTTTAGTTGAACCGCTGAAATGTAAATATTAACGTGTTAGTTTTTACACAAGCGTAACATTTACATTCGAATTAAGAAGCTTATACCTAATTTACGAGTATGAAATAGTTCGTATTCCTCTACGGTTTTGTTTGTCTGTCTATTCTATAGCATCATAGCTTCTGAACGGATGTATGGATGAATCGATTTTAATTATTTGTTTTTTGTTTGAATGGTAATGATTGAGACTTTTCTTAGCTATGATTAAACAAATCTATTTAGCCATTTAAAGACTATCGGTCAGATCAAGGTCAATTAATTCAATTGTTATCAAATATGTTATGTATTTTTTTGGTTGAGTTTGTAATTTTTTTCATTTTGTATTGTTTAAATTAACACTTGAAGTGACCACCTTTGTTATTCTCTCTCACAAAGGTTGATTGGCAGAGAATGCTAAGTGCTCCTTTTGCTAGTCCATTTCTTGTAAGGTTGTAGTAAAAAATAAAAAATGAATGTGTTTAAAGCGCTTCTCGTTTTATTGATTTTATAAATGTCAGTAAACTTTTAATAAATTAAAAACACTATCTGAATCTTATTTAAATTCAATAAATGGTTTACGATCCCTGGCTTTGTAGAAGACTTTATTCATCTCTATATATATCTTGCGTTGGGAGAGGTAAATACTCATTAACCTTTAGTCTAGTCTAGCTGGGAGCATAAATAAATTAAATGTGTAAGAGTTATACGGGGCTTAGTTCGCATCACTGGTATTTTGATTATAAGATTGCATGCCAGAAAGTAAGCAACCCTTCACGTCAAAGCGTTCCACTGTAGGCCACGGGTCTCCATCCGTGGCCTACAGGGGCACGCTTGTTGTGGGAGCACGACCAAGAGCATTGGATGCTGTTCCAATACGTAATGCGTGGTGGATATGTAATTTTACAACCAAGTGTCGAATGTTCTCGAACGAAACCTTTCCTCCTCTTTCGCGGCGCTGTGAGCGCTCCTGCGTGAGGGAATTCGGATGTATGGATGGTCCTTCTATCTGGGCAATTGCTCCAGGGGTGAACCCTGTTAGTGAGATCCCCGCTGTTGAGCGTGGGAGACAAATATTCTCAAGTCACTTCCACAGTACTCTTTCTGAGTAGGCGCATATAACATGTGCTATAGCGCAAATTAAATTAAATTGTGCATGTAACCTCCACGTGCCTCATAGCGCACGTGTGTAGTGCGAGTTGTTTCACCTCTCTTAGCAAATATTAACGATTTACGTAATAGACTAGTTCAGTGTATCTTTACTTATCATTATAATTATAAATGTTAACGTACAAGCCTTGTATAATCGATAATTCATCAAATTATTAAATCATAATGTAGCGAGCATAGGATACCTAGCTAGATTTATTTCCATAGTTGTCGATTAATATAATTTATGAAACTAGTGGATTAGACATAATAATAGATTCTTCTTATCGCGTTAACATTAGCTCCATTAATTTGTAATGAATCCGTAAATGTGTTATCCTCTATGTTTATTTTACACCCATAATTTTTACAAAAATTGATGCATTCAAAGTTTGTATAGCATATTTATTTGTATCTAATTAATTAATTCTATTAGGCTGTTGAGTAAAATATAAATTTTATGCTTCTAGTTCTGAAACACACCCAAACATTCCCCTTTTACAAACCTTTCATTCCCCTTTTCAACCCCTTATTTATTATTTATAGGCCGGGGGTGTGGGCAGTTATGCCCACAAGCCACTGCGACCTAAAGAGATCTATTGTAGCTTTTCAACCCCTTACAACACTTTTTTCCAATTAAAAAGTATCCTATGTTCTTTCTCAGGCTCTAGACTATCAGCTGTGTGCCAAATTTTCATTTAAATCGGCTCAGTAGTTTTAGTGTGAAAGCGAGACAGACAGTCAGAGTTACTTTCGCATTTATAAAATTAGTAAGTATGGATAAAAACAAAATAAAAAGAAATTGAATTTAGTACCTCCTTGTTTTGGAAGTAGTTTAGTAAAATAAAATGTTGTTATTCTAGTTTATATAAATTAGGAACAAAAGTAGGCCACGTACTAACGTAAATAAAGGCTTGAGATAACATTATTTATTTGCGGTAAACTCGTACCAATTGCGTTGTTGACGTTTCCTAGTTAAGGTGTAGGTTAAACTATGTTTAACTGTGCCTCTTATTTTTGTATATCCTGTTCCGCACACCGTACCGAACTGCGATACGATACGTACACTTGTTTCAGACTCGTGCGGTACTGGCAGTTCGAATTTCAAATTTGAGACACTTGTTTCAGACTCGTGCGGTACTTACTGGCAGTTCGAATTTCAAATTTGAGTGAAGAATGTTTTGTTACACACACTTGAAACACACTAAGTTTTATTTGCACGCCATAATAATAGCTACTTGTGAAATAGAATTTAACATACAACATTTCCAAATTTAAAAAAATAAACATTCATTCATTCAATTTTTTTAAAATCATTATATCAGTTTGTTTTCTCGTTGGGAAATGCTAATTAATACGCATCCTGCCAGTTACTACAGACCTGAGCAGGTATCTGGGACTCCGAATTGCCAGAATACCCACAAAAACCCAACACGGCCTTCAGCGACAAGAAAATACTGCATTTCGCGAAAATTTAAAGGCGATGGCACACTAAGCTGTTCCTCTAACCTATAATTATGTCAAACATGAGTTACATTCATTTGCGATCAGATAGAGAACGTCCAGGTCCAATTAAACTGGGTAATTATCCGTACAGAGAGGAAATATATGTCATGGGTACGTGCGTTCATTAATCAGTTGGGGCTACTCTGATAATGAGGATCTACAGGGGCAGCAGCGTAGTGGAGTGCTCTAGACCTCCCGCAGCAGTGTCTGTGGGGGAGACCCGTGCCCAGCAGTGGGACGTATATTGGTCGCATCGCACCTAATGAGTCATTGGGATGAACCTCACGATGTCTTTCATTCGCCAATGTCTGCAGCAGGTTATTTTTAGCTTGCTGCTACAACCCAGCTTTTTTCTTTTGTAGGTCGTACAGTTGTAGTAAATTATGTGACAGTATAAAAATATCACAAACAACTCGATGCTCGGGTCAGGGCGGGTCGATTTATATCTTAATGGGTTCGATTGATCGGGGACTCAGCATTCTTTAATAACACGAATCCAACTCTGAAAGGTGCAGCAATGTTGGGTTAAATCTAACTAGCGTAGTACTAGTAGCGTATGGACGATACTAGTACTACGCTAGTACGACCGAGTAGTCGACGCGGCCAATTGGGCCATGGAGCCCAATGGGTCGCGTCGATTCTATGTGATCGACAGAGTTAAGCAATGACGGGCGTGGTTGGTTTGGTTGGGATGGGTTGTTGCAAAATTTCATGGGCGCTACCGTGGTTCGGGGGGCACGTTAAGCCGTTGGTCCCGGTTTGTTGAAGACCTTCGATTTGCTTGAGAACATTCGGCACTGGGTTGGCCACTAACACCTCCACCAATCCGCATTGGAGCAACGCGATGTATGCTCTAAACTTCCGCTATTGTGATTAGGGAATTTTACGAACCGGACAATACGAATACATACTTGCAAAAATCTATTCGGATATGTGAAGATACTCGGATGTATATGTAGTATCTTAATGTTTAAAAATAGGCGAGTCAAATGCTAATTAAAATTACTTAAGATCGTGACTTCTGTGATGCCATTTTTTGAATGTTTAAATCTTGTTGCAGGTTCGGCTGTGGTCAGCATATGCATGCGGCAGTATGACGATGCGATCTCGATCACGGTGGCGATAATGATTGTCGTCACCGTGGCGTTCGTGCAGGAGTATCGCTCGGAGAAGTCGCTCGAGGAGCTGAACAAGCTGGTGCCGCCCTCTTGCAACTGGTGAGTTTTTTTTTATAAATATATTTAAAAAAATCACTAGTTCCATTCTGGCGCTAGATTTTTTAAACCTCTCTCTTATACGAAAATCTCCAATGTGTATACGTAATTTCATTTTATCTCTGTTTTTAAAATCTTACTAGTGGTCCTTATACCACTCGATTTCAATTTTTGCTTGGCGCTAACTTTCAACTAACTCGTCACGAAATTCGTATACGAAAAGAATACCTAAAGTCAAAGCAGTGAATTTAAAAAGTTGGGACCCTGTTTTAGTGTTTGTGGTGTCCGTTGGGTTAATAAAACACGCCTTTGATCACTCAATAGGTGGAGTAGGTAATGCGTCCAGCGCACTTCCGGACTTGCTCACAGCTAAATAATAATAATAATAAATATCTTGGTCTGCCGTTAGTGAAATAATACTTAAACGTTTTTTTAAAATGCTCAAACCTTTTCCAGTCTCCGCGAGGGCAGCGTCGAACACTTCCTCGCACGGAACTTAGTTCCTGGCGACATAGTCCACTTGAACGTCGGCGACCGAGTGCCGGCCGACCTGCGACTCTACGACTCGACCGACCTCGCCATAGACGAGTCCTCGTTCACCGGTGAGACGGAGCCGGCGACGAAGAGCGTGCTGCCGAATAAGGCTGCGGCCGGGCGGGTCAATAAGGACAATATAGCGTTCATGGGGACACTCGTGCGATGCGGTAACGCCAAGGTTGGTATTCTGTTCTAGATAGTTCTTTCACTAGCACAGATATTAATCAAGATTGAACGGCTATCAAAATTACGGAACCGACTTGAAAGTCAGCGATAGAATGCCGGCCGACCTGCGACTCTACGACTCGACCGACCTCGCCATAGACGAGTCCTCGTTCACCGGTGAGACGGAGCCGGCGACGAAGAGCGTGCTGCCGAATAAGGCCGCGGCCGGGCGGGTCAATAAGGACAATATAGCGTTCATGGGGACGCTCGTGCGATGCGGTAACGCCAAGGTTGGTATTCTGTTCTAGATGGTTCTTTCACTACATCTTAATTAAAAATTAAAAATTCAATCCATACTAATATTATAAATGCGTGTCTCTCTGTGTCGCTTTCACGCCAAAACTACTGAACCGATTTAAATGAAATTTGGTACACAGATAGTCTAGAGCCTACTTTTTATTCGGAAAAAAGTGTTGTAAGGGGTTGAAAAGGGGGTTGAAAGGTTCTATGAAAGTTTTGTCATTTTCAGAACTAGAAGCATAAAATTTATATTACAGGCTGTTGATAAGATATAAATAAATATGGCATTCAAAGTTTGTAAAATTTTGTAAGGGTGTAAAATAGACATATATTATTATGTCTAATTCCACGCGAGCGAAGCTGCGGGCGTCCACTAGTTTTATAATAATAGGTAATACTACTTAATAACAGGTACCTACTTATAACTATTATTCAGTTCTTTCAAATTATTCCTTTCCACTTCCAGGGTATAGTGGTGAGCACTGGCGAGCGTTCAGAGTTCGGCGACATATTCCGCATGATGCAAGCCGAGGAGGCCCCGAAGACGCCCCTCCAGAAGTCCATGGATACCCTCGGCACCCAGCTGTCCATGTACTCGTTCTGCATCATCGGGTTCATCATGGTGGCCGGCTGGCTCCAGGGCAAGGCGCTGCAGGACATGTTCACCATAGGCGTCAGTCTGGCGGTCGCCGCCATACCTGAAGGTGAGAACACCATGGATCACCCAATGCTATATCCGCATCGCTGCAACCCATAGACCCACTGCTGGGCACGGGTCTCCCACACATACTGCTGTGGGAGGTCTAGAGCATAATCCACCACGCTGCTCCAATGCGGATTGGTGGAGGGGTTAGTGGCCGACCCAGTGTCGAATGTTCTCAAGCCACCCGCAGGTCTTCAACAAGGCTTAACGACTGTTTCCAGTATTGAAAACAACCGGGACCTACGGCTTTACGTGCCCTCCGAAGCACGGTAGCGTCCACGAAATTTTGACGGGGTGACTTCGATAGCCACTTGTCTGTTAACGATTACACCCATGTATAAATGTTTCAGGCCTCCCGATCGTGGTGACGGTGACCCTGGCACTGGGCGTGATGAGAATGGCCAAGCGTAACGCCATAGTTAAGAAGCTGCCCACAGTGGAAACCCTGGGCTGCGTCAATGTCATCTGCAGCGATAAGACCGGTAAGTGTTGTAAAGCAATATTTGTCTGTAAAATAATCTCAATAGTTTCTGCGGCTAATAGCGACCGTAAAAGCCTGTTGCAGTTTATCCATCCGTCCATTAGCGTTTTAGATACCACTGCTGGACATAGGCCTCCCTCAATCGACGTTAGTCTTCGCGTTTCTATGGCCTCAGAATCCAGTGATTTTCCGCTGTCTTTTTTTATCTATCAATATATCAAAGGATGCTTACGTAATTCAGTAGCATTTTAGTTCCAGCGGTATATTTAAAAATAATGCAACGAATTGCTGTAAAAGCCTTCCACCACCATTCTATCTATACGTAGCGCAAGTAAAAACGTACGTGCACGCACATATTTACGCACGCACGCATATAAGTCATTTATTCATAGGTAGACTGATGTTATTAATATCAATTTACCTACCTTCTTCCTTATTATTATTTAACTTTTTTGGTAAAACCTACATTATAAACATTAATCTTTAAATGTTTCAGTAAAATTTAGCATTAGTTGGTAGATTGTTAAGAGGACTACAGAGGCTAAACGCGAGTTTTATAAACAAGATATCACACGAACCATTGCAGAGAATCAAATAAAAAAAATATATGGTATTCTTGGGGATATATGTTAGATTGCTACGGCCTTCAAAACATAATACATTAATGTTGACTCGATAGAAAAAAATCACGAAGATACCTCTAAAATAATCTTCTAAACAATCAAATCCCTTCTAAAATACGTGTTTTTTTTTTCAATTTAACATATATTTTTCATCACAATAAATACAATATATCAGTTATACCACTTTTTAAATCCATTTTGTAGAATTTCCAAAAAACCCTTGTTCTCATTTGCGCATCGTTTTCGAACATAACTCGCGAGCATGTGTGTGTAAACGCCGTGTACCGACAGTCGCGGCTGAGGCCTCTTGCTAGACGGGCGTGTCGCGCTTTCTGCCGCAAAATTTCTGCAAGATTCCAACGTTATTTCATTACTTTTATTGATTGGTTATTACATTAGGTTAATTTATATAAATAATTTAACGTTATAAGTATTTTTTTAAGTTAGAAGGGCGTAAACGGACTCCTATTTTGTAAATAAACATGGGAAATAAATCAAAAGTGTTCATATAAAGCAAACGTCACACACATGAATGACGTAAAGATTTAAATTTTGTCAAACATTTATTAATTTTCATTGTTCTCTGCAATCCTGCAGAGTACAAAAAGATAGATACGTACACAGTTTTTCAACCCTAATCGTATAGCTGTAAATGGCGTAATTGGAGTTTGCGGCGAGTAAGAATCTCGCTCCAGAGACTCGGGTTCAAATCCCAGTTACACTTCCTATCTTTTTCAATTTTTTCTTTATTTTTTATGACTTTTTTTTTGTTATTATTTTATGCAAATGAAATAAAAAGCTAATAATATTTATATATGTCATAATATGTATTTATTACAGGAAAAGAGAATCCAAAGATAATATCAATAACGGGGAAATTATAGACATTAGCAGTGAGTAAGAATCTCGCTCTAGAGACTCGGGTTCAAATTCCAGTTACACTTCCTTTCTTTTTCAATTTTTTCTTTATTTTTTTATGACTTTTTTTTTGTTATTATTTTAAGTAACTAAAAAAATTGCATAAATCTAATTTCATTACGTTGTCGTACCTTCCTATAAATTTTTTGTTAGGTCAATTATTACTTAAAATAAACGCCATCTACTGAAACACTTCCCCGTATAAGCCGCGCAGATAGAGAATAGATTTGAAAATGGCGTCCTCTCGCATGCGTTCTCGCTCACTCTCTATCGCTGTCTATACTCACACAGTGAAGTACGAGCTGCAAACAAATAATCAGTCGGGATTCGCTTTCTAAGCTACTTGACGCACTCCGAGTAATTGTTGTTTTCGTTGATATTGTTGTTTTTGTTTGCGTTACATTTGATTGTTATTTATTTTCGTTAAGTTTTTGTTACGAACGTTGACATTTTGTGATGTAATTGAACAGCAACACCGAAGATGAAAGTGACGACTCTGAAGACCAGGACTGTGAAAGTGACCAGTCCATGGAAGATTTTAACCAATTCATGGAGGGAATTGAACCAGTAATGGGTACAGATGACCAGGACACTGCTGGACCAAGCGGTTTATAAAACCTTTGATACCATTCCCATCCTATTGTTCTTTATTTTTATAATCTGATTCTGAAATGTCACAATTAATAAAGGCAAATTTTACAATTGACCAGTCCATGGAAGATTTTAACCAATTCATGGAGGGAATTGAACCAGTAATGGGTACAGATGACCAGGACACTGCTGGACCAAGCGGTTTATAAAACCTTTGATACCATTCCCATCCTATTGTTCTTTATTTTTATAATCTGATTCTGAAATGTCACAATTAATAAAGGCAAATTTTACAATCCAGTGTTTTAAGTACCCTTGCTTGTGTTGTGTGTTGTGCTTGTATTTTAAGTGCCATTTTCAGATCTATTCTCTATCTGCGCGGGTTATACAGGCGATTAATACAGTACCTCATGACATGTCATTGTATGCTCTGTAAGGTAGTTCTGAGGTTTTCCGTTAGAGGCGCTGTTGTCGTTTGTGAGAATGTGTGCACCGATTCTCAAGGTCATTTTGCACCACTAGGCGCCTTAACTGGAAATTATATTTAAGTAGGGTTAAAATTAAACCTTTTGTCGACGGCACAGGGTGTACAGAAAAACTCATGTGAGTTTATGCGACACCTTTTATGTTTAAATTTACCTGTATAATCATTTTAAGTAATATTAAATAAATAAATAAATAATTGTAATGTTAATATTTTACCCTATTGTTGTCTCTTTTCCCCCAAGGCACACTGACGAAAAACGAGATGACAGTGACAACACTGTCGACGTCCGGCGGTCACATCGCAGAGGTGACGGGCGCGGGGTACGGCGCGCGCGGGGACGTGCAGCTGCGCGCGTACAAGGGGCGGGACCTGCAGGTGGCTCGCATGGGCGTCACCTGCATGCTGGAGGTACGTCGTTGATTCCACCCATCCATACATCCAGCATTGTAGCGTCCATAGCCCAATGGCTCGCGTCGATTCATCCATCCATCCATCCAAACACTGTCGACGTCCGGCGGTCACATAGCAGAGGTGACGGGCGCGGGGTACGGCGCGCGCGGGGACGTGCAGCTGCGCGCGTACAAGGGGCGGGACCTGCAGGTGGCTCGCATGGGCGTCACCTGCATGCTGGAGGTACGTCGTTGATTCCACCCATCCATACATCCAGCATTGTAGCGTCCATAGCCCAATGGCTCGCGTCGATTCATCCATCCATCCATCCAAACACTGTCGACGTCCGGCGGTCACATAGCAGAGGTGACGGGCGCGGGGTACGGCGCGCGCGGGGACGTGCAGCTGCGCGCGTACAAGGGGCGGGACCTGCAGGTGGCTCGCATGGGCGTCACCTGCATGCTGGAGGTACGTCGTTGCATCCATACATCCATACATCCAGCATCGACGCGAGCCATTGGGCTATGGACGCTACATCCATAGCCCAATGGCTCGCGTCGATTCATCCATCCATCCATCCAAACACTATCGACCTCAGGCGGTCATATAGCAGAGGTGACGGGCGCGGGGTACGGCGCGCGCGGGGACGTGCAGCTGCGCGCGTACAAGGGGCGGGACCTGCAGGTGGCTCGCATGGGCGTCACCTGCATGCTGGAGGTACGTCTTGCATCCATACATCCAGATAACTATCCATCCCGGCGGTTGAGGATGTTCTAGCAGTTTATTCCATCCCATAGCCCCATGGATATGCTATATATTTGGCCCATTGGCGCAGTACAAGCAGTGGCGGCGCCATGCTTCCATGGGTGAGCATGCCCAGTTATGACTTGCCCATGAGTACATATCCGCATTTTTTTAATGTTGTCCCAACATTACGATTAGGTACGAGCTGCAGATAGCGAGAATACATATTCACAAAACTTTAACATCCATGACCTGAGTATACAAAATATCTGTCCACACTGGGCACGGGTCTCTTCACCTTCTCTTGGAAATCTTGGAATGAGACAGTCCACTGAGACAGACTCACCACCATAACCGAAACATTTCACATGAATGAACTCTGTTCCATACAATAGCGACATCTAGTGAAAAATACTATATGTTCGAATATCGACTGCGTAAACCATTCTATAGTAACTGGTACATTTAAAGAAACACAGATGGCGTAACAGGTGACGAATATTTAAAACAAAATAAAAATACGAATAATTTACAATTACTCTTTCACTCTACAGCTATTATGACATCATAACAAACTTCAAACATTGTTACACTGAAACCACCAATACATATTGAGCTAACTTGGCTGCAAACTTATACTTAAATATTTTACCTTTTGCTCCAAGTCACTACTGGAATAATTTTCACATGCTCTCAATGAACAATAGTCTCCAATATAGCACTAAAATGTCACATTTTCAATTATACGTTCACTTTCACATCTATGAAGCTACAAAAATTAAATTAAGCAAACTTTTAAGTTCGTTGCGTGTCCAATCATAGCGAAATAATTCAAATAAATTATTTATTTGACTTTGACTTTGATTGAAAAGTTTTGACATTAGTTGACGTTTGAGCAGCGTGGGGTTGCCATGTCTTAAGACTAGATTTATCCCATAATCTTTCAAATAAATAGTATAGAACTTTTAAATCCAAGATAAACTATGTGTCCAATATGTACCACTAACCAGATTTTAAAACTTCTGAATACATAATTTACTAATAAATCTAAATGGGTACTTAGAATCTTATCATGTCTAGTCTAGTACGGTTAAATGTAAATATATTTATGTTATACCAGTTAGATTGTGTTATTCGGGTTATTTTAAAATAAAAACGCAAATTACATCAAGATAAATTACATTTATTTTCCTAGTTGTGTACCAACAAACTGCCCATCATTTTTAAATTTTACCCTAAAAATAGACAGCGCATTACACTCTGGCAAACAATCAGGCTTCTACCAAAAGTTTTCGATCATTAGTTATGATTTTTCCCGATAGAGTCTATCTTTGTCGTTTTGTGTACGTTAGACAGAGATGTATATGCTGTTCCTATGCCTATATGTATATAGACTGCGAACCCGGGCTTCGTAGCTTGGGGTTTGTTGCGCTAGCTAGGTTATTGGTTGCGCGCGATTGCGCGACGCATCGCGAGTCGCGCGGTTTATAGGTGATGAATGATTGATGTAATTCTGTTGCCTTTAGTGACGTTACTAAGTGGGTTCGGTGTTAGGCAGTCCTGGGTTTTTTGATTCTATGGTGGCCCCGCCACTGAGTACAAGGGCCGGGACCTGAAGGTGGCTCGCATGGGCGTCACCTGCATGCTGGAGGTACGTCGTTGATTCCACCCATCCATACATCCAGATAATCATCCATCCCGGCGGGTGATGGTGGTCTAGCAGTTTATTCCATCCATCCATACGTCCTGGCGCTAGCGCTCATAGCTTCAGATTCAGATAATTCATTGATTGTAGAACAATGGCAGTCGCCCCTGCCTGGGCGTACAATCTATATAGGTACATATTAGTCAGTATTATAATAGATATCATCACAGTATTATAACTAATTGATGCTATATACTAATTGAGCTCATGCTATGGTATGTGGACTTAATTTTATATATGTACTAGTGGACGCCCGTAGCTTCGCTCGCGTAGAATTAGACCCATTATCGACGTCTACTCGTCTAACGACTTCAAAAACGGCATAGTTTCATACTAACTTTGCACCCCCGTTTTACCCTCTTAGGGGGTGAATTTTCAAAAATCCTTTCTTAGTGCTCCCTTACGTTATAAAAGGAACCCCTGTGCAAAATTTCAAGTTTCTAGCCCTTACAGTTTAGGCCCTGCGTTGATATGTCAGCCAGTCAGTCAGTCAGTCAGTCAGTCAGTCAGTCAGTCAGTCAGTCAGTCAGTCAGTCAGTCAGTCAGTCACCTTCTCCTTTTATATATATAGATAGATTAGTAATGATTTCAAAATGAATTCACCCAGGTGGGCGTTCTATGCAACAATGCGACGATACGCGACGACGTGTTATACGGACAGCCTACAGAGGGCGCGCTGCTCGCGTGCGCATACAAGAACGGCATGACGGATATCCGGGAGCAGTACACGCGCCTACACGAGATACCCTTCAGGTGAGTGGTGCTTATGAGGGTAGTTGGGCAAAAATACTGTTTGTATTTATACACGAGATACCCTTCAGGTGAGTGGTGCTTATGAGGGTAGTTGGGCAAATGCGACGATACGCGACGACGTGTTATACGGACAGCCTACAGAGGGCGCGCTGCTCGCGTGTGCGTACAAGAACGGCATGACGGATATCCGGGAGCAGTACACGCGCCTACACGAGATACCCTTCAGGTGAGTGGTGCTTATGAGGGTAGTTGGACAAATGCGACGATACGCGACGACGTATTATACGGACAGCCTACAGAGGGCGCGCTGCTCGCGTGCGCGTACAAGAACGGCATGACGGATATCCGGGAGCAGTACACGCGCCTACACGAGATACCCTTCAGGTGAGTGGTGCTTATGAGGGTAGTTGGGGAAATGCGACGATACGCGACGACGTATTATACGGACAGCCTACAGAGGGCGCGCTGCTCGCGTGCGCGTACAAGAACGGCATGACGGATATCCGGGAGCAGTACACGCGCCTACACGAGATACCCTTCAGGTGAGTGGTGCTTATGAGGGTAGTTGGGCAAAAATACTGTTTGTATTTATACACGAGATACCCTTCAGGTGAGTGGTGCTTATGAGGGTAGTTGGGCAAATGCGACGATACGCGACGACGTGTTATACGGACAGCCTACAGAGGGCGCGCTGCTCGCGTGCGCGTACAAAAACGGCATGACGGATATCCGGGAGCAGTACACGCGCCTACACGAGATACCCTTCAGGTGAGTGGTGCTTATGAGGGTAGTTGGGCAAATGCGACGATACGCGACGACGTGTTGTACGGACAGCCTACAGAGGGCGCGCTGCTCGCGTGCGCATACAAGAACGGCATGACGGATATCCGGGAGCAGTACACGCGCCTACACGAGATACCCTTCAGGTGAGTTGTGCTTATGAGGGTAGTTGGACAAAAATACTGTTTGCATTTTCAAATATTTTTTCTTTTTAATTTTTTAAATTTAACGGAAAACGCATGAACGTAATATAACATAACTAGTGGACGCCCGCAGCTTCGCTCGCGTGGAATTAGACATTCACTAACTTCAAAAACGGCAATGTTTCATACTAACTTTGCACCCCCGTTTTACCCCCTTAAGGGGTGAATTTTCAAAAATCCTTTCTTAGTGCTCCCCTACGTTATAAAAGGAACCCCTGTGCAAAATTTCAAGTTTCTAGCCCTTATAGTTTAGGCCCTGCGTTGATATGTCAGTCAGTTAGTCAGTCACCTTCTCCTTTTATATATGTATTGTATTTACCCAAAAGGCAAGGCAGTTATTTTTAGGTACTATGGACCTTAAGGAACATACAAAAAAATAAATTAGCCGAATTGGTCCAGCCATTCTTGAGTTATGCGCTTACCAACATTCATTTTTATTTATGTATATAGATAAATTATTTTTATCATAATATAGATTCAGGGAGTGGGTATTCTGGTAAGCCGATGCCAGCTAGTCCCACATACCTGCTCAAGTCTCTAGTACATGGGCAGGATGTGTAAATGCATTTCCCTGCGAAAAAAAAATATGGAGGCTAAAGGTTGAGAAGTCCTGGGGTCCTAGACAAGTGGCAAAAACGCTAGTAGAATAGATTAACAAATGTATGGGATTGACATTCGCTGTCGACTAATTAGTCGGAAGCGAATGTCAATCCCATACATTTATTAATCTACTAGCTTTTGCCCGCGGCTCCGCCCGCGTGGTCAAAGGGAATTAACAATGAGTTGTTTATCATACATGACACATTTGTGGTGGATGAATAGTAACAGTTCCACGATTAAAAGATACTTTACTAACGCCATCTATTAACAACATCCGGAACTAAATATCTAGCAAATAACAAAATATCGATATCTTCCCATGGGGATGTTTTACCGCGGTAAAAAGTAGCCTACGTCACTCTCCACCCTCCTCACTATCTCCACACACAAAAACCATCCCATATAATAGCTTCGTTGCGACGTGAAAGCCGGACAAACAAACAAACACACTTTCCCATTTATAATATTAGTATGGATTCTATTTCTATTCTACTAGAGTTTTGCCACTTGTCTAGGCCCCCTGATCGGAGTACTAATGTTAATACAATTCCAACAGTTCGGAGACAAAGATGATGGTTGTGAAATCGGCGCCAAAGTATCCGGACGGCAAGCTTCGGGAGGAGGTGTTCGTCAAGGGCGCCGTCGAGAAGGTTCTACCACTCTGCGCGCAGTACGTCGACAGCGCTGGCAACTACGCCCCCATGACAAAGGACAAGCAACTGGAGTTCGTGAACGAGGCGAATAATATTGGACGCATGGGTGAGTGGTCACACTCTTACTGGAGCGGTCCGGGTTCAAATCTAAAGGAGGTGTTCGTCAAGGGCGCCGTGGAGAAGGTTCTACCACTCTGCGCGCAGTACGTCGACAGCGCTGGCAACTACGCCCCCATGACAAAGGACAAGCAACTGGAGTTCGTGAACGAGGCGAATAATATTGGACGCATGGGTGAGTGGTCACACTCTTACTGGAGCGGTCCGGGTTCAAATCTAAAGGAGGTGTTCGTCAAGGGCGCCGTGGAGAAGGTTCTACCACTGTGCGGGCAGTACGTCGACAGCGCGGGCAACTACGCCCCCATGACAAGGGACAAGCAACTGGAGTTCGTGAACGAGGCGAATAATATTGGACGCATGGGTGAGTGGTCACAGCCACAGCCACACACAGTCACAGGTCAAAGCGGTGACAGCCCAGTGGCTATCGAACTCGCCTCTCACTCGAGCGGTCCGGGTTCAAACCCCAGTGGCACGCACCAATGACTTTCTAAGTTATGTGCGATTTAAGAAATTAAATGTCACTTGCTATAACGGTGAAGGACACATCGTGTGGAAACCTGCATGCCAGAGAGTTCTTCATAATGTTCTCGAAGGCATGTGAAGTCTGCCAATCCGCACTTGGCCAGCGTGGTGGACTAAGGCCTAATCCCTCCCATTCTGAGAGGAGACCCGTGCCCAACAGTGGGACGTCTATGGGTCGCAGCGGGTGAGTGGTCACACTCTTTCTGGAGCGGTCCGGGTTCAAATTCAAGCGGAATGCAACGATGACGATGATTAAATTTTTGCACTTTTCGCGTCAGAATTTGCAACAGATTCTTATGATAGGTTACGTTAAGTGCATAACTTATCTAGTTTAATTAGTTTTAATTTAGCTCTGTTAGTATGTAGTTTTAGTATTTTTATGACACGTAATGTTTTGGGTTATCCTGTCAATTATGTGTTATTATATTCAAAAAATAAATATATAAATTATGTCATATGAATGTGCGATTTATGAAGTTAAATGTCACCTGCTGGGTGAAGGAAAATTTATGAAGTGTCAGAGCTGGGTGGAGGAAACATCGCGAGGAAACCTACATGCCTAAGAGTTGTCAATAATGTTTTCGAAGGCATGTGATGTCCACCAATTGGCCAGTGTCACCACACTTTACTTTGGAGTGTCACCACACTTTACTTTGGAAGGGTTAGGTTAGGTTAGTGGTGGTTAGTGGCCTTAGTCCACCGACTGAGGAATAACCCCTCCCTAAGTAATGCTTTCTTAGGGTTACATACCCTGAGGGTAAAAAGGGACCCTATTACTAAGGCTCCGCTGTCCGTTCTTCCGTCTTGTCACCATCTCATGAACCGTCTAACTATCAAGTTAGACAGTTGAAATTATCACAGATGATGTATTTCTGTTGCCGCTATAACAACAAATACTAAAAAGCGTAAAAAAATATTTATTTATTTAAGAGACACACACAAAGATGATTTTTTCCCGTTTTTAAAGATAATGGTACGGAACCCTTCGTGCGCGAGTCCGACTCGCACTTGGCCGGTTTTTTCTTTTAAACCAACACATAATTGGTTGGTTGGTTGTTCGGTAGGTCTCCGCATCGTAGCCCTCTGCCGCGGGCCCAGCCTGGACGGCCTGGTGTACACGGGCGTGTGCGGGGTGTGCGACCCGCCGCGCGAGACGGCGCGCCCGGCGATAGCGGCGCTGCGGCGCGCGCGGGTGCACGTTAAGATGGTCACCGGGGACGCCAGGACCACCGCGCTGGCTGTCGGTGAGTACGCTTGTTTCAAATTCAAATTCAAATAATTTATTTCGCTATGAGGTGATTACACACGCTTAACGAAAGTCTAGGTAACTACAAACTACTTAAAGAGATATAATGCTATTCTAAACTGATTAATATAAAGCAAAGGATGAGCTATTTATCCTAGAATGAATAGCTAATCCTACACAGGCGCCTAACCTGCCTTATGGCTAATTTACAATAATTACCTACCACTAAGCTACCCAACAAACAAACTAGGCTTATAAAATTAAGTCTATAAGGTCTTAACTCTTATACTTGTTTTAAAAGAGCATGCATTATGTCGATGTTCCTTATAATGGCGCATTATTAGAAGATTTGGCTAATATTACCTTTATTCTTATAATTTGGCTGGGTAAACGTTAATAAATCCAATTAATACGGCTACAATAAGGATTCGAAATGTGTTCTTCTTATAGAGGCTAGTTACATTGCTTTTTAGCCGTATAATATTCAAAGTCATTTAAAGGCTTTTAATATGGTCAATTATTCTTATAAAAGTAATGCACAAGGTATCTATGATGCTTTTCAACTTTTAGGAGCATTTGATAAGACGTCTATCCAACAAACGAATTCTAACATTTTATAAGATCTTAACAAGGATGAAAGCAATCCATATTCTCTTATACAATGATTATAAAGATATTATTCTCTTTAAGGTTATATTAAAATGCTTTACATAAGTAGATCCGCCATATTACGGAGCGGAATTTGTATTTAAAAAAAATACAAAATTACCAAGCCGATACCAACGAATCAGCCAGTGGTTCCGTATATGATTATTTTATAGAAAATGAGAATGAAAAGGAAAGCAGTGAGAATGAATATAATTGTAGCGATAGTGATAGTGATATAGACATATCATTAAATGAAGAGCTGAAATTAAAAGTATATCACCTATCGTGGTGGGAATAGTAGAAAAGGAAGGGAAATCAAAACCTGCCGATTTAAAGTAACATTTAATTATTTAGTAATTACTATACAATTTTAGCACAAAATGAAAGAGAATCGTTGCAAAACCTATGTTTTCACGACCTCTCACAAAGTGTAAAGGTAAACCAGAAAGGGTCGGATATATATTATATATAGTACTATTAAAATATTGCTTTCTTAGAATAAAATGTGTCGACTTCCATGGGCATCGCAAATTATGTAAATTAAGATATTTTCCTTGTAGAAATTTGTCAACATCTGCCAATATGTATACTACCATTGCAATATCTGCGGACAAACATATTATAATATAGAATTATATTCTTTTTTGTGTACTACTATTACGTATTATTATATTTCAATCTAAAATTAGTGCACAAAGAATCCCTATAAAGAGATATCTCCCAGCCAACCCAACTATAGTGAAAAATAAATTTTATATTATGGGAAAAGACTAGCTAGGTACGATTTAGTTTGTGTGCAAGGAACCCTAACGATATGTAAAATGGCGATACCATAAGCAACAATCGTTGCCATTATAAGTCTTCTCTCCTATAGACACCTTGTAAACGATGTGCGAATCGTTTTGCTCTTATAGTAGCACTGGTTATAACATGATTAAATAATTAATAACGTTTTAGGCACAAAAACAGCTTAAATTCAAGGGCGGGTTGATCTTACAACACGCAGCGTACCACATTTTACCATGCATTTAAATTCCCATACACTCTTCACTATAAACGAGCACATAAATCACGTAAATAAACTACATAAAATAATAACTTACCGTTCACTTTTCAGTAAAATGGTTGACGTTTCTCTTTTTTCGCCAAACTGTTGCGAAAATGTAGGTAAATCTAACAAAAATACTTATAGTAGAATCATAAATAGACGGCTATAAGGGCCAACGAATTTTTAAGAGCCTTTGATTTGCCGCAATGAGTTTAACTCCCTTGTACCGGACCATAATAAAACACGTATAAGGGTGATCGCCCGTATTAACGCTATCCGTATGTTTCTTATAAGTGTATTGGCTTTTTAGGAGCTTTTTTCTTGCACTTATAAGTTTGACTTCCTTATTCCTTGTCATAATATAACACGTATAAGGACAAAAAGCGGATAATAAAGCAACTATAAGAAGGGTATAAGGTTTTAGTCTTTATAATTTGTGCCCAAACGCACCCTTATTAGCGATAATGCGGCTCTTATAAGAATATTATTTTTGGTAATATAAGCCACAACAAGAGCAATTTTTGTTAGTTGGGTAAGCTCTAAGTCACGATAGACTATCTACCTGGTCATCGGCTGTTAATGGGGACTATCGTTTCTTTGCTCACCAGTTGGCGCCACTGTTAACTAAGGTCAAGTTGTCAAAGGCAACTATAAATTCGGAGCCATAACAAAGTTTTAAATCTTGAATCTCATTAAGTTTATTAATTACTAGCTTTTACCCGCGGCTCCGCCCGCGTGGGAAAAGGGAATCAACAATGCCATCTGTTAACAACATCCGGAACTAAATATCTAGCAAATAATAAAACATCGATATCTTCCCATGGGGATGTTTTACCGCGGTAAAAAGTAGCCTACGTCACTCTCCACCCTCCTCACTATCTCCACACACAAAAACCATACCATATAATAGCTACGTTGCGACGTGAAAGCCAGACAAACAAACAAACACACTTTCACATTTATAATATTAGTATAGATATATAACTATCATCATATCGAGTAGCTATGCCGCAATGTTGTGCAGTTTCGTTTTGTCCGGAAAAAAAAGGAGGACACATGTTTCCAAAAGATAAAACTGTTCTAAAACAGTGGCTAGTAGCGATTCGCAGGAATAACTATACTCAAGAAAATATTCTCGTGTTTGTAAAAAACAATTTAACCCCAGAGGATTATGTGTTACCCAAAGAATGAAATACAGAACATTTTGTTAGTTTTACATACATTTTGTTAGTAAATCTATATATATAAAAGGAGAAGGTGACTGACTGACTGACTGACTGACATATCAACGCAAGGCCTAAACTATAAGGGCTAGAAACTTGAAATTTTGCACAGTGATTCCTTTTATAACGTAGGGGAGCACTAAGAAAGGAATTTTGAAAATTCACCCCCTAAGGGGGTAAAACGGGGGTGCAAAGTTAGTATGAAACTTTGCCGTTTTTGATGTTATTCGAATTCAGTACCTATGAAGGTTTTTTATTGAGTTTCAAAAATCATCTCTTTAGGGGGTAAAAGGGGGGTGCAAAGTTAGTAGGTATAAAAGTTTTTCGTATATACCTACATTATTTCAATGAAATTTTGTATTTAGGTTATGTTACGTCTAATTCCACGCGAGCGAAGCTGCGGGCGTCCACTAGTTCAAGATAATCTTAATTATTTATTAAATATTATCACAAAAGCTTCCAAAACGGTGGTGCACCATGTTCATTATAAAAAATTGCATAATCAATATTTACGATGATTTCACGAAGGAGATCACTTTTCAACAGGTAAATTAAATAAATTATAATTTATGTCATGAAAAATTAATGTTATTTGACCTCGCGCGGCACAAGCGCCTCTAGTGGAAAATTCACACGCGATACTCCCCATTGTATCAGGTTTTACTATGGAAATCCATTATTATAGCTAAGCTGCTGCAACCCATGGACTTCCCACTGCTGGGCATGGGTGTCCCCCACAAAAAATCTGCGGGAGGTCTAGAGCATACTCCACCGCGCTACTCCAATGGAAATCCATTATTATAGCTAAGCTGCTGCAACCCATAGACTTCCCACTGTTGGGCATGGGTGTCTCCCACAGATAACATCTGCGGGAGGTCTAGAGCATACCCCACCGCGCTACTCCAATGGAAATCCATTATTATAGCTAAGCTGCTGCAACCCATAGACTTCCCACTATTGGGCATGGGTGTCTCCCACAGATAACATCTGCGGGAGGTCTAGAGCATACTCCACTGCGCTACTCCAATTTTAATCCGTTAATTAAGCGCCAACGGGCCCCAATGATGAGTTGAATTCGTTTGCTCTTTTCGTTCTAACACCCACAAATTGTTGCAGGTCAAATGGTCGGCTTGGATGTCCTGCACTCCCAGTCTTTGTCGGGCGAACAGCTGGACTCCATGTCAGACGATGAATTGGACAGCATCATTGAATCTGTAAGTATTGAACTGGGCACTTGTGAATCTGTATCTCTGAATGTGAATATATGAATGTGTATAATCTGTATTGTGACCGTTTGTCGAATTTGTGACCGTTGACCGAAGTTTTTGCGAATAAGAAAAATGTATAAAGTACTATAGGTAGGTTTAATTGTAAAACATTGCGATTAATTTTTTTAAATGATTGGTAATGGGCATGATAGATTAGTTACATTATACACATTAAGTAAAATACTATTAATGAATTAAAAAAAAAAGAATTTTACATTACATCGCACGTGTAAAGTTAATAGAAATAGTGTTTAAAATGTTATGATTTTCATTTATTGATACAATTAAAATGAAATAAAGTTCATTTTATGCTTTATTTAATTTGCAGATCAGCATATTCTACAGGGTGACTCCTAAACACAAGCTGGCCATAGTGAAGTCACTGCAACGACTCGGAAACATAGTAGGCATGACTGGTGAGATGATTTATTGTATTAGTTCAGTTGTTTTTTTTTTGAGCTAGGCGACAACCTACAATCTATATTTATGATGAAAAGTATGCGAAATTAATAATAATTAATATAAATAATTCATTAAGTTGTGTTCGCTCGGTTCGATTCAATGTGATCGAAAGAGTTAAGCAACGACGGGCCCGGTCGGTTTGTGGATGGGTGACCGCTAGTGGCAAAAATTTCATGGACGCTACCGGGCTTCGGAGGGCACGTAAAGCCGTCGGTCCCGGTTGTTTTCAATGTTGGAAACAGTCGTTAAGCCTTGTCGAAGACCTTCGAGTGGCTTGAGAACATTCGACACTGGGTTGGCCACTAACCCCTCCACCAATCCGCATTGGAGCAGCGTGGTGGAGTATGCTCTAGACCTCCCGCAGCTGCATCTGTGGGAAAGACCCGTGCCCAGCAGTGGGACGTCTATGGGTCGCAGCGTAGCGATATATAAAAGGAGAAGGTGACTGACTGACTGACTGACTGACTGACTGACTGACTGACTGACTGACTGACTGACTGACATATCAACGCAGGGCCTAAACTATAATGGTTAGAAACTTGAAATTTTGCACAGGGGTTCCTTTTATAACGTAGGGGAGCACTAAGAAAGGATTTCTGAAAACTCATCCCCTAAGGGGGTAAAACGGGGGTGCAAAGTTAGTACGAAACATTGCCGTTTTTGAAGTTAGTGAATGTCTAATTCCACGCGAGCGAAACTGCGGGCGTCCACTAGTACAATATAAATGTTTTAACTAGTTAGTTAAACCTCGTGGAAATTTTAGCGTTGAACGAAATCCGAAGGGGATAGATGCGCATGGGTTAAAAGTGCGCGGGTGGCAAACCATACAGGTGTACTCACGGGGGCGTGATTGTATAGCGTTTATATATTTATGATGATAATTATGCGAAATGTAATTCACTTGAGTTGATTCTTAGGTGAAACAACAAAAAAATCTATGGCTTTGATAAATTATTGCGCAGGCGACGGTGTCAATGATGGCGTTGCGTTAAAGCGGGCCGACATCGGCATCGCGATGGGCCGCAACGGCACCGACGTGTGCAAGGAGGCCGCCGACATGATCCTCGTCGACGACGACTTCGCCACCATCATGTGAGTGAGCGGGACGGGGATAGTGTGAGAGTGAGAAGGATGTTGGCCGCCATTGCGAGTACCAGTTTAATTCGGTTTGTCAACGATGGCGTGGCGCTAAAGCGAGCAGACATTGGCATCGCGATGGGCCGCAACGGCACCGACGTGTGCAAGGAGGCCGCCGACATGATCCTCGTCGACGACGACTTCGCCACCATCATGTGAGTGAGCGGGACGGTGATAGTGTGAGAGTGAGAAGGATGTTGGGCGCCATTGCGAGTACCAGTTTAATTCGGTTTGTCAACGATGGCGTGGCGCTAAAGCGGGCAGACATTGGCATCGCGATGGGCCGCAATGGCACCGACGTGTGCAAGGAGGCCGCCGACATGATCCTCGTCGACGACGACTTCGCCACCATCATGTGAGTGAGCGGGACGGTGATAGTGTGAGAGTGAGAAGGATGTTGGGCGCCATTGCGAGTACCAGTTTAATTCGGTTTGTCAACGATGGCGTGGCGCTAAAGCGGGCAGACATTGGCATCGCGATGGGCCGCAATGGCACCGACGTGTGCAAGGAGGCCGCCGACATGATCCTCGTCGACGACGACTTCGCCACCATCATGTGAGTGAGCGGGACGGTGATAGTGTGAGAGTGAGAAGGATGTTGGGCGCCATTGCGAGTACCAGTTTAATTCGGTTTGTCAACGATGGCGTGGCGTTAAAGCGAGCCGTCATTGGGATCGCGATGGGCCGCAATGGGACCGACGTGTGCAAGGAGGCCGCCGACATGATCCTCGTCGACGACGACTTCGCCACCATCATGTGAGTGAGCGGGACGGGGATAGTGTGAGAGTGAGAAGGGTTTTGTGTGAGGGGGGTACCAGTAATAGATTTAACTAGATAGATTGGCAATGCGAAAGAGAAAGAACATAGATACTCATATGTGAGAGCGAGATAGATAGGCGAGACCATTTGTGTACACGCTATAGGCCTGTAGTGACCCAACGTCAGTTGTGAACGAAACAAATTTTGCTTATTTTTCTAAATCTCACGTTTAAAAGCGTACATTTGGTGTGATTTGGTGTAGACGTAAATAATTATGGTTACGTGTACAGTATCAGGATGTAACTCATTTACAGTACAGGCCCGTTGGCGCAATCGGTAGTGACCCTGTCTGTTGCGCCAAAGGTCGTGTATCCGAATCCCACTCAGGACAAATATTCGTGTGACGAACACTTGTATTTGTTCTGTGTCTGGATGTCAATATTATCTATTTAAGTATGTATTTAAAAATATCTATGTATGTATATCAGTCTCTGACACCCATAACACAAGCTCGCGCCTACTTTGGGGTCAGATGGCCGTGTGTGAGAATGTCCAAGATATTTATTTTATTTATTGCGAGTACCAGTTTAATTCGGTTAAGTTTTTTTTTTTTAATAATAATAATAATAATAATAATAATAATAAATCTTTTATTTCAGGCACGAGGCCCATAAAACAAATACCTTATAGACTAACATACATAATTATAACTTAATTCTAAGTCGCGCCAGCAGGCGCGGGTCCGGTGATACTCGGAGGCCGCCGACGTCCGCGATATTTGCGGAACACGACACCCCTCGGCCACAGCTCTGCGTCCAGGAAGGTCGACAGATGTTCAGTTGGAACGCGGACAACAAACGAGTTAAAATCGACTGCTTTCCTCGCTTCCAGCTTTTCGACCCTCAGCCGGAACTTCGTCTTCACCTCCAAGTACTCTGCGATGTCGGAGGCCTTCGTGGTGAAGTGGAGCCGTGAGACGTAAATATACGTCACTGGGACTGCAGGACGCACGAGATGGTTGTGCCCTGTCGGTGCAGTGCCAACTTGGTTTCGACAAGGAGGCCTTCTCTTCTTCCGCTCCACTTTTGTGAAACCATCCTTGTCAGTCTGTTGCTTAGGCACTGCACTACGAGGGGGATCGTTGCGGGTTTTCCCGCTACCACTCTCAGTCCTCAATGTAGCCCGCTTTTCGGGTTGCTGGCGTGCTACAGCCGCGGCGTAGTCACGTTGAGGCGTTGACGTCACTACAACAGGCGACACCTCCGAGGGGGGAGGTGTGGGACGGGCAGCGGCTACGTTACCGCTGACTCGCGCGGGCACAGCGATCGGTGTCGAGTCGAGTTTCGCTGACTCGAAACTCGATGGCGATGCGACGTGTGCTCCGCGACGCGTGTTGATGTTGTTGACCTCCGCTTCTGACCTAGTGACGGCCAATGCATTCCGCAACGACGCCACTTCAGCCCGCAGGTCCCCGATGGTATCTTGGGACGACTCCAACTTCAACACCACATCTGCCAGGCTTGCCTTCAGGGTCGTAATGTCCTTCAGTAGCCTGGTGACATCGACGTGGTCGAACGTGACGGGCGGTAACTTACTCAAGTCCTTCGCCACGAAACTAGGCACGTCGTCGGGATCAGTCACCTTCAGGAGATCGATGATATCCTGGATCCCTTTTTCACCCTCCCTCCTGCGGGATGGCATCTGGTCGATCCTTCCGAGCGACCGGTACAGGAGCGTCTTTGCTGTTAAGACTTCCTCATCCTTGAAGTTGGACTTGACGATCTGCAATATGCTGACCTCGTCCATGACATCGATGGCATGCTGCAGAAACGCCAGCACTTCATTGGCTATGAGTTGTCCTGAACTCATAGCCATGGTAACATGCAGCGGCGGACGCCGCGCGAATCGCGAATATAAATATTATATTCGTAAGTGCAGTGCGTAAGTCCGATACCGAGCGCGCACCGCACCGCACTGATAATATAGACGGACTTAATAATATAGACGGACAAACAGACATACGGGCCACCTGATGGTAAGTGGTGACCGTCGTCTATGGACACGTGCAACACTAGGGGTATCACAGGTGCGTTGCCTGCTATGAAGGAAACGTTTCACACTCTTTTTGAAGCGCTCCATGTCGTTAAGTTAGAGGGACACCGAAGCGATAGAGAGGCACGATCGGCCTAAGCGTTCGGCTTGTGACGCATCCATCTCTCTCCCACTGCATCGGTCGATGCGTCCGAGTAGAATAGAGACAGCGGCAGCACAAAACCTACACGTGAACTGTTTTGTCAACTGTTTATAAAGTGAAGTGAAAATATGTTTTCTTATGACGTTATCACGTAAAATTATCGTCCGTAGGCTGGGAATAGATATTCGATTTTTTCTCTCCGATGGTCTGATCAGACAATCGGATGGCACTCGTGCCATACATACTCGGACGTCCGATCCGACTATCGGATCGTATGTGTATTTAGTATTCAAACAAATTTATGGCACGAGTGCCTTCAGATTGTCTGATCAGACTATCGGATCCGACTATCGGAGAGAAAAATCGGAAATCTATTCCCAGCCTAAACCGACTTTACAGGCAACAATTTAATTGATTTTTCCGATGTTTCCAGCGCCGCCATCGAGGAGGGCAAGTGCATATTCTACAACATCCGCAACTTCGTCCGCTTCCAGCTGTCCACGTCCATCGCGGCGCTGTCCCTGATCGCGCTGGCCACGCTCATGGGCATCCCGAACCCGCTCAACGCGATGCAGATACTGTGGATCAACATCATCATGGACGGTGAGTAGTGCATATTATTCTACAACATCCGCAACTTCGTCCGCTTCCAGCTGTCCACGTCCATCGCGGCGCTGTCCCTGATCGCGCTGGCCACGCTCATGGGCATCCCGAACCCGCTCAACGCGATGCAGATACTGTGGATCAACATCATCATGGACGGTGAGTAGTGCATATTATTCTACAACATCCGCAACTTCGTCCGCTTCCAGCTGTCCACGTCCATCGCGGCGCTGTCCCTGATCGCGCTGGCCACGCTCATGGGCATCCCGAACCCGCTCAACGCGATGCAGATACTGTGGATCAACATCATCATGGACGGTGAGTAGTGCATGTTCTACAACATCCGCAACTTCGTCCGCTTCCAGCTGTCCACGTCCATCGCGGCGCTGTCCCTGATCGCGCTGGCCACGCTCATGGGCATCCCGAACCCGCTCAACGCGATGCAGATACTGTGGATCAACATCATCATGGACGGTGAGTACAGTGTATTATGTGCATGCTTTCTTATGCATCTCCTCCTACTTCTATGCATGAAAGTACACTCCATCGTGCGCCTTCGCAGTTTGTTGTTGCAAGGTAAAATAAAACAAACTTTATAATATTCGCTACGACCCATAAACGTCCCACTGCTGGGCACGGGTCTCCCCCACAGACACTGCTGCGGGAGGTCTAGAGCATACTCCACCACGCTGCTCCAATGCGGATTGGTGGAGGGGTTAGTGGCCAACCTAGTGTCGAATGTTCTCAAGCCACCCGAAGGTCTTTGACAAGGCTTAACGAATCGAAACGAGCCATTGGGCTATGGACGCTACGTACGGGTACAATTTTAATTAATCTATAACTATTTTCCTACAATTTCAGGTCCTCCAGCGCAGTCGCTGGGCGTGGAGCCGGTCGACCACGAAGTCGTTCGCCGCAAGCCGCGCGACACTTCTCGCAAGATAATATCTCGCTCGCTCCTGCTCTCGGTGCTGCTGTCCGCCGCCATCATCATCGCGGGCACATTGTGGGTCTTCAACCGGGAGGCGAGTGTTTATTATTTATTAAAATTAAATTGTGTGGTCTTATGAAACCACGGTAAAAGTGAAACTTTTTTTCACATTATAGACATTTAACTAAAAATTTTTGGAATAATATTCCATTAAGGGTATAAGAAATTAAATGTCACTTGCTAAAACGGTGAAGGACACATCGTGAGGAAACCTGCATGCCTGAGAGTTCATCATAACGTTCTCGAAGGTATGTGAAGTCTGCCAATCCGCACTTGGCCAGCGTGGTGGACTAAGGCCTAATCCCTCCCATTCTGAGAGGAGACCCGTGCCCAACAGTGGGACGTCTATGGGTCGCAGCGAAGGGTATAAAAATTGCTTTATTTATCTTAATTTTATACTTGGAAAATTGGAATGATAATGGGAAATAAAATAACAAGCGTCACTACACTATTAGCCGTTCGAAATATATGTATCTAAATTTCTACAAATTCTATTAAGTACGCTTGGTCGAACGGTCGAACGGTTGGTAAAAACTCAACCTTTTACGCCGAGAGTGCCGGATCGCTACCCAGTGTCTCAACAAAATAAAATTTTAGATTCAAGTTTAAAATAGCGTGGAGCACTGGCACAAATGATGTAATGCGACATGCAACTCACATACCAAATATTTTCAGAACGATGTAATAAAAGTTTCACTTTAATAAGGTATAGAGACCGTCATCCAAGTCTAGCGCTGACTGTATGAACAGAACTCGAAATCTATGCAAGGCTACTATGTCGATCTACTACTATGCAAGGCTCTTGGTAATTTCCTGTCATGTTAAAAGGTTTGCTATGCAACAACACTGCATGCCTTGCTACAGTTCGCGGCGCGAAAGTCTAGCGCTGAACAAAATCTGGATGATATCAGTGCGGGGGGCATAATAACAACTTACGAATAACAACTCGCTCGCCCCGCGCCACGCTGCGACCCATAGACGTCCCACTGCTGGGCACGGGTGTCCCATACGAACACTGCTGCGGGAGGTCTAGAGCATACTCCACCACGCTGCTCCAATGCGGATTGGTGGAGGGGTTAGTGGCCAACCCAGTGTCGAATGTTCTCTCACCCGAAGTTCTTCGACAAGGCTTAACGACTGTTTCCAGCATTGAAAACAACCGGGACCGACGGCTTTACGTGCCCTTCGAGGCGCGGTAGCGTCCATGAAATTTAGCCACTAGCGGTCACCCATCCACAAACCGACCGCGCAGGTCGTTGCTGAACTCTTTCGATCACATTGAATCGATGCTAGCCATTGGGCTATGGACGCTACGTCATAACTATTCTTCCCCTTCTTCCTCTCTCATCTGTTTTTAAAATATAATTAGTGTTACTCGTTATCAATATGTTTTTCTTGCTTTCCTGTATCTTGCTTATATATTTCCTAATTTATTCTTGTTCTATAATATTTACCTACCATATTTAAACTCTTTCTCTAACTCCTCAGCCCAAGGTTGCCTGGAAGAAATCGCTAGTTAGCGATAAGGCCACCTATTGTACCTACGTAGTTTTTAGTCCTTATTCCATGTAATTGTTCTTTTATGTCTTGGTGTGCAATAAAGAGTTAATAATAATAATTATATGTCTATGTCTAATCCCTTCCATTCTGAGAGTCCGTGCCCAACAGTGGGACAAGGAAAGGGTTGTGGTGGTGATACCAATATTCCATAACAATATCGTCGTCACGCCCCCAGATGTCGGACAACAAGATAACGCCCCGCGACACCACAATGACCTTCACTTGCTTCGTGTTGTTCGACATGTTCAACGCTACGTCATAACTATGTCTATGTCTAATCCCTTCCATTCTGAGAGTCCGTGCCCAACAGTGGGACAAGGAAAGGGTTGTGGTGGTGGTCGTAATTAATTAATTAATTAACCAATATTCCATAACAATATCGTCGTCACGCCCCCAGATGTCGGACAACAAGATAACCCCCCGCGACACCACAATGACGTTCACTTGCTTCGTGTTGTTCGACATGTTCAACGCGTTGTCTTGCCGCTCGCAGACCAAGTCCGTGTTCGAAGTCGGACTGTTCTCGAACAAGTGAGTAAAACTTCTTATCTATATATATAAAAGGAGAAGCTGACTGACTGACTGACTGACTGACTGACTGACTGACTGACTGACTGACTGACTGACTGACTGACTGACTGCTGACTGACTGACTGACTGACTGAGTGACTGACTGACTGACTGACTGACTGACTGACTGACTGACTGACTGACTGACTGAGTGACTGACTGACTGACTGACTGACTGACTGACTGAGTGAGTGACTGACTGACTGACTGACTGACTGACTGACTGAGTGACTGACTGACTGACTGACTGACTGACTGACATATCAATGCAGGGCTAAAACTATTAGGGTTAGAAACTTGAAATTTTGCGCAGGGGTTCCCTTTATAACGTAGGGGAGCAATAAGAAAGGATTTTTGAAAATTCACTCCCTAAGGGGATAAAACGGGGGTGCAAAGTTAGTATGAAACTGCCGTTTTTAAAGTCAAGTGGGCAACCCGAAGCGGGCAGACGTCGTTAATGGGTCTTAATCTACGCGAACAAAGCTGCGGGCGTCCACTAGTAATCTATATTAATACTAGCTGACCCCGCAAAAGTTGTTCTGCTATATGAAATTTCAAAGTGACGCGACGCTTCACGTCAATGAGCGACGTTTAAAAATAAAAAAATACTAAAATAGTGTTTAAAAAACATTTACCAGAGGACCAAATTGTGGATCTAAACCATTCTCGAATCCCCTTGAACGCACACAAAAAATCTCATCAACATCTATCCAGCCGTTTAGGAGGAGTTCACTGTCATACACACGTACATAAGAAATATTAAGATTTTAAAGTGGAAACATTTGTTTGTAATGTTTTCACACAAAAACTACTGGACCGATTTCAATAATTCTTTCACCATTAGAAAGCTGCATGTTCATTGGGTGACATAGGCTATATAATATTACTAGGTGTAAACGAAACTATTGTCATGTCTAATTCCACGCGAGCGAAGCTGCGGGCCGTCCACTAGTTTTAAAATAAAACGAAAAAAAGAAAAAATCGTTTATTTCGTACTACCCCCAAAATTATAAAATACTAGTGGACGCCGGACGTGGTACTGCCCCGGGCGAACTCTAAAATACCACATCAAAATGTTGTTTTTATGTTTGCAGGATGTTTTTGGTGGCCGTCACGTTGAGTCTGGTGGGGCAGATGTTGGTGGTATACTTCCCGCCGCTCCAGAGAATCTTCCAGACGGAAGCCCTCACTGGTCATGGTGAGTCTAGTACTAGGAACGACACAAGTATAACATCACGTCTGTTAAAGACAGAAGGGATAGGTAGAAGGTAAAGTACATACATTTTTCACCGGTTAAAGTGCCAATGAGGCTTTTGTTATTTAAGAAAGTTAATTTCTATGGAAATGCTTATGCAATTACGGTTAAATTTCGACTACTTTAATATATTGAATAGTACAGCTCGCTGCATGAAAGTTTAGCTCCGAAGGCATGTGAAGTCTGCCAATCCGCACTTGGCCAGCGTGGTGAACTAAGGCCCAATCCCTTCCATTCTGAGAGGAGACCCGTGCCCAACAGTGGGACAAGGACAAGTTGTGATGATGATGATGACGTATATTTTGGGACCGCCCAAATCCATATCCATACTAATATTATAAATGTGAAAGTGTGTTTGTTTATTTATTTATTTGTTTGTTTGTTTGTCCGGCTTACACGTCGCAACGAAGCTATTATATGGTATGGTTTTTTGTGTGGAGATAGTGAGGAGGGTGGAGAGTGACGTAGGCTACTTTTTACCGCGGGAAAACATCCCCATGGGAAGATATCGATGTTTTGTTATTTGCCTTTGACCACGCGGGCGGAGCCGCGGGTACAAGCTAGTATGTCCATAATGTAAATGTAATGTGTGTCTTTCCAGACATAATATTCCTCGTGTGCCTCACGTCGAGCGTGTTCGTCGTGAGCGAGCTGAAGAAGCTGATCGAGCGGTCCCTCAAGAGACGCTCCCTGGGCAAGTTCCCCGGCAAGGGCCGGGACGCCATGGACTTCGTATGACACGAGACCGAGCGCAAGGCGCAGTAAGGGGGGAGCGTGTGAGTGACATGTCAGTGTTGTGACATCTGTGACATCGGTGACATCTGTGACATCTGTGACATCTGTTGATTTCTTGGAATGTTAAAACTCGCAGTCATAGTCGACTAAAGTGATGAGTAGACGCACTTAACGAACTGTGTTTAAAAATTGGTGTACGCGGTCATATGAATTGATAAATATATCGATCTTAGTAAAATCAATTAGTAAATCTAGCTTGGATGAACAAGTTAATTAGAGTGACGAATTTGAAATTGGAGATCCTGGTAAAAAAAAATTATGGTGGAATTGGTGTCTACGATTGACTCTGTCAAATTGTCTAGGCTGGTTGATGAAATAGTGATAATTTCAGGATATCCGGACCAAAAAGGGATTTCGCAAAATATTACATCAATATCGATATTCCTGTTTATTTATTTAATTTATTACATTTCAAACTAGCTCTCAGTATTGTGCTTTGTATACTTTATATCGTTTAAGCTAAGTGGAATCTTGTGAATTTTTGTTACATTTTTTACGCTTAATGATGTTGTTATTAGATAATAGTTTTTTAATTATTTTATTTTAGAAGTACTTGTAATAAGATTTTACGTCTCTAGTTATATTCTGTATCTGCGGAATTTGGTATGAAAATATTTAAAAAAAAAAGTATCATTGTTTGTGTACGTTTAAATTAATTTTAATGTAAGACCTCATAATTAGATTCTCATTTATTCTATATAAGCGCAGCATGTATATGGCGTTTTAGAAACTTGTATCGAATGCAAGAGGCTTAACTCACGTTATTAGTATATCGGTAAAGTCGACTAGTTTAAGTCCTTCATTGCTCCACGCATGAATGTGGAAACTCATTCCGGTCCCATACTGTCGTAGTACTAACTTAACTAGATCAGAACAGTGATTCAAAATATTGAAAATCGAAATAAAACAATCTGTCGAAATTCATCTTTGCAAACTCAAAGTTGTTGGTGCATTTAATAAATAAATAAAAAAATAAAATAAGTCTCGTTTAGTTGTGAATCGACAGTTGATATTATTTTAATTGATCGAAACTATTCAGCTTTACCGACAAGGAACATAGTTAAGACCTGTAACGATGAATCTTATATCAAATTATGTAAATATGATGTCTAACAAGACTCCAGTGTTAACGATTTTAGTGTTCAGATATATTAGAATGGTACATGGTGTTCCGCTTTAACTTATTGACTTTTTATATATCATGATATTATATTGTTCTTAATGATTATCGCGAGAATTTTGTTACAATGGTGATCTAATAAAAGGAACCTAACATAAAAAGGTAAAAAATTTGAGTTTGAGCTCTAAAATTGAGTTGATATATTATGAATTGAACAATCTTATCTAATGTTGATTTAAATGATATAATATGAAGTGTAATTACATAATTTCACTTGTGTTCTTACAGATTCTAACTATCTACATAGAGAATTAGTTAGAATCTATAAGAACACGTCACGTATTCACGAGTAACAAAGCAAAAGTTGCACTTTGATCAGATTGAACTTGCCATCTGTACAAAACATAATTATATACCCGTTTTAAACACTTCATATATCAATGGCTAAAAGATCGACATGTAAGTAAGTACCTTTTTAAACACTTCATATATCAATGGTTAAAAGACCGACATGTGAGTACCTTTTTAAACACTTCATATATCAATGGTTAAAAGACCGACATGTAAGTACCATTATAAACATTTCATATATCAATGGTTAAAAGACCGACATGTGAGTACCTTTTTAAACACTTCATATATCAATGGTTAAAAGACCGACATGTGAGTACCTTTTTAAACACTTCATATATCAATGGTTAAAAGACCGACATGTGAGTACCATTTTAAACACTTCATATATCAATGGTTAAAAGACCGACATGTGAGTACCTTTTTAAACACTTCATATATCAATGGTTAAAAGACCGACATGTGAGTACCATTTTAAACACTTCATATATCAATGGTTAAAAGACCGACATGTGAGTACCTTTTTAAACACTTCATATATCAATGGTTAAAAGACCGACATGTGAGTACCATTTTAAACACTTCATATATCAATGGTTAAAAGACCGACATGTGAGTACCATTTTAAACACTTCATATATCAATGGTTAAAAGACCGACATGTGAGTACCTTTTTAAACACTTCATATATCAATGGTTAAAAGACCGACATGTAAGTACCATTATCGTTCACTGCATTTTACTTTACATTAAACCTTCCGCCACAGTTTTTATCGCTTAACTGGTGGTCGTTATCAATTCTATTTGACATGTATTCTATACGAGATATTATTAAACTTGCCATTCACTCTACTAGTTGTAAAATAAGTCTTAAGATGATACAATCATACACCGTTAGAAAATAATATCTCTTTATCGACTTTAAAAGTATTCATCACATATCTCTATTAGACATTTGTATTATATGAAGCGGCTACTTATATGATAAAAATGTAGATTTAAAATTGACAATGATCTTTGGATACTATTTAAAAATCATGTATTAGATTTAGAGTATCTTTCTTTGCCATTATTGAATATGTGTATGACATGATATAGAAAAAAATTATACGCTCTATACTTTAAGACGTGGTCTAAGAATGGTGCTCGAGAGAAAATATTACATAGTTTGTCTGTTCATATATTTGTCTGATATTTCTTCGCATTTCTCATGTTAGACAAAATAAATAATCGTATGAGTATTTATAATGTATTAGAATTGTGCTGTATAATGTGCTTATATTTCACCAACATAAATAATATAATGCACCGAATACGAACCATGTCAACTGTTGTTTTATTTCTAGAAGATTCTTAAAAAAATTTAAGCTACAAACCAACTCCGCTGTTGGACACGGGTCGTTCAGTTGAGGAATGATCTAGAGCAGTGGTCAGCAACCTTTGGAGTAGGAAGAGTCAAAAATTACAATTTACAAAATTTCAATGTTTTTAGAGCCTCAAAAAAATTTGGTGTCAACAATAAATAGTACTTGCATAAATAAAGTGTTTTGATAAAAAACACAATCTATTTCAAACCAAGAATTAACTTAATTCTGCAAGTACTATTAATGGAGTTCCGCAAAGTAACGCCTGATACAATTAACAATCTATTTGTTCATAAGATAAATATCTATTTTTAATTGCCTATGGAACTAAAGAGCTTCACATCCAAAGAGCCGCATGTGACTCGCTAGCCGCAGGTTGCCGACCCCTGATCTAGAGCATACTTCACCACGCTGTTCCAGTGCGGAATGGTGGAGGGGTCGAATACTTTCAAGCCACCCCAAAGTCTTAATGATTGTTTTACAATTGAAAACAACCGGAACCAACGCCGTAACGTGCTCTCTGACGCACTGAAGAACTCATGAAATTTTGAAACAACAAAAAAATGATTTTAATCAAATTTTCCGCCACGTTGATGCTTCCACCTTAATAGGTTCCCGCAAAATGAATAATATAATTAAAAATATTTAAAAAAAAAGCTTTTTATAACTTCATTTTATTTTATTTTCGTGCATTGTCATCGGAACCAAATATGTGTGCCAAATTTCAGCTCGATAGCTTCAGTGGAAGTGGGTGAAATATTGATTGCAAGATTCCAGGACATACATACATAGATACATACATACATAGATACATACATACGAGTGAAGTTAAATAAAAGCTTTTAAAAACAAAGGTACATACATGGTAGGTAAGTAAAAGAAAACGTTGGCAAAATTATTTTAATAGCACTTCGATCAGAGGGCATAAACCTTAACGTAGTCGACGATCAGCTGGGGCGCGGTCCAGGTGGGGGTCCAGGCGTCCTTGTCCCGATGGAAGGACACGCGCGCCTTGGTGGAGGTGTCCTTCCATGGCTTCGGAGCGGAGTTCTGTGACGTGGCGCCTTCCGGGAACTGGGTGATTCCTCCAGCCGCCACTCCCAATGCGATGCGGAACTGAGAAAGAGAGTATAACGCTTACATTATAACACTTGCGTGGAACTTAGAACGAGACTCCTAATAACAAGTACTAACTGGACTATTACTAACAACAACTATCAGGACTAACTATCACTAACAGTTGGGCCGTGTCAGTTATCCATCGATTGATCTCGAGTCGCTCGATCGAGCGTGTCAAAAAGAGCAGTTTATTGAAGATGTCAGAAAGTACTTTGAGAATTGTCTTCAAAAACACATAAATACCCTAGCGTAATTGTAGCGCATAACGCGTGCACATTAAACCTGAGTCCGATGACGTCACATAAAAGATAGCAAACGAGCTTGCAGCACCACCCATCCGCTGCCGCCCATGACAACTGTGACTGACTGAACAAGACTATTAGGGACTGGGATGGTTAGTCCAATTAGTTGAGAGAGTTAATAAGAATTAGAACATTAGTTGGTCAGTTCGTTAGTAGGATGAGGACTGGGGACTGTTAGTGATAGTCCTGTTAGTCGGTGTATCGTTATTAGGTCGTATTATCGTCGTTATACAAACCCCTAGTAGCCCCTAGTAGCTCGTTCAATGTTGGAAACAGTCGTTAAGCCTTGTCGAAGACCTTCGGGTAGCTTGAGAACATTAACCCCTCCACCAATCCGCATTGGAGCAGCGTGGTCGAGTATGCTCTAGACCTCCCGCAGCTGCGTCTGTGGGGGAGACCCGTGCCCAGCGGTGGGACGTCTATGGGTCGCAGCGATTATCGTCGAAGCTTAGGCTGAGCTTTGGAAGGACTTACGAAGTCATCGAAGGGCGCCAGCGGCGTGGAGGCCAGGAGCTGGGCCCGCGGCGGTTTGCAGGGCGCCGGCAGGCGCGCCTGCAGGCCTCCGCCCCGAGGCTCTATCCTGCCCCATTCGTCTCCGTCCACGAGAAGCGTTATCCTCTCTGCAAGTAATAATAATAGCATCAGATTCATTTATTTATTTACAATACCTTACATCTAACATTAACAGGCCTTGCGCCCAATGCGCTAGTGTAGTTAATAACTCAGTCAACAAATAGTAATAATAATAATATAGGTATATGTCAAAATTAAATAATTCATCATAATTATAACTTAAAATTACAACGTGGACAACATTATATTATTATTATTATTTATTTTTCATTATATGGTATTTTGTATACGCTCTATGAACGTCATAACATTTTTTATCTACCGCCGGTTCACAAAGTTTATGCTACCGAGAAGGACACGGCAAGAAACTCGGTAGTTACCTACTCTTTTCGAAATTTACAATTTATATAATTTGATCACATTACATTATTATTGAACAAGTGGAGCTGGAGATACGTCGCACCAAGCATTTATATCGTTCAAATAGTCATTAATTTTATAGAAAGTTTTATTATGGAGGTTTTGTTTAGGTAATGTAAGATTTAAATTTATTCTCTGAGAGAATATCTTGGACATTCTCACACACGGCCAAAATCTGACCCCAAAGTAGGCGCGAGCCTGTAATATGGGTGTCAGAGACTGATATACATACATAGATATTTTTTAATACATACCCAGACACAGAACAAAATAGAAGTGTTCGTCACACGAATATTTGTCCTGAGTGGGATTCGAACCCACGACCGCTGGCGTAACAGGCAGATTGCGCAAACGGGACCGTCAATTAAGAGAGAATAAGCCTTACATCATTTACATGTATTACTGACCATCATGTAGGTACACCTTATTTATGCAAATAAATGATATAATATGACCGCGCCTGACGTTGCTAAACTCGGTCGACCTTCTTCGATAGACGCGAGGGATTAGATTTTCTATCTGAAAATAGAAAGCTAACATACCTAGTTGAAGTTACCGGCTTACTCACGTGTGATTTAAGTCGAAAATAGTCCGACTAGTTTCGATCTATTACGATGATCATCTTCAGGAGTGAACGGGCTCGCGGCGGGCACGGCGTACACGGTAACTTAACCGGTAACTTCAACTATGAATATAGACACTCACGAATCGTTCAGTAATAAAATAGCTAACATACCTGGTGCCCACCGTAGCGTGTATATGTGGAAGTCATCCCCCCAGCCTTTATCAGATTTCTTTGTCTCTATCAGATTATCACGACACTCATAATCCATGATAGGACCCCCATATAGGACCTGAAATAGACAAGTCAAGTCAAGTTATCTAATGGTTTAGCATTATGGGCTTTCGTAAGTTTGCTGATTCGCCAGTTTCTTAGACCTAATTTGTGGCATTTGTAGGATTCAAGTTAGTTCTGTGATTTTTGGCTTTTTAGCTCTAATTGGTTTCCTTGGTTGGTCCCTGTTGGTCTAACGTCTTAGATATAGCTGTACTACAAAAATGGACTAACTGTACAAACGCTACGTAGTTTAATTATTAAGTAGGGATAAAATTCCTCGACTAATTTTATTTCTAGAAATAATCCTAGAAATAAAATCTCTACCGTATTGTGTCATGTTTTTTGTGTACCTTCACCAAGTTTAATAAAAAAACTTTTAACTCTACAATCAGAGCGTGAGTGAATCCAAACACCAAAGAAATTGGTGCTTGTGCATCAAACCTTCATATTTTAAAAGCTTTTATTTAACTTCACTCGTATGTATCTATGTATTCTACATATGTATGTCCTAGAATCTTTCAATCAATATTTCACCCACTTCCACTAAAGCTATCGAGCTAAAATTGGCATACATATTTGGTTCCGATGACAATGCACGAAAATAAAAAAAAGTTATAAATTAAAAGCTTTTATTTAACTTCACTGGTAGGAGTGGTAGGTATCTATGTCCTGGAATCTTGCAATCAATATTTCACCCACTTCCACTGAAGCTATCGAGCTGAAATTTGGCACACATATTTGGTTCCGATGACAATGCACGAAAATAAATAAAAAAATTATAAAAAGCTTTTTTTTTTAAAAACAATTTTTAATAATTTATTAATTCTTGTTACGTAAAGACAGATAATTTACACAGATTAGAACATGAGCAGAGCTGGCCAATACTAGCGCTCAATAATTTGATTAGTCAGAAGTAGGTACAATAACCAGAATAGTGCTACGGTAGCCCCTACCTGTCGTAAAAGGCGACTAAAAGGGGGCTTCTGTGGTCGCGGGCGGTGCGAGTGGGAGCTCGAATCGTCCATCATGTGACCCCGGGAAAGACGACGCTGTTTGTGGCTGTACAGCGTTGTGTAAACCGGGAAGAGCCCGTCTTGGGCGCAGCGCCGGAGGGGACCGGCGCGTTCTACGAGAGATCCCGGAGCCCTCCTGTAGCGCCGGAGTAGGCCACCGAGCGGGTTTTAGTGGGTGAAAGTCCCACATAACCCGGCGTCGCTCCCACGACGTCTGGGTACCTTTTCAAGGTTTCCAGCTCGTTAAACAAAAAAACGAACCTTATTTGAGTAATCAGTGTTCCCTTTGGACAGTACCGGGTTTCCTCGTGCCCCGGCTATTCTCAGCACTCCAGACGCGTACTTTGCGACTCCATATCTCTGTATCATTGATTCCAAAATAATATCTGTGAATATACGGGAGTCAGTAGGTATATGTGAGTATACTAGATTAAATGACGGAAAATATTTTTTTATGGAAAACTGGCATCCAGCACCTACACCTTCGCCGTCCATGATAACTGTGGCAAACTTTGAACAAAACTGGGATAACAAGACAGGGACTGGGAGGGTTAGTCCAGTTAGTAAAACTGTAGTAACTTATAACCCAGTGGCTATCGAATTCGCCTCTCACTCGAGCGGTCAGGGTTCAAACCCCAGCGGCACGCACCAATGACTTTCTAAGTTACCTATGTGCGATTTAAGGAAATAAATGTCACTTGCTATAACGGTGAAGGACACACCGTGAGGAAACCTGCATGCCTGAAAGTTCTTCATAATGTTTTCGAAGGCATGTGAAGTCTGCCAATCCGCACTTGGCCAGCGTGGTGGACTAAGGCCTAATCCGTCCCTTTCTGAGACCCGTGCCCAACAGTGGGACGTGTATGGGTCGCAGCGAACTTATAACCCCAAGCAACCCGGTGCCCCAAGGCACCACAACCCAAAGAGATGGATTGTGCCCCAAGGCACCACAACCCAAAGAGATGGATGATCTGGGCAGAGGTCTAGTTTGGTCCGGAGTGCCGTTTCCTCCCTGATTCAAATGTTAATTTTTCCACTGGCTAAGGGGCAACTTGAATATTATGATGTAACGTAAACTAGAAATAAATTATACCGTACCTAATTATTTTTTTTTTAATGCTTTTTAACTTTAACAATAACATCAAAACTAGTTTTATAAATTAGTTATATCTTACCTGGATACAGCCAGTCGCCCTGCGGAAGTTTTGCCCTAACAGATATGACGCCATATTTGAATCCGAAATTGCTTATCAGGCGACCGCTTGTTATCGGGGGCATGATCTGCGAGCCCTGATTTTGGAAGGTACATGTGTTAGGGCGAGTGCACCTGGAAACAATATAACATCACGCCGTATTTTACCAAAGGAGTAGGCAGAGTAATAAATATCTTAGATATCTTGGACATTCTAAAACACGGCCATCTGACCCCAAAGTAGACGCGAGCTCGTGATATAGGTGTCAGAGACTGATAGACATACATACAACATAGATATAAAAAAAAAATACTTAAATAGATAATATTAACATCCAGACACAGAACAAATACAAGTGTTCGTCACACGAATATTTGTCTTAAGTGGGATTTGAACCCACGACTGCTGGCGCAGCAGACAGATACCGATTGCGCCAACGGGCCTATCGTCGTAATACATCCACTTTCACCAGTTACGAGTTCTTATACATATTTATGTCCCATTTTAACACGCGGTGAGTCTATTGCCATGCATCTGGCACAGATCAAATCGAAACGCTGAGACTACTGGAAATTTCAAGTTTAAAAAACACAACTGTTTTGGTAAAATCTATTTTGGTAGAAAATAAAAATGTATCTAGAAATACAGAGGTGTTTAGAGCTACCTACTACGCCTGCTTTTCACATGAACCCATACGCTGGGCATAAATCCTGCTACTAAGAATTTCAAGATAGAAAAATCCAAAAATACTTTGCCCGACCTGAGGAACAAACCCAGTTGCGCTTTCAATCACTTGACCAACGAGGCAATTTATTATGATCAAAATCATCATGAAAATCAACTCAATCCTCATTAGGTATCATCAGCATCAACATAAACACAAGTGAACTGACTCAAAGTTGAGCACGGGTCTCGTACTGGAAAAAGTTGCCCCATGCCGTCTTTTGAATGTTAACGCTTCTCCACTCAACCACAAAGTAGATATTAGGAACAGAGATTAAGCTTCTTATGAACGTGCAAATCGGTTGCACTCCTACAAGCACGCGGGACATCTGTGTGTGGCCACTGGCCGCTTGTCGCGTACGCGGCGAGACTGGAAAAAACCGGTTGACGCTGTCACATCAAGTTGAAAATCTCAGGGTAATCGCTACGCACATTGTTGGTTTTGTTAGTTGCAAGTTTGAATATCTAATATAAAAATCTATATATATATATATAATATCTACTTTGTGACTCAACTGTGGATGTGGAAGAGACACCAGCCCAACAGTGGGAAGCCTATGCCTGATGGGAAGTGCCTTATAGCTAACCTTTGTTGCCTGTATTACTATAAATTTTACTACCTGTGGTAATATCGGTAATTATATGCCCTTTGGTACTAAGTACTGTAGCGTCCATAGCCCAATGGCTCACGTCGATTCAATGTGATCGAAAGAGTTAAGCAACGACGGGCGCGGTCGGTTTGTGGATGGGTGACCGCTAGTGGCAACATTTCGTGGACGCTACCGTGCTTCGGAGGGCACGTAAAGCCGTCGGTCTCGGTTGTTTTCAATGGTGGAAACAGTCGTTAATCCTTGTCGAAGACCTTCGCTTGCTTGAAAACATTCAACACTGGGTTGGCTACTAACCCCTCCACCAATCCGCATTGGAGCAGCGTGATGGAATATGCTCTAGACCTCCCGCAGCTATGTCTGTGAAGGAGACCCGGTGTCCGTGCCCAGCAGTGGAACGTCTATGGGTCGCAGCGAACTAAGTAGGTACTAAGTTGTAAAACCACTTTTCACCAGTGAAGTTTATGTACCTTTACCTACAGGTCGTTAACCCATAAATTTTGGCTTACCCGGATGACAGGTCCAACCTATTCCCGTCTAAGACGATGTAATCGCTATCGAAGCCTGGTAACGTCTCTTGAAGGATTGGCTGGATTTTAAGCATTCCTTCCTCCACAGCCACTGTGGGTGCCTTAGAAGGTCGTTGATATGACACGAATGGAAAATCCTGGAACCAAGGGAACCATAAAATTAACAACCAACTTATATTCATTACTAGTGGACGCCTGCAGCTTCGCTCGCGTAGAATTAGACCCATTAACAACGTCTGCCCGCGTTCGGTTTGCCCACTTGGTGAATTTTCAAAAATCCTTTCTTAGTACTCCCCTACGTTATAAAAGGAACCCCTGTGCAAAATATCAAGTTTCTAACCCTTATAGTTTAGGCCCTGCGTTGATAAGTCAGTCAGTCAGCTTCTCCTTTTATATATATAGATAATATAACATGTTCTCTGTGTAAGTTGTGCTTCCTTGTAAGTGTCAATCAGTCAGCTTCTCCTTTTTTAAATATGTTACTGTAAAAGCTCGAACTACGGTAAATCCTAAGATTTAAGAGTAAGTCTTAGGATTTACCGACATGAGTTGGTAAATGTAAGGATTTATGAAAATGGGACATTTTTTTCGGGCTTTTACCATTAGAATTTAGTACATGCTAGGTTTTACCACTGACAGCTAGTAAAAGTTGGTTTTGGGATTAAAACAAAGATTATCGATATTTTAATCTCTTTAAAACTACTATTAAAAGTCCAACCTAAACCTAACCTAATCTAACGTAATTTCGTGTCAGACAAGTTGGACCCTGTCACAAATGTCGACGGAACCCCGCTTCGCGGGGTCCCTTTTTTGCGTAAATAATCATAGACAAACCTGAACCTAACCTAAGAAAATTTGGAGTCGATTGTGTCGTTTTTACTTGGGGCTTTGCCCCCCGAGCCCCCCTTTTTTTTACTATTCACTAAAATTCACGATTTACCGTGCCTTTAATGTAAATCCTAAGACTTACCTAGTGAACGGTGGTAAAAGTGCGAATCTCAAAATCGTTCGGGCTTTTACCATTAAGAGTTGGTAAATCTTAGGTTTTACCCTTAAATCTGAGGATTTACCGTAATTCGTGCATTTACAGTAACATATAGATATTGTAGCGTCAATAGCCCAATGCTCGCGTCGATTCAATCTGATCGACAGAGTTCGGCAACGGCGGGCGCAGCCAGTTTGTGGATGGGTGACCGCTTGTGGCAAAATTTCATGGGCTCATTAGATTATACCTAATACTTAGGCTCTCTATCTTATGACAATACCCAGCTATGGGTTCAAGTTCGAAGTAGATATTTATTTAGCAGATAAATGTTTGAACTAAATTATGTTGTTGCTTTGACTCGGACTATAGATCATTCTTCTGCAACTCTCCGGGGCTTTACCTTTCACTCGTTGACTCACCCACAACGTGGTAGAGCCATATAGGTTTTATATGAAAACTAATTGGTCCCATATAGAGTTCGCCCTGGGCAGTACCACCGCCCGCCACGGTACCTAGTACTATTTCTGCCGTGTAATAATTGTTTTTAAAGCAATTATGGTCCGGTTGGAAAGGTGTGGTTTCCGGTTACACTCCTTTAGAGGCGACCATCTTAGTCCTCAAGGGTAGCAACACTCCTACTACCAAGTACTAACTGGACTATTACTAACACCAACTAACAGGGTTAACTATCACTAACAGTCCCCAGTGCTCATACTACTAACGAACTGACCAACTAATGTTTTAATTAACTCGCTCAGCTAACTGGACAAACCACCCCAGTCCCTAATTAAGTCTTGTTCAAAGTCAGTCACAGTTGTCATGGGCGGCAGCGGACGGGTAGTGCTGCAAGCTCATTTGCTGTCTTGTATCCATAAAAAAAACTTACTGGTCCATTCGGTATATACTGTTCGACGACCCACAAGTCTTCACGCAAGGTATCGAAGTTGTCTTCGAAGATGATCTGGCCGGAACAAACAGTGCCATCGCGAACTACAGTGGGGGTGGGCCTACATTGGGAAGGAGGGGTGTGGGAATTCGACGCTTGGGTTGGAATCGGGTTCGGAATACGAGGAGGCGTTGGTGGTGGCACGCGCTCTGCGCTCTGAGGGTCCACGAGCTCTGGAAGAATAGAAGAAAATAAGAAAGATTAATATGTATGTATGTCCTGGAATCTTGCAATCAATATTTTACCCACTTCCACTGAAGCTATCGAGCTGAAATTCGGCAAACATATTTGGTTCCGATAACAATGCACGAAAATAAATAAAAAAGTTATAAAAAGCTTTTATAAAAAATAAATAAAAAATTAACAGTATAATTTATAACATGGGCAGACAAACAGGCATACAGGCTACATGGTATGTCACCGTCCTCTTTAGACATGTGCGACACCATCACTGGTACGTTACCGGTCTTCAAGGGGACGTTTCATACTCTTCTTGAAGCATGCCACGATTGACTAATTAAGATAAAGCATTTTATTGCAGAACAGCAGACGGATGGTGTCGTCTTACTTCATTCCTACCTACTTACGTTCCTAAAGTAAGAATAATACGTAGTAAGAATTGCCCCCGATTGAAAAAAGGGTTCGTGAAATGTGACGGCCCCTTTGGCACGAATGGGTGAAAGGGGTAACAGGTTAAGAGTTGAAAAATGTCCAAAGTTTTCTGTCAGTTTCCCTAATGTTTAGCAGCCGTTCTTAGCTGGTACAAATTGCGCTAGTGTCTAAATATGCCTGTAATATTATAGATACTAGAAGTGTTGTATGATTCATATTACATCGATGATTCATGATTCATACTTAGTATATTTTGACAACCAACGAGGAGTCAAGAGCTCCCTTAATATAACACTTACCAGTAACCGTGTGCGAGAGGCCAACCTTGTGGTAACCCTTTCCATTTCTCACGATGTGTACGTAATAGTTTATGACGTCACCAACGTTCAGCTGAACATTCTCATCCTGAAACGTCCACTGGCCGTTTTGCGCTCTCGTCACTTCACCCGATATATCACCGACTTCTTCATCCTCAATGTTTTTGTTTACTTGCCCTTGGAAGGCGAACAGGGTTATCTTTGGATTGTCTGAAATCAATGTCTTTTTAATATTAATTTTTCCTTGTTGATGATAAAGAATAATGTTCCTTCCTATGTATGGCTGGATGTAGGTATGTGGCAAAATTGATTATGAAATTTTTTATCGTAGCTTGCACTAAGTATTTCTATTTTATTATTGCTTTATTAGATTTCTCTATTTATGTCTTACAATATATAGGTATGTATTTACATATTATATGTTTTCCTAATTCCCTTTCCTGTAAGTTATGATTAGATATTTATTAGAATTATGCATAAAGTCTCTACTATACTATACTCTCACATGTGGTGAAATGTGGGTGTATGCGCACCTATTCGGGAAAATGCGCGTAATATTGCGTTATATTAATATTCTTGTGGCTTCACATCCTTCCTAATCGTTAATTTAGTCTTGAAGCAAATAAAATATTTTTTACAAGGTGTTTAATTTAAATTTTAAACTCCTTGTTTAAAAACTATTTATTTCTCATTTTATTGTTTATCATAGTCAAACGTTAAAAATGATTTACAAATTTAAATGCGTTTCATTATTTAGATACGTATAGCCCTGCCAATATACGTAGGTATATATGATACGTAAGTATGCTCCTGATAAGTAGGTATTTACATCACACGTTGATTGTTGAGGAAAATTTAGGTTCATAGGTTTGAAACTCGTCCGAGACAGGTACTTATAAATATTTGTAGTCGAGCCATGGTGTCGTTTTCTGTACCTATGTGTCCACCCGTAACATAGATCTATACTTACCGTAGGGGTGTGTATTTATAGCGGATATTTATTTATTTAAATGCTTTTCAATAATTTTTTGGTGAGCAGTACGGAACAAGTAGTAAAATCGCGCTTTGTCGTATATCAGAACTGTGAAGTTTAAGTACCGGTTGAATGCCCGACCTCCACGATCATTATAATTCTATACGTGCTGGTATTATACTGATAAAGCCAGATGATAATAATAAAATTAATATTAGAAATAGTTACGAACAGAACTTGTCAATAAATTTTATTCGTTTCTTTTAAATCATCTTCAATGAAATAGTTACGAACAGAACTTGTCAATAAATTTTATTCGTTTCTTTTTAAATCATCTTCAATGAAATAGTTACGAACAGAACTTGTCAATAAATTTTATTCGTTTCTTTTTATATCATCTTCAATGAAATAGTTACGAACAGAACTTGTCAATAAATTTTATTCGTTTCTTTTTAAATCATCTTCAATTGTCAAATCATCAAAAATTTGGAAGTGGTACGAAACATCTGATCAATTTTCTCAGAAAAGGGTTATCATCTAATAATATCCCCATCGTTATCAAAATAACGATACCTATTCAACTTCATAAAATAAAGAAACGAATCATTAACAAAACTTGGAACAATTATAAAACTTGTCCTTACAACCAGTTTTGTGTTTTTTTTTTCAGACAGGTATAGAATATTGCCGCCACTGATACATCGTATCAAATAATTGACCACAACCTGATTGGCACATCTTTAATTTAATTCACCAGTTAAAGTTTTGAAGGTTAATTTGCTAGTATGTTTACATCAAATGTATTGTACGAGTTGTTTAAACAAGTTATTAGATAATTAAATATTAAGGAAATGGGAAACTCACCTGGGATTGAGATCTGGATGCCTGAGGGCTTCAGGGCCTGTATCCTCACATCTGGGACCTGGTAGGCTTGTCCGATCACAACAGGAAGGAAACAGAGTATGACCGAGGTCACGACACGTCGGTTTCCAAGCGCGCCCATCGTGCAACTGACATGAGTAACTTATGTATGCTGAGATGGAACGAGATATTTTTTATTATGTACATAACGGTGCCTGTCACTTCGTCCATTTGTATGTATATTTAAAACTAGGGGACGCGCGCAGCTTCGTTCGCGTGGATTGGACTGCGGTAAGTTCGTTTATAGTTGCTACATATTTTAACTGGACTAGGTATTAATAACACCAACTAACAGGTCTAACTATCACTAACTGTCCCCAGTCCTCATACTCACAAACGAAAAGACCAAGCAATATTCTTTTACTGTAAAACTGTCTCAGCTAACTGGACTAACCATCACAGTATCAATTTTAGTCTTGTATAAAGTCAGTCACAGTTGTCATGGGCGGCAGCGGGTTTGTGGTGCTACATGCTCGTTTTCTATCTTATATCCATAAAAAATAAATTTGACCGTTAGGTACCCAACTCTATTAGATCTCTATTGATAGGATTTGCTTTAAGATCCTTGTAAAACTTGTCAGACAAAACGACCTTAGTTAATCTACCGCGCAATATTTGACACTAAGGTTAAAAAATTCAAACAATGCAGATAATTTTTAAAATTTAATTTACTTGCTATTTATATATTTAAATCAAGTTCCTTGTGCTGACTGCTCGGATCTTTAATTGCATTGGTTGCACCTGAAAAGAGAAAGAAACAATTAATTTTATATAATTCATGATCCATAATAATTAATGCGCGTGGTATCGCGTTCATGGACACAACCGTGCTTCGGAGGGCACGTAAAGCCGTCGTTCCCAGTTGTTTTCAATTTTGGAAACTGTCGTTAAGCCTCGTAGATTTTCCGTAGATCATCCAAACATCCAAACTCACATTTTTAATAGTATACTAAAGCCCTATTCAGGCTACATGGACGAACCTAAAAGCTCACCTAAAGAGCATACACTCTGACGTAATCAACATGCAGTGCGTTGTCTTCCAGCCAGGAAGAGTACCACTCGTTGCGGCTGCTCCAGAAGTTCAGCATGGCCTTGGGAGAGGTGTTGGACCACGGCTTGGGAGTATCGTCAGGGAACTCGGCCACGCCCCCTACCGTTAGACCGAGGGAGATGTAGAACTGGAAGAGAAAACAGTATGGTCAGACAAATCAAAAGAAGAATGTAGTATTCTTTGGCTGTAGCATTGATTCCCAAACCTGTCTGTCTGTTGGCTTACGGACGGTCTAAATAAGTACATACACTTGTCCAAGTGTATTTTAGTGAACGGATGATGAAACCATCGACGACTCACTTAATAGGTGATAAGTGGGTCACTATGAACAACCCCTGAGAATTCTACGGTTAAGTGTTTATACTGAAAATAACTTAACATCACTTCTGTATTTTCTCAAAGATATAGGCAGTATTGAGTTTCTTCTTCTTTGAGAGCTTCTTTGTTTGAATAATAATTGCAAGGGCGTCTGCTGAAGAGGTCCGGTTTTCGGTCGATAGATCGATAGATTTTTATTGGCGTTTTCTATCCTGAGGATCACAGTTAACATGGAGTGAGTACGTATGCTCAGTGTAATCCACTGAGCGCTGAGTTTTGAACTATGATATACGTCTAGTGACGCAATAATGCGTCACATCCGCTTCATCCGTAAAAATTTTACCCTCATGCGCCTAAAGAAGTTACTTAAATAAATAAATATCTTGGACATTCTCACACACCACAGAGTACCTTTATGTCACACACGGCCATCTGACCCCAAAGTATGGCCTGTGTTATGGGTGTCAGAGACCTATATACATACATAGATATTTTTAAATACATACTTAAATAGATAATATTAACATCCAGACACAGAACAAATACAAGTGTCACACGAATATTTGCCCTGAGTGGGATTCGGACCCACGACCCCTGGCGCAACAGACAGGGTCACTATCGATTGCGCCAACGGGTCCGTCAACATATGTTCTGAGCATATGTTCTATGCTCACCCCTCATTGCATAGGACGTATCACACGGTACTCATGTACTGTATTGAAAATATTGTCCCTAAATTGGCTTACGGAGTTACCAATTGATCGAATGGAGCCAGGGGGCTCCCGTTTTCCCATAGCGAGGCAGCCGGGACCTCGGATACGTCGATGCCTTCAGCGAATCCCGTCCCAGGGACCACTTCACCATACTGCTTCCCATCCACGAATAGTCTTATCGAGTCTATAACAATATATAAAATGGTGAGGGTTCCACTCGAACGAAAGGGTTCGGGTGAAGAATTTATAGTGGACGCCCGCAGCTTAACTCGCGTGGAATGGGTTTAACAAAAGTTTCGTTTACACCTAGTTGCCACCCTCCACAAAGTTACAAGCGATCCAATTATGTCCTTCGAACTTCATTCCTAGGGAAATCACCGGGATAAATAGTACTAACATATCCTAAATGTTTATTCATTCAACAGTTATGATTTGTTGTAAATATGAAGTATTTCTATTGAAATTTAAAAAATATTCATGCGAACTTCCATCCCGTAGCCCAAGTGACACGTCGTCATTTTCCAGGAACGCCTACAATGTTAACAGGTTTTAATCTTATGACGTCAAAAACGCTGAATTTGTATTGCAGATACACATTAAATACCTAAAAAAATTAAAAATCCCAGGAATGCCTCAGGAAAAATTAAATTAATCTAGAGACACACGAAACACGTATTCTATTAATTTATATAACAAACATTTTCTGCAAATGTATCTCATAATGTTTGACAAAAATTCCATACAAACTTTCATCCTGTACCTATTCCAGGAGAACCTTTTTACTTTTCAGGATGAGTAGTTAAAAAGATACGTCTCAGGGATTCAGTGCATGTTTGTCCCAAGTTTCATTAAAATCGGTTCGGTAGTTTTTGAATTTTTTTGCTTCATTCTTTACAGGCATATGGTTGATGTTTTTTATACATAAACCTCATTGGCTTTTAATAGAGGTCAGACTCTAAACTCTAAATATCCAGAGGAATCAAATTGACTGTGACTGTAGTCGCAATTTAGTTACGAAAGTTTATCAATACTAATTGTACCTGGCTTCCATTCTAGAACATAGGTGTGGTAGTTTCGACTCCACCTCATCGGTCCCGTCGTATTCTTCAAATGGGCAGTTCTGTAACAAAAATCAGAAAAGATTCCTGGCATTGAGAAGTAAATAAATAATGAATCTGGTTAATAAGGAATCGCTCTATCTTCGCCACCAATTACGAACGCTCAGGAAGAGCGTATCTTCAAAACTACCCGGGCACTAACAAGTCACACGGGGCTCAATGATCCTGATGTCGAGCTGTGGATAAGGGGTTCAAATCTCGATCGGAGATATTTATTTGAAAACACTGTGATCAAAAGTGTTTCTGTGTGTCCGCCATCCCAAAACCAATAAGATTAACTTTCCTGGAGCTACCACATCTAACTCAAAGTTGGGTCAAAGGGGGGTCGTAAGCTACTCCACCCCACTCAAAAAGAACCATTTCCTATACTAAAAATTTTACTCAAAGCCATAGGATGCAATGCTGCTGCAATGAATGGTTGGAGCTCAGCAAGCATTCATGTTTGCTAGTTACCTTAAAGGGCCGGTCCCACTGAGGATGGGCCCACCGTACAGCACATTGGAGTACTCGAGGTTGCCTCTGACAGTCGCGACGCGGAGGAGGCCCGAAGCGTAGTTCAGAGAGCCATAGGTTTTGTCACGCGGTTCCAGCTGGATCTCTAATACAAATATAAATAATTTATTAGACAAAGACAGTTTAGAACAAAATACATCGTTGTCCTCATTCTAGGATACCCAGTACAATACAGGTAACGTAAGTTGTTCTCATTAAACAGAATAACGCAATAATTCCTGTATAACGGCGGGACTATTCTTGATTGAGCGGTCGAAGTTTGAGGTATTTAAAATGATAACACAATTTAAAATTTAAGAACCTACCCCCGCCATCCTGATGCACACAATAATTTAGTTCGCCTTGCGTATATCGCTTTAACTAAAGGTACCACTGAAAATTAGCGCTATGATGTGTCGTAGCTTATGGTGTAGTGTGTTTATAGTCGTTGTGGTCAATGCTACTGAACAAAATCTGCATGTAAAACACTCCGAATGGTAATATGAAGTGATAAAAATAAATGTTTTTTTTTTCTCTATAAGTTAAAGAAAGTTGAGTTATCAACATCCTCAAAATAATTATTGTGGTAATTGTAACTAAACAAAATTTTCATCTTCACATATACCAGGCACTATCCAGCTGCCTTGCGGCATTTTAGCGCTGACTTCAATCCTTCCGTACTTGAAGCTGAAGGAATTCTTGGTGGTGATCTTGCCGGAGACGAACGGCGGCAGGATCAGGGGGCCCGAGGCAGTGCGGTAGCACTCGTTGGTACCAAGCTGGCCGGTACATCTGTTGAATGGGCCATGTCGATAAAACAGTTCAAGACCTCTGTGGGGTAGTATGGGGGTAGTTGTGTAACTGACTGATAACTCAAACCAATTATGCATGGCTTAGTTCTGATTGGTCGCAGTGCAATGACAAGTCAGTTTACATGGAGTGATAAATAATAACGAATCAGAAAGCCCCACGTGACTTGTCTTTTACGCTGGATTTCAATAACCTATCTACGGATAGATTTGGCTATCGGAGATAGAAATTTGACATAAGTCCCATATAAAATGTGTCGAATTTCTATCTCCGATAGCCAAATCTATCTGTAGAATGTTATTGAAATCCAGCGTTAGGCGCCCAATCAAAATCAAAACAATAATTGGTCCAGTAGACAACGTAACCCGATTTTTGATAGTGAATTCATGGCTCATTCCATTAAAACAGTGTGAAAATTAGTATTAATAATATATTTTTTCTATTAAATGAAATGAAAATGAAAATGAGCGAAATTTCATTTTCATTTTCATTTCATTTAATAGAAAAAATCTTTAGAAAACCTGTTATTTTGGGAATATCAATTGTAAAATTTAGCTGCCAAAATTGATCGTTATTTACATTGAGTTAAATATACTAGAGAAGCAAACCTCATCAGAATGCCTCAAATATAGCGTAACCACTTTTTAAACGCGACGACGTAGCTTTGAAATCACTAAACATTTGAATGTAAACATATATATGTCTCACTTACACAAGTCACAATAACAATACCGTCGCGTAGATTAGACAAAGATCGCAATATTAACATGCAATTACGGGAATCGGCGCGACAGGGTTGCCTACCCACGCGAAGTTTTACCCAATTTTTTTAAGCCATAGAAAAGTTTTAATACTAAATTAAATTAACTTTAAAATATTTGAATTACATATGTAAATAGAATTTTGATGATCTGAAATTAATGAAATCATACTCCGCTTTATAACATAAGTTTTGTATACAATTGCCTTTTAGACTCTTTTTTGTAAGTTTGAGTAAATAATTTCCTTTCGTAATACAATCTTATTTTAAAATATTTGCAAATTATGGAATCTATACTAATATTATAAAGAGGAAACATTTGTTTGTAATGTTAAAACACAGAAACTACTGGACTGATTTCAAAAAATCTTTCACCGTTAGAAAGCTGCATCTTTACGTTCTGACATAGGCTATATAATAATATTATACATTTGTGTTTTTGAATGTATGTTTGTAATGTTTTCACACAAAAACTGCTGGACCGATTTCGAAAATTCATTCACCATTAAAAAGCTGCACCTTCACTGAGTAACATATATTACATTTAAAAAAAAATAGGGATCCTTAATAAAAATGCAATAATATTACCCAAGGTGTGAAAATTACCTAAAATATTCTTTACATCGCGTGCGCTGCGAAAACTATTGATGATAGAATAAAATAATGTACTACGACTTAGCAGATCACATCATTATTTACAAAAAGTCGCGATACCATATGTCCAACTACTGTAGTTATTCCACTATAACTACTTTTTTACATTTTAAAAGTTGATAACATTGCCGACAATAATCAAACCATTATTATTCATAACTTTGAATTAATCCTTATCCCATTAAATATTATTATATTAAAGACCGTTTCAATACCTGTTAAATACTTATTAAATTATTAAAATCCGAATAACGAATAAAAAGATATAACGAATTTAAAATGTCAATCTAAAGAAAATAATGCAATAATAAAATAATACGGTGTGGGTGGCGCCGCGCAGCGTAGTCTTAGATATATTACTTAAAAGATGAATAGAATTGATGAATTGCTTCATATTAGCAACAAATGTTTACAGTTGAATTAATTAATTAAAATGTAGGATATGTAGGTACTTTTCATCTCGGAGGGTGGCAACTAGGTGTAAACGAAACTATTGTTATGTCTAATTCCACGCGAGCGAAGCTGCGGGCGTCCACTAGTTTGCCACCACTAAAAGGGAATGATCAACTAGTATTGAGGACAAATTCTTTTAATATTTTGTAAGTAGCCAGTCTGTCTCTTTTCTCAATAATCGAATTATTTCCACCCACTTATCACGGCGTGCTGCATCTTTAGGTACACTGCAACGTTGTTATTATTTAAAAAAATATATATACACTTATTCCATAATTTAAAATTCTCCCAGAATTGTGGGGATCTAAAACTAAGTTTTTAGTGGTCACACTGAACCTATATTTCAAAATTTTACAATTTATTTATTTTATTGCGTTTTTACGTTCATGTAAACACAGAAATAATAAAATTACGTGTGGAAAGTAATTCTAGTGGACTTATTAAGTTTTTGTGATCTTGAATCGCACATTTACACTGTGCATTTGCCCATTTTGAAAATATTTTCTGTCAGTTCAACTCGGCCGGCGTCACACAGAGCACTGAACTGACGTTAGCTACGCATACGCCAGTTGGCGTATGGCCTGTGGCAAGGCATAAGCGCGGTGATTGCTAATCTAGTGGTAACATATATATCAATGGTTATTTATGCAGTTGTCCACGCCCATGTTTCTAATGCTATCAGTTAATTACAGAACTTTACTTTGGAGTAAAATAGAAACAAAAAGCGATGAAGTGAAAGATTTGTAATGTTGATGATATTTTACAAGAAACTACTTAAAACCAGTACTTCTCAGTTAGGTCGAGCTCTGCCAAGGTGGAGTCTTCCCCGTATATGGAGTCCAGGGTGACCGGTCTTATCTTTAGAGCTGCATCGTCCACACGCACGTGTTCACCGGAGAGGAATACGTTGAAGGGATAGTCCTGAAACACAAGAAACGAGCATTCAGCTTTACACATCGTATGTATCGACTTTTACATCTCAGACGTATCTTAAGCTGGATTCCACAAAGGTACTGGTTGTGTTAGTAAAGGCGATAATCAAATTAAAATACTACGTACAAGTATTAGCTATATTTTTAGGATTATTATCAATATTAGAAGAAGAAGAACATATAAATATAAGATTAAATGCAAACTATGATACACTTGGTCGGGAAATTCACCAAGTGAACAATTAGTGAGGGGTAGTTCTGTGTGTCAACGTTAGTGATAGTCATATGAAAAATTCATAATGTCGGTCATGTAATAGCGTCTTCCAGATGTGTTACTTTTGAGTACTAAGTCTGCATCTCGTACAATTGAAACCGACGGTAATACCCTTCTTAGGTTTCACGATTTGGAACATACTTATTAAAATATAGAATCATCACACAGCAGAAACGGGAGCGAAGTGCTGTCCCGGCGAATGTTACAGAGTTTCTACCACTTACCGGTTCACCAGGAATTCTGTTTTCAGTACTCCAGATCATCCCTTGCTCGATTGGCGAGTTAAAGTTATCTTCGAACAGTAACTGTCCCTTACAGATTACGCCTGTCATGGTCGCAACGGTGTCTGATGTTTGACAAAAGATTGTTGTATCGTTGACAAGATTCTCGTTGGCTGGAGTACTAGTCTGAGCGGCCTCTATGGTCTCAGTCGTTTCTTTGTTATCTGCGTCACCATTAACTGGGGTGCCATCTTCGTGGACATACTCTGTGATTAAGGAATTATTAAAGTTTCAGTTTGTCCTACTACTGTTCACTGCCGGCTGTGATACGCGTAGTCTAGTGGTTGAAATTCGACTTAACTCTAGAGTGTTCTGGACTCAGGACTGGATTCATTTATCTGTTAAACTGTTTTTCTGAATAAATAAATTACTTACTTACTTAAGAGCCAAGTTTCTAATTGTAACCCAATATACCTACTTAAATTTTCGAAATACCTACCTGTCACAGTCCACTCTCCATTGTCTTGTCGATAACCCAAGCCATCCTTAATAACGAAAGTCCAAAAGTATATCTTGTCTCCGATCTTCAATGGCGCCTCCCGGTCTCTGAAGGTCCACCTTCCATCTTTGGCTTTAGTGATATCTGCAGACCAGCTCCCGGCTTCCAAACCTTGCATTTCTTCGTTGAGCTTGCCATGAAATGCAAATATTGAGTAGCCTTCATCTGGAATTGGTAATCCATACTAATATATAAATGTGGAAAGTGTGTTTGTTGGTTTGTTGATTTATCCTTCTTCTCCGCGTCAACGGAAAGATGGATCGATGCGTTTTTTTGCATGTAGAATACGGAGAGTGAATCATAGGCTCCTTTTTATCCCGAAAAATAGCATGGTTACCGTGAAATGTATAAAAAACCTTAGTAATCGTTCGATTTTTAATCTATAACTATCTATCTACAACTATCGATGAATTTTTAAGCGATAGATAGATCTAGGATTATGATCGGCCGACTGCGGGTGACGCTAGATTTTGATTAGTGGTAATCTTTGGTGTAGCTTGCTGTTGATAAAGGCTTACTATTCTCGTATTTTAAAACATCCGTTGATGCGGAAGGAAGGAAGGAAGGCTAGTATTTTAATAAAATAACATAGATTAAGTTAGTTATGCGAGACCGGAAAAATATTTATAATTGACAGTATAGTGGTCGACTCGTCTTGGTTAATTACTATAGCTTTCTTGAGAAAATTGTAATTGGTTACTACGGTTGATTGTATAAAATTCCTGCTTATTAGATGGATAAGACTAAAATTACTGTTCAGACCTATAGATAAACTAAACGAGTATAATAATTATGTCCGATAGGCAGATATTCAGAGAAAACCTGTTGTTGATGCTTTGTTGATGTAGCCTTGACCTCGGCGTGTAAAATCCCAATTTGCTTATCGTCTTTGAGGTTATCAGTTAGTCGGTTCTTGCGACTGTTTGCAAGTGTTATAAAATAATCATTCAAGATTATAACACACTTATAATCTCCAGTATAACTGTCTTATAATAATATAACTACTAATATAAACAGACTGTCTTATAATAAGATTACAGTATTAAGATAGAGAGCTCAAGTGTACATTACACGACTCGGAATCGCATCCTGGACCTCTTACCTTGCAGCCGCGCTTGCGGCCACTACACCAACGACGCTGTCAGATGTACCCATTTTAAATTATCATCAGATCAGCTATTTAGATTTAAAATAAAATATTTTAGTAAGCAAATATTTAATATTTTTATATTTTTTATGTTAACCTAAATATCATACCTAAATTACATAACTAAGGTTAGGTACAATGACCCCAAAAACGAGATATGTAGGTACAGTGTACCTCATATGTGTCCAACTTTTTTCTATCTTTTGTAAAATTATTAAAATTATGTTCGTTTACATGCGTTGTTCAATACATTACAAATACCATTTAATGTCATATTTCAGACAAGATTTTTTTGTGATCAGCCTTACTGAAACTCATTTAGAAACATTTTCGTACGATTTATTAAATATTAGAAAGATGATTATTACCTGGAACAGATACTCTCAACCCAACCGGATGGATCGCTTCTAGTTTAGCAGGTGGCACTTCATAGTCGCACAACACAAGATTCACACATAAATAAACCAATAACAGTCTTAATAAAACCATGGCGCTGTGAAATATGCCGCACAATCGACGGTCGTATGGAGACTGATCGGTTTACATACATTTACATTACACTGCCACAGCTATCCTACTATAGACATTGATAGGTAATAATTATAGCATCGCTTGAAGATACCGTGGCGTGATCGTCATTGAGCTGTGGTTCCCAGGTTCAAATCCCTTGACAGATATTATTTATTTCACAGATATTTGTATCTACTACATTGAGTTTTTACTACCCACAATGTAGTAGGGTAGTGTGGTAGTGTAAGTAATATAATAAAAGCGTGTATAAAATAAATTGATTATATTTTTCTTCTAACAAAAATATCACGTTATACCGTTAGATGTCAACCGGTTGACACTGAACCGTTCACCGGAATTGACCAGCTGCTACATGTAGCATGGTTATTTGGTTATATGGTTAATCAATTATCTCAATTATTAGGTTAGCAGTAACCCATGGGTAACTGCTAACCTAATAATTGGAGAGCATGTATGAACACTGTAAAATCGTAGCTAAGTTAAATTGTCTTGAGGTATTGCTTAATTTAAGAACTACTCAAAACGCTGGAGTATATCGCTTTCGCTGCGACCCATAGACCGCCCACTGCTGGGCACGGGTCTCCTCCACAGACATAGCTGCGGAAGGTCTAGAGCATACTCCACCACGCCGCTCCAATCCGGATTGGTGGAGGGGTTAGTGGCCAACCCAGTGTCGAATGTTCTCAACCCACCCGACGGTCTCCGGCAAGGCTTAGCGACTGTTTCCACCTTGAGGCATTTGTGATGTTTTATATACAAACAAAATATAGATAAACTACAGAAAACAATTAAAATCTTTATTTGTCAACTTTCATAGCCAACTGAATTAGGACGTTTCCGATGTAGTTGTATCTCTTCATTCAATTCTAATTCATGAATTTTGTATAACAATGATTATGGCAAATTTCGACCCGTGTTAATCCAGCGTAAGTTGTATCAGTTATATTTAGTTAGTATATTTAATTTAATTATAATTATAATTTTATAATATAAGTATAGGAAATTAATTTTCGAAATAAAATTACCAAAATTGTTACCGAACATTAAAACTTTAAGTTAGGAATAATGTGTTTCAATTATATTACACATTTCTTTAAAAAAACTCCTATATAAATTTCGGTCTTGAATTGTAATCATTTGATATGGGGTTACATAAAATAAAAGGTATTTGATAGGTGTTCCGTTACTTTAATGTATATGAACCCCTGCTATAGTGCATAAACTCTGACGTAGTCGACATGCATCGCGCTGTCCCCGAACCATGTGGAGTACCACTCGGCCCGTCGGCTCCAGAAGCTCAGCGTCGCCTTGCTCGCAGTGTTGGACCACGGCTTCGGCTCGTCGTCGGAGAATTCGTTCACGCCGCCCACAGTCAGCCCGAGGGAGATGTAGAACTGAGAGACAAAGCGTTATTTATTGACAAGGATGCTCTATAATACTGAGACAAGGTTTCAGTGATAGGGCTAGAATACTGCGACTGATTCTGCGAACAGGAAAATTTCACTTAGTCGTTATGGTGGCTATCATGACCCATTGACTACAAAGGGCAGAGGTGTGTAGGTACTACCACAGAGTAGATAAACGGAACAGAGACAAAGCTTCATACAGCTGCGCGAATTGCACTACTACAAGCATGCGGAGCATGTTTCCGTGACCACTGGCCGCTTGTCGCGTACGCGGTGAGATTGGAAAAAACCGGTTTACGCTGTCAGCCAGTTGACAATCTCAGGATCAGTGCGACGCACGTAGTTTGTTTTGTTAGTTGCAAGTTTAAATATTTTAATGTAAAACGTGGTATTTTACATTTTAAAAGCTTTAAATTATCTCAATAAAGAATCCGTACCATTTCATCAAACGGAGCCAGTGCGTGCCCCTTCATCCAGAGGGAAGCAGCCGGGACTTCGGTGATGTTGAGGCCCTCGGCAAAACTCGTCCCGGGTCTCACCTCTCCGTATTGAGTTCCATCCACAGAGAGTTTTATTACGTCTGCGAAATAATTGAAGAAGAAACAATTATTTGCTATAAATATAATAATTTATGTAGCTGTATCGATGGTGAAATTGACGCAAAAGTTCTACCTGGTCTCCATTCAAGAACGTAAGTGTGGTAGTCCTGACTCCATCGTTGAGGCGCCGTAGTTTCCTTCAAATGAGCTGTTCTGTAACAAGAAAATTAATTAAACAATTAAATTAATTTAAACTTTGAGAATAGTATATGTTATTTTTAAGAACAGAAAAGAATTCATCTGTGGACTATTTAAGAATCTATTCAAGGATTCATCATCTATATCGAACAGACTGTCTGGTCTAGTGGTCTGAAGTGTGACTACTAAACAAGATGTCCTGGTTTCATTACCCGGTTGGGGAAAAGTATTATTACGTATTAGTTAGTACTTCCCTACATATTACATGGGACGTAAACATAACTGATGATGTTTGGTATACTGCCACACCTCTGCCTAGACCTTCAAGGAAAAACAGGCGTGATGTTATGTACTGAACTTAGCTTTCCTATATTGTACGGAAGCAATCTAGTTTCGGTCGATGGTCTGAGAGATTCTGTAGTCATTCAAACATTTACCTTAAAGGTTTCTTGCTACTCAGAATGGGCCCTCCGTAGAGCTTCTTGGAGTACTCCAGGTTCCCTTTGACGCAGGCCACGCGGAGGATTCCCGAGGCATAGTTCATAGGCCCGTAGATGTTGTCACGTGGCTCTAGCTGAATCTCTGTTATTAAACAACGGACAAATATAAGGAATAAACAAAAGAATCTACTCTACTCTAGACCTCCCGCAGATTTGCCGGTAGGGATCCGTTCCCAGTAGTGGGACGTCTATGGGTTGCTGCTAGAATTAATCTAACAGGAGTACAAATTATATATAGCTGCGATATATTATTATATTTGCCTCGGCCGGGATTCGAACCCAAGACCCGCGGTTCAGCAACCAGGGGCACGGGGCAGGTGCTGCTACTACCATTTAATGGAACTTTTCGGATACAATACAATACAAAACCCTCCCATATACACCAAAGAAGATTACACAATTCATTTTAATAGTAGTACTAAATATGTTTTACTTTATAACTTCATCCCTTTATTTCCCCGAAGGGATAGGCAGAGGTGTAGTACACCAGTTATGTTTGCAATATTAATACATATGTTTCATGTGTACGTGTGTATGACAGTGAACTCCTCCTAAACGGCTGGATAGATGTTGATGAAATTTTTTGTGTGTGTTCAAGGGGATTCGAGAATGGTTTAGATTCACAATTTGGTCCACTGGAAAATGTTTTTTAAACACTATTTTAGTATTTTTATTTTTAACCGTCGTTCATTGACGTGAAGCGTCGCGTCACTTTGACATTTCATATGGCAGAACAACGTTTGCGGGGTCAGCTACTATGATATAATTTACCAGGAACTATCCAGCTGCCTTCTGGCATTTTGGCACTGATTTCGATCTTCCCATACTTGAAGCTGAAGGAACTCTTTGTGGTGACCTTGCCGGAGACGAACGGTGGCAGGATGAGTGGCCCAGCCGCTTCTCGGTAGCACTCGGCGGTCCCGAGCTGGCCGGTACATCTGGGGAACGGGTCCTGTTTAATTAAATAAATCGAACATAGAACCTCCTCCTTTTTCGAAATCGGTTAAAAAATATTTTAAAAAAAAACACCACTGCAAACAAATAATTATAAATAAATAAAATAATTCTATATAGTAAAATGAACTACAATTATTTTTAATTATCTATACATATTTGGTAACACATTGTATACAATACTGGGATAGTGTTAGAAATGTAATTAATCTTGTATTTAATTTTTCTTTACACTTCTTTTTTTAAGTCATTATGTTATTATTATTCTAGCCTTTTATTAAAATTAAAATGTAATTAATTTAACTTATATCTAAAAATTCAAAATTGTAACTGAGCGTGACAATGTGAATGTTGTGCTCATCTGTAGTTGTACATAATATGTACACGACTGCAAGATTTATGTATACTGTTTTTATACTGTGTTGTGTACCATATGTTGGTGCACCTAATTTAAATTAATATAAACACTTGATATACATAGTTGGTCGATTTTTTTTGTTTTCATTTTAACAATATCGTTACTTTGTTGCTGTTACGTTGTCGCTGTGGTGAATCTTGGTTATGTGACAATAATTATTGTGTATTTAACACTCGTATGAATAAAGACGAATCTTTCGACATAAGAAACATCAAAATCGCCTTACGTCTTGGTCTCTAGAACGCCATAGAAGAACAAACATTACATAGACTGATAAGCACAATACCCTTCTTTGCGTCGCGCAGAATCTAATGTACGCGACCAACTCAAAACCTACTGAACGAATTATCATGTAGGTACACTTTATTTAGTCAAACGTCCACTGATGCTCATGACTGTGACAATCTTTGAACAAGGCCCAAAAAGGGACTGGGATAGAAAGTCCCGTAAGCAGGCGGTGTTTGTTTAAACATTAGTAGGACGGTGTGTAAAACCGAAAGATTTTTAACAAGACGCAATCACACGTACTTCTGAGTAAGATCAAGGTTCTTCAGAACGGAATTCTCTCCATAAATTGAGTCCAAGGTGACGGGTTTTATCGAAAGCGATCCACCGTCCACTCGAAGGTGATCGCCGTTCAGAAACACGTTGAAAGGATAATCCTGGAATAATAATAACACATAATAACAATAATAATAAGAATTATATATTTAAACTAGTGGACGCCCGCAGCTTCGCTCGCGTTACACATTCACTAACTTCAAAAACGGCAAAGCTTCATACTAACTTTGCACCCCCGTTTTACCCCCTTAGGGGATGAATTTTCAAATTTTTCTCGCCGTAAAAACCATCCTTGAACTTCAACGAACATTTAAAAAAAATAATTGTCCAAATTGGTCCAGGCGTTGTTGAGTTATGCGCTTACCAACACATTTTGCGATTCATTTTTATTATATAGATTAAGGGCCGGTCAAACAGCAATCAGAAAATAAATATTTGCATTTCATGAAATTGTGTAACTTTTTCATAGATGAAATATAATAAAATAGGTTATTTATATGCTCTCACATTTAACAAAGCATTTCTAAACAATATTTAAAAGTCAATATGTAATAATATTTTTCCTCTACCTGATAAAAACAAATTAATCACTAATAGAACCAAGTAATTGAACAATTTTTACGGAAGTGGCAGGAGGAGGTTTTTTTACAAACAATGTGGTACTGATTACAGACGTAGAATAAAAAATTTTAGAGATTTTTACTACTAACCGGTTCCCCTGGTATCTTGACTTCTGTAGTCCAGATCTTGCCCTTATCGAGTGCTGCATTGAAGTTGTCTTCAAAAAGCAGTTGTCCTTTGCAGATGAAACCTGTCACAGACGCAGTCGTCTCTGATATCGGACAGGGATAGCCTGAGGATTCGGGTTTCTGGGCTGCAATGTTAGTAGGGCCCAAGGAATTGTTGTTAGCCGTATCGTAAACCGGTACACCATCTTCCTTTACATATTCTGTAATTGAAAGCAAACAAAATTAACTCATACCCAGGTAATCGATGTCGAGAATAAGGTAGAAAAAGATATATTCTGTGAATGAAATTACGTCATAGCCAGGTAAAATATGTCAAGACAACGGTAGAAATAGGAAAGATATATTCTGTGATTAAAATTACGTCATATCCAGGTAAAAGATGCCAGGAAAAAGTAAGAGAAAGGAAAGAAATTAAACATACAGAACAAAATGCAAGACATGCTAATCATTATGCTAATGTACGTGAAGAAAACAGAGGCTATCTAAAATTACTGTTTACTGCCAATTTTCAATGATATCGGCAGCGTTTATTTCAAGGAAAATTCTCTCATGTTTGAATACCGGGAAAGATTTCAAAACAAGCTTAATTACTACATGCGATTATAAGAAGTAGTTACATGCAAAAACCTGAGAGAACCAGGAACTTGTTAATCTATATTTTGAAGATTTAGTATTTTTTGTGCATTTATTCAATTTAAATACTTATAATTCCTAAGCTTGCTGCTAAGTGAACTAAATTCGTTCAATAGGCAATGGTTCGGTGTTTAATTCAAAGTGTCAAAACTTGGCAGTTTCCAAGTTTGGTTCGATAAGTTTGAATTGCTTTTGGAGACATTGATGTTAATTCATTTTAAGTTATCTGAAAAATAATGTGACAGACTTGTTTCATGGGATGCAAAAGTTATAATTACATTAATGATAATATGTTAAAAATAATGTCTAGACTATAGTAAACTATTAATGCCACGAAAAATAAATTAAAATTAGACAGTTCAATTTTAAATTGAAACCTTGAAAAATTCTCCGCAGGTGAGATTTGAACCCACGACCTTTCCCATTCTTCTTCTTCTTCTAATATGTTCTTGACAAAACGATCGTGGTTATCATGTGTCGACCTTCCCATAGGTACTGGTAAAATGTAGTGTTAGGCGACAATTATTATTAGAATTAATTATCAATTAATTAATAGAGAGGGGACAATACCTATACATCCATTACCGATAATTTCCTCAAGCTTCGCAAATACTCGCGAGCGAAGCTGCTGGGCGTTCACTAGTATATTGTAAGAAGAAAATAATATCGAGAGATAGACATGCATAGCTATTAGGAACATGCTTTCAGCCATAGTATTCCCCTATAAATGACAAAGCTGATGTTTGGGTTGACATCCATGCTATCATCTGCAACAGGCTGGTCTCTGGCCCCAGAGCAAAATACCTGTCACGGTCCATTCGCCATTGTCTTGCCGATATCCCAAACCATCTTTGAGAACGTACGTCCAAAAATATATCGTATCTCCAATCTTCAACTTTGCCTTGCGGTCTCTGAAAGTCCACCGCCCGAATTTGGGCTTCGTAATATCAGCTGACCAGTACCCGGCTTCTAAGCCTTCCATCTCTTCGTTAAGCTTTCCGTGGAAAGCGAACAGTGAGTAGCCATTATCTGGAATTGGTGTATTCTGAGTTACTATTTTCACCAATCCCTTTTTTGTAGTGGTGCTGTAGGGACACATCCTTGATCGAGCGCTACCTTACTGCCGCTATCACTGATAACCTAATCCATATTCCTTTCCGCCTAAAAATTTGACAAACAATTTGATAGCTGGTAGAGACTATAGGGTAACAAATAGGTTTTATATGAAACCTATAATGTCCCATATAGAGTTCGCACGACCACCGCCACGGTACCTAGTATCATTTATTTAGTATTTTTTTAAAACCAATTGTGGTCCGGTTGGAAAGGTGTGGTTTCAGGTTACACTTCTTTAGAGGCGACCATCTTAGCCCTCAAGGGCAGCAACACATCTGACTGACATGAAACTCTTTCTTAAAATTACTAACTGGACTATCACTAACACAAACTAACTGGATTGAGTATCACAACAGTCCCCGGTCCTCATACCCACTAACTAGCTAATGTTCTAATTGACTCTGTCAGCTAACTGGACTAATCAAAGTTGCCATGGACAGTATCGGATGGGTGGTGCTGCAAGCTCGTTTGCTATCTTATGTCCATAAAAAATGCATGTACCACAACATCTTGCGGGTAGATGTAGATATAAATTAACCTATAATATGATATGGGAAGAAAGCGCTGTCAAATACGTGGACGAATATGATCAATATTTGAAGAAGATAATATTCCCATGTCATCCACATCTGCATCCAGGTTCCAGCTGCCCAATTCCGGCACCAACCTATTTAAAGAATTTGCGTTGGGCTAGCTTCTTCAAGTCCTGCCTGGAAGGACCAATTCCGATGGGCAAGAAAACTACAATTTGAACATCTTGGAAGAGAATTTTAAAGTGCCTCATTGTATACCTGGATTACGTAAGATGTTAAAATTAGGCATTTAGACCAGATGATATTTCAAATAAAATATTTTAATTCCAGGTGTATGACCTCGGAACGTAAAATCTTAAGTCATCTATTGACTCAATGGATATCGGGTTTTTGCTAACATTAGCTTTTTGCTATTAGCACAGATTACATTACTTAACCACTACTTAGATTCATGTTAAATTTTTTATAATCAATATAATATTATAAAAAATATGTTTTTATGTTTGTTTCATCATCGTCAGCCTATAGTGGTCCACTGCTGGACATAGGCCTCTACTAAACGACTCCGACCGGTTCGGTGCCTTCTGAATGTTTGTTTGAATATAACATTAAAAACCGCTTTTTGTGAATATCTGGTTAGCCCAATGGTTGGCTGGTAGAGAATCCTGTATGCATTAAGCTCGCTATTTGTATCCTGTATCCATTTGTATGTGGTTTAATAAAGATAAATAAAGAAATAAATGTTTTATATTTTATGAACAAGCAGCTGGTCAAGTACGAAGTTTATGTAATTAATTGATTCGAAATTCAAATATAAAATATGTATTTTATATTTATCTGTAACATACCGTAAACATTATCTACGATGTTAAAATTATACAGATAGTTAATAAATATACCAACTAATGATGAATGTCATTGTCGAGTGGCTTGTGGTTTTTAATGGATATTGAGAAAGATAACATGAACTGTCCATAGCTTATTGGCTCGCGTCGATCGTATGTGATCAACCGAGTTAAGCAACGACGGCCGCGGTCGGATGGTCTGTGGATGTGTGACTGCTAGTGGTAAGATTTGATGGGCGCTTCTGTGCTTCGAAAGCACGTTAAGACGTTGGTCCCAGTTATTTTCAATTGTAAAAACAAAATAATAAAAATCAGCTTGTAGTACATACCTACAATGTACAAATAAATGGTAAGTATATAAAAAGAAAAACAAATAAACAATTTGAATTAGGAACAATAATCGTTCTGGCAGAATATAATAAAAACAAATACCGGGTATAGAAACTCGCAATCCCGCAGGATATATGGCTTCCAGCTTCGCCGGTGGGACTTCGCAGGTCACAGAATACACACAAAAATATAGAAACAGTAATTTTACAAGGAACATTTTGTATTTACGTATTGTTAAGTTTCTTTGAACAATAAATTATGAACACTTGGATGATACGGACGTATCAGCTGCAGTAAAATTGTTGACCGAATCGCTTAAGTAGCGGTCACTTACTGATATTACTTTTCGATTTTGACGTATCAGTTGAACCTCATCATTGATGAGATAATAATACAGTAATCGTCTTCCGCAAAGTGCTTTCAGCCTCGCTACTGTTGTATACATAGAAATTAATCAAGATCACGCATTATATTTTAATGATAATCCACACCATACAGATAAAACATTGATGTCCTGAGTTTCAATCCCAGTTCAATTATTTGATATTTCAGACAACTCTTATGCTCTTTATTCCTTACAATAACGAATAAGGAAAAAATCGTAGCGAAACTAGAGAATAATTGACATGATAAACTTAGTTGCTGGAACTGGTGCAAATACTGCAAATCCTTGTATAATGAGGTAAGTTTTACTGAGCATAACTACGCCGTCTTTTAAACAAAACACTCGATAGACCTACTTGTAAGTAAAGGAAGATACTTCACATGTTCCAACCGAGGAGAATGATGCAATAAAGATACAGTCGTGACTTATTGAACGGTGTTTTTTCTGTTACAGATTCAGCATCAACCGACCAATCAGCATTTCGATCATCGTTGATTTTTGAAGAGCATTCAGTCTGTCAACTCCAACTGATAGTGTATTTTATTACAATATGAAACCCGACGATACACCTCCAACGGGTTTCCCGAGTAGCCGTGTTTTGTGAAATAGATAATTTTGTCCCCTAAAAAGAAGAGGAACAGAAGTCGAGTTACCTACGACTGCTATCGAGTTGCGCAGAAAGAGTTGTGGAAGAAACTAATGGTAGAAGCCACAGTCCATCCGTAAATTATGTTATTGATTATTATAGAATAACAAATGATAGGTACGCGTATGATACTAGGGCGACATGAAAGTGTGTCCATGCGCGTGAACTCCGACCAACGCGCACGTCTCTGGAGCGTGCAGTCAGCAATTCCCTCATAATTTGATTACACATGAGAGAGAGAGACAGATAGAGAAAGAGAGAGGAAAAGAATAAGAGAGGACGAGAAACAGAGAGATACATACATACCTATCGATGTAGTTACATTTTTACACATTTTATCAGTCACCGTCTATGTTAGGACTTTAGAAGAAAAGACATAATGAGGTAAGAAAATCTATTTTATTCAGAGTATTTGTCAGCACCATTAATCCTCATCAATCTGCAGCACTAGAGCGCATAGACCCTCACATAATCCACGATCATCTCCGGCGTGTACCACGAGGGCGTCCAGTCCGACATGTGGTACCAGAAGTTGACCATACCCTTCCGGCTTTTGTTCTTCCACGGCTTGTCAGGAGAGTCAGCGAAATCGTGCACTCCGCCCGCGCGGAGACCAATCGACACGTAGAACTGTAGACAAAGGGATAGATTGGAAAGAACACATTTATTTCATCAAGCAATGCAATAGAATAGACAATACATCAATCATCATCAATCTGTACGTCATCTGGATTAACAGTTCCGAACTTCTCGCCATCCACGTTCCTACTTTCAGCGTGACCTATTAGCACTTAGGCCTATACGACTCAAACTCTAGTTTGATAATGTACTTGAGTAAAATATTGACCCGGCTTCGGCTTTGTATGATTTTGGGGACGTATTATTTATCCTATCCGAGTTAGGTTTAATAATACTGGGCGAAGTCGTGACGGAAATTAAATTTGTCTTCAATTTCAACGATCTGATTTTCCTTGCCTTTAATTTTGATTTATAATTTGACTTTGACTTTGATTTTACCATTTCGTCAAGCGGCGCCATCAGCGTGCCCCGGCTCCAGAGCGCGGCGTGCGGGACCAGTTGCTCGCGCCCGCTCGCGGAGAAACCTTCTCCCGGACTGACTGTTCCGTAATTCTCGCCGTCGACGAATAGATCGATGCCGTCTGAAAACACCAGTGATGGCTGAGAGCAGCGAGTAGAACATAAAGATCTACCACAACCGTTTGCCCACAGGTCCCACTATTGGGCACGGTATCTTCTTGGAATGGGAGGGTTAGGCCTTAGTCCCCCACGCTGTCCAACCGGAGGGCTAGAGCTTCTTTGCACAAAGAATTAGCTGGATTATTCAAAGAGGTAACACTACCAGCGTTCTGGTCCCTATGCCTCATGGGAGAGAATTAGATGAGAGTTACTTATTATACATTTTTATATTTATTTTAAGTTGTATAAAGATTGTTTTAAATACTCCTCCTCCTCCTGCAAACCATAGACGTCTCACTGCTGGGCACGGGTCTCCCCCACAGACAAATCTGCGGAAGGTCTAGAGCATACTCCACGACGCTGCTCCAATGCGGATTAGCAGAGGAGTTAGTGTCCAACTCCGTGTCGAATGTTCTCAAGCCCCAAGGTCTGCTACGATTGAGGTCACTGACCTGGTTTCCAAATCATAGTGTAGTTATGGAAGTCCTTATTCCAGTTGTCGATGCCGATCTTCTCCTTCAGATGATATGATCTGTAGGGCTCGGTGTCCGAAAGCACCGGCCCTCCGTACAGCTTCTTAGCGAACAGAGCGTTGCCTTTGGCGAAGGCTACCCTCATTATCCCGGATTCGTAGCGCTGCACACCGTACGCGTTATCTCGGGGTTCCAAGTTTAATTCTGTAAATAAATATAAATGCGGTCAAATAGGTTGTCACGGTATCTGATTCTATAGACCACTGATTACTTAAACTAGTTGAAACTTGTGTTTAAAGCAGGTCTTGGTAAGATAGTCTTGTTAACGTTCTGACACAGCTATCATGGTAATTGATGGCTGGTGCTGCATGCTCGTTTGTTATCTAATGTCTTTATTTAAAAATAACAAACCAATATGCGAGTACTTTTATAAATCACTAGCTGTATCCTGCCACGCTTCGCTGTGGCACATTGTGATTGATTGCGAAATGAGAAACAAAACAAAGAATACATATGTCATATAAGTTTAATTTTGCAATACTTGTGGATATACAATATTTTTCGCGGATATGTGACTGATGCAAAAATTTGATAAAAACAATCCTTGATGCGGATTATATATCATGCTAAAATTTCAGCTCGATCGGTCCAGAACTTTTTGAGTTTTTGAAGCGTACACAAACCAACATAACATTTTTATATATATAGATTGGTGCTTCCTGATCTGACAAAGCTTACCTGGTAAAAGCCAGCTTCCGGAAGGCAACTTTGCCCTGATTTCAACCCTTCCAAATTTGAAGTTGAAATGTTTCTTGGTAGTGATCTTTCCGGTGATCACTGGGGGGATGATGTCGGCTCCAGAGGCCACGCGACTGCACTCCCTTGTCCCGACTTGGCCTGTGCACCTGGAAATGGTTTAGTAAAGCACTCATTAATGCGTACTTGCGAGAGATTACCTGTGTGCTCAATTTTTTTTTAAACACGTAGATCTCACGACGTAAGAAAAGTGGAGGAGTTGTTCTGTATACGAATTCATATCATAATGTCTCTTCAAGTGAAACTTTTTAACTGATCTTGTATCATAAATGAGTAAAATATAAAACACTAGCTTTCCCCGTGGCTCCGCTCGGGTCAAATCGATTTCCATGCAGAATTACCAATACCAATAAGAGATGGTTTAAAATATAGTCAGTAATTGCCTTTATCGCTACACCAAAATTATCAAATACTGTGGACGCCGCCCGCAGCTTCGCTCGCGTGGAATTAGACATAACAATAGTTTCGTTTACACCTAGTAATATTATATAGCCTATGTCACTCAGTGAAGATGCAGCTTTCTAATGGTGAAATAATTTTTGTAATCGGTCCAGTACTTTTTGTGTGAAAACATAGCGTCCGAGGTAGCAAACGAACCTGTCAGTCAAGTCCAGGGCCTCGTTGGTGAACCCCTCATGGTAGACCTGCTCCGTGAGCAGCGGCGTGACGACCAGCGTCCCGGACTCCAGCTTCAGCGTGCGGTCCGGGATGTATACGTTGAACGGGTAGTCCTGGAAAGACCGGTTTTTAGGTGTTAGAGCCCATAAAGAACCATTGGTTACAGATTGTATTATATGGAATATATGACGACAATTGGTGGTAAATTGCCCTAATCGCTGCACAGTGGCTTTCGGGTTTGAATCCCGGGGCGGGCATTTCGAAGATAATCTATGAACCTACAAAAATTGTACATTTGTCATGGATGTTGAAAGTGTTTTCTGTGTGTCAAGATAGGATCGATGCATAACCTATACCTTACTGAAATGTTTTTGACTTCAATAATAATGTTGTAATAAATTTAATATTAAATATTATTTTATTATGTTCCTATTGTTTTAACTTGTGGCTGCCAAATAGTCGAAATTCAACAAAGATTTTTATACCTACAATGATCATCTTAAACACACATAGATGGCTCTACACGCACATAGTAATTTGTTTATGTTTGATGTATTACAACATACATACATTACAATGAATAATAATAGACAAAAGTAAATTTATAGGCATTTATTTTATTAATATATTATTAAATATTATTATTATTTTAGACCTACTCTAGCAATCCGCCCCGACTTCGCAAGGGTTGTTTCTTTTGTCAATTTCTGATATTATAAAATTCAACAATGTTTCTACTGGTAAAATCAGTGGAAATTCTTACAGGACTTCCTGGAATAACTAACTAATTATAATGCCCCAGAATCGTTGTTTTGTAAAAATATTCAATCTTAAAAATTAATATAAAAAACAGTTAAGAAGTATACAGAACAGAATCTTTTATAATATAAAAAAGTCACATACGAAAGCTAGTTAAACTCTCAGAATGTAGTTTATTTTAAACTAAAACGTGAGCATTATACAAAATATAACAAGCCTGCTATCTGATTCAAAGATAATAATAATGAAAAAAAATGCACAGAAAAATTGCCTTTAGAACTATAGACAGTTTTTGTTAAATACGATAGTCAGTAGATACTTAAATCATTTCCGTTATCATCAACGTCAATCAAATTTAAGATCTTATCGCATATAACCACAGAGGTATATTATATGTATGATCACTATACTATGATATAACATTATCATTAGACAACTAGAAATATTCTAGGTTCTAGTCCGAATCGAATTATCATTTCGAATTAATTTTCTTATCACACACATTACGAAAGCGTATTTGCCGATTGACGTTCATAAATAGCGACAAATGCTTTTACATCATCCAAGCCTTTATGCAATGTATTTAAAGTGGTCGTTGTCGCTTCCAGTTTCTCTCTAAGCGATGTTATTTCTTTTTTAAGTGAGCGTATATCTGATAGCTCTTTATGTGAATAATTGTTTCCTTTATTCTTGACGAAATCTTGTTGACATTTATGTTGTTTTGAACTCTTTTCTCTGGTAAATGAACTATTATCGAAGCACTTCTTCAGTGGAACGCAGCAAAATCGGCATTTGTACTCCTGAAGATCAATTTATATTTTTGTCACTTTTTCTCAGAAACAATATCCTTAAGTCTACGACTTAACTGTCAAGCTATTGTAAGTTGAGTTGTTAACCGTTTTTTAAATTTTTACCCGTGAAAAATGACATTAAACATTTTTATCTGTCTCGTTGGTCTAGGGGTCGCAAGCGTCATTAAGCTAAAGGTCCTGCGTTCGATTCCCGAGCAAAGTATTGATAGGCTTTTCTGGAAATTTCGGAGTAAGGATTTGCGCCCAGTGTATGTATCTATAACTTGGAACCGAAACATCTCTACTGAACAGTGGGTAGTGGAACAGTGGGTGGTAGGTGGGTGGACACATCTCTGCCTCAAGGAAAAAAAGTTGTTGTCAAAACATAACTAATACCAACCGGTTCAGCTGGAAACTTGATTTCCTTCTCCCAGAGCTTCAGGTCATTGACGCTGCGCTCATCAAACTCCTCGTCGAAGATCAGGGCTCCCTTGCAGACGCTGAGTAAGTCCTGCACTTGCGTCTGTGACACTTCGCAAGATGGCGGCCTGGCGGTTGATGACCCGCCCTGCTCGACCGGGATAGGGTCACCGCTGTTCAGGTTCACTTTGTTGCCCATTTCGTCGACGTACTCTGAAAGGATTAAAACAACCAACAGGTTAGTTAAGAAGTTTAAGAAGGTAAAGGTAAGATAAGGTAATTTTAGGGTTTTAAAATCCAGCGGTTACACCTTATATCACCTCACTAAGAATCACACATTTACGTACATGAGAAATTATATGTACAAACATTTAGTAAGTATCTTATTCTTAGAATATTGTTTAAAACAAAGTGGCTAGTAATAAAAAATAACAGCAAGCACAGTGATCGAGCGCACAGTCGGCAAAATATAGTTACATTAGACGACTAGATACGGCATGGCATGTCAGGATTATTATTAAAAGAAGATAATATAGTATTTTTTAAATTAGTGACAAAAACAATATAATTATTAGCGTCACACAAGTTTCTTCGCACAATCTGAGAAGGTTATCTACACCTGCAGCATGGTTCATCTTAACATTATACCTAATGAAAATTAAATTAATCTTAATCTTGAATCTGACTCTGAACTAGTTAGTTTTTCTGAACGTCAAAAGCAACTGTGTCTTCTTTAGATAACTCAAATGGGCGATGGCAAAACTCCTTGGGCGGTAGAGTTGTATAGAGTTCGCCCAGGGCAGTACCACCGTCCGCCACGGTACCTAGTACCATTTCTACCGTGTAAAAATGTATTGTTTTTACAGCAATTGTATTCCGACTGAAACGGTGTAGATTCCATTACACTTATCTAGAGTCGACCATCCTAGTCCTCAACGGTAGCAATACATCTGCGACCGACTAGGTACAAGACTGTTACAACAACAGTTGCCATAGGCGGTAATGAATGGATGGTACATGCTTGTTACGAGTATATCAATTAGGTATAGATTAAGCATGGAACCTATCTTGACACACAGAAAATACGTCAATTGAACAACCATGTCCCAAGTAAATTATTTGTACATGGATAATCCTTCGAAATAAATATCTGCACCGGGATTCAAACTCAGGAACTGCGGATCAGCAATCAAGTTCATTTACCACCGCGCTCTCACCTGTTACGGTCCACTCGCCGTTGTCCTGTCTGTATCCGATACCGTCCTTGATGACGTAAGTCCAGAAGTAGACCTTGTCCCCAATCTTGAGCTGAGCGTTTCGGTCCCTGAAGGTCCACCTTCCGTCTCTGACCTTGGTGATGTCCCTGGACCAGTGACCGCCTTCCAGCCCTTCCATCTCCTCATTGAGTTTGCCATGGAACGCGAAGAGTGAGAATCCCTCGTCTGTAACATAGGTTAGTTGTATTACAGTTAGAGAAGTCAATGGGTGATATGAAATAACCCGCAATATGAAAAACTAGTGGACGATGCTTGCGTGGAATTAGACACAATAGTTTCGTTTACACCTAGTAATAATATAGCCAATGTCACTCAGTGAAGATGCAGCTTTCTAATGGTGAAAGAATTTTTGTAATCGGTCCAGTAGTTTTTGTGTGAAAAAAAATTACAAACAAATCATTCCTCTTATTCTCATTCTCAAAAAAAAAAATTGAATTTACTGGTCAATAATTATCATATTTAATTTCAGAAATCAGAATTATTTAACTATCCACATCGTATACAATTTAAAAAATATAATAGCAATTCATTTTTTAAATTTCAAGAATGTATATTGCTTACGTTTATGAAAGAGTAACTAATTCAGTTGGCTAAGCTGTGCTCTAGTTGAAGAGACTGACAATGTTAATGGCAAAGGATTTGGCTACTGCCCAACTATGACAGTATTTTACGTTTTACTCTTGCTTAAGTAGGATGTTAGAGACATGCTCACTCACTTAGTTTATATTATTATTGAATTATTTCCTTAATGTTTCATACGCTATGTGATTACTAATAGTAAATTTTGCTTTAATACCTATAGGTTCATCTATAAGAAACCATTCAAACGTTCTTATACAGGGTGGAAAGATCGAATGCCACATGGATGGCAACTACCATAAATATTGTAATTAGCACATTCTGCTTAAAGGAGACATTCCTTTATTTTCAAAAACAATAAATTCTGCATTTATGGATTTATGAAAAATCACCTGCCTCAGTCGGGACTCGAACCGGTCAAATGTGACAAAAAATAAAGTGACGTATTTTATGATGCAGATTGAAAGGGTTACTGACAGGGTTTAGTTTTCTCTAAATAACAAATACAATCAAAATAAACGGAAGGCCATGAAAACTAACAAGTACCTTTTAATTTTGTAAAATTGTAGTTGCCATCCATGTGGCATTCTTTCCACCCTGTATAGTATAATAAAATTAGACACATTTAATTGTTGGGCAATTTTAAATGTTTAACTGAAAATTTATTTAATTATTCAATCCATCCAGCCATCCATTAGCCTTTTTGGGTCCACTGGACACAGGCCTCCCTCAATCGTCAACACTCCTCCCGATCCTGTGCCCTCTAAATTCAACGGTTTCTTGTTTTCTTCAGATCGTCAGTCCACCTCGTCGAAGGGCAGCCAATATTTAATTTTTCAGGACACGGCATTTTCCACTACTTTTTTTTTACCCAACGGTTATCAGTATGTCGAGCGACGTGTCGATTTAATTATAACCATAGATTTAATACTAGAGAATTATAACAGTTATACAAATGTTATTTGAGTGTGCTAATCAATGACATTATGATATCTCCTCACCTCTTATGATCCTCATAAGATAAAAATAAAATTTGAAAGTTTAAATTCCATAAATTGACTTGTGTGTTGAATATACATAAAACGTAACAAAAACTAATACTGTGTAGCTCACACGCGGATTCAAAGTAATGTTAACAGATTTCAAGATCACCATTTATCGAGGTTGGGAAAAAAAGTTATAAGTATTAACAAGGAAAATTGTATAGTGATTATGATCTTTAGCATGCTCACAATCTATCGTGACTATGACTGTATCGTTTTTGAAAGATGTTTTTATCGATTAAGTTATTGAATATTTTTTCTGTTCTCAAATACGAGATCAAGATTTAAAAAGGACATCACTTGCAAATTTTTTTCCTTATAATCCATCATAAATTTAATTTATACATTTAAATTTCAGTTACAAAACAAATCTAAAATACCCGGTAAATTGTGATCAGTCAGAACTGGTTAGTGGAAGTCTGTCTTAATCTTAAGGAAAACGGTCGCAAAGTTATTCACTATAGTTATATGTGTTTCTCTGCATAGGACGGAGTTTATTAGCATCACATATATTAACTTAACCTGTTTGATCACATCGTTGATAATCAACAGCGGCCAATTATAATTAAGTAAAAAATAAGGATCACAGATTTCGTTCTTTCCCACTCTAAACACCAACATTTATCGAATCGCTTATGAAAAGGATATTGGAATGCAGGAAAACAAATCTCAACAGGAAAAACATAAATACTTTAGATTTACTTAAATCATGTGGGTACGCACGCACCCACAGCTATTATGATTCAAATATTATATAAATACTATTGGACGCCCGCAGCTTCACTCGCGTGGAATTAGACATAACAATAGTTTCGTTTACATCTAATAATATTATATAGGTTGCCCATGTCACTAAGTGAAGATGCAGCTTTTAATGGTGAAATTATTTTTTAAATCGGTCCAGTAGTTTTTGTATGAAAACATTGCAAACAAATCTTTCCTCTTTAATATATAAATATAAATATCATGGACATTCTCACACACGGCCATCTGACCCCAAACTAGGCGCGAGCCTGTACTATGGGTGTCAGAGACTGATACATACATAAATATTTTTAAATACCTACGTACGTGTAGATAATGAGTGGGATTCGAACCCACGACCCCTGGCGTAGCAGGCAGGGTCATCAGGTCACCGATCGCGACAACGAGGCCGCATAAAATTATACATAATTTTATGCTATAATGCATCAATAATGGGCGAAAAGACTCAATTCGCAAAAACTAGCAATTAACATGAATAAAAAAATCATTTAGCATCGAATAGCTACGACCCATAGCCAAACATACGTGTGACGAACACTTGTGTTTGTTCTGTGTCTGGATGTTAATATTATCTATTTAAGTATGTATTGGAACCATGCTGGAGAACCATCACCTGAATTGGTTTTCGGTATAGCTAAATGCTGTTAAATGTTAGTCGGACTCGCGGGGTAAAAGATGAGCATAAGGTACTGGTTCGTGCGTTGCGACCCATAGACGTCCCACTGCTGGGCACGGGTCTCCCCCACAGACACTTTTGCGGGAGGTCTAGAGCATACTCAACCACGCCGCTCCAATGCGGATTGGTGGAGAGGTACTGGTTAGTTGTAACCATTTATCTGAATGTGATGTAGTTACGAAGTTAAGTAAAATAAAACATTCATTCTTATGACCTTAAATACATTTCTGCATTCATAAAGAACCAACGATGATATTTTTGCAGTGAAGTGAATGTGACGCTCTCTTACGCAACGGATTTTGGGAAATCCCATCCCACTTAACTACGAAGATTGTCTATGAGTAAATATATAGTTTTAATAGTTAAATGTTTAATTTGATAGTCATCAATGATTCAATGACTTAATAACATAACCTTAGTATTATTCTCACGTGTAGTTGTTTACCTTGAAGGTCGGATAAAAACTTCAAACCGTCGCGTCGGTGCCTGTGTACTCACTATTATTAATTACTTACTCACTATCAGTGTGAAAAGTACACAAAAACTTAGCAAAGAAACAAGTCCCTATGGGTGTAATCTAAATCACGGTGCTTCAATTATAACAATCTACTACCTTTTGTGTATGAATCAACGTTTTTAGCGGGAAAATAAAAAATCCACAACTGCTCGAGCGAGAGATCTACAGATTGACTTGAGCACAGGCAATCTATGTATTGATAACAGTCAGTTTTGTAGGTATTACGAAGTATAATTGATATTAATACTTTTGTTATAAATTATACAATTTGTAAAAAGATAATACACAAAGATAACGCACTTAAATAAATTTAAAGAATGTATTACCTGGAACGGATGCTCTGAAGCCTTTAGGGTAGATGGCTTCTAACTTGGCGGGCGGCACCGTGTACTGGCCAAGCGCCTGTTGGAGGAGGGCGAGGGTCAGAAGCCAGGTTACTCTCGCCATGACGACCGCTCGCTATCACCGCACCGCTGGACTGCGACGCCGACCGCCATGCATTAAGTAAACAAATTAATGTAAACACAAGACCGCTAGAGGTGACCGCGATATATTGGTCAACAATGCACGCGTCATTTATTTATTTATTTATTGTTTAATATACCAAAATGCTTGTGGTCCAAAAGGCGGCCTTAATGCTAAAAGCATTATCTTTGTCATTAAGTGCGACTCATGTATGAGGTTTACTGTTTTACGATAAAAATGCAATTGTAAGAACAATGCTTAAATTTGCATTAAAAAGTAAAGGTCCTTGACGCCAATGTAATATTCTCTAGCCTCGGGATAGTGAAGGATTCTCAGGAATTATAAGAAATGTATAAACTTCTTCTTGTAGCAATAATTTATTTTCCAAAAGTGACATCTATCATCCATCAATCTCATATCCTCCTTTTTATGTCGTATATGTATTATACATACAAACATATATACATATAGATGGAGCTAAAGAAGTTTTAATTCAGTCGTGTGGTCCAAAGCACACTCGTTTTAAATTTTTTATCTGCTTATTTATCTAACTTAAAAATTTGGCCACTTCTACTAGATGTTTGATTCTACGGGTCGCCGAGTAGTAATGACCGCAGGTATTACCGGTTACGATGATATTAATAATTGTATCTCAAAATATATGAATCTTTTCCTTTGCAAAACATATCTAAACAATTTATTTAGAGTCTGGAGGCACCTTAACGTTTTTCTCAAGAGAATCTAAAGTAGCAGTTCAGATCTTATACTATTTAGGGCGTGGTATTGATGTTCATTTATATCATAGAGTAACTATTTATTTATACGAGTATGTATGTGAAGTACCTTTTAATAATAATATGTAACTCATCAACTACCTAATACATTTTTGAGCATAGTATGCATTTACTGCTAATAATAATATTAGCTGTTGTACCTACCTTAGCGCTGTTGGATTGCCTGATAACGATTAAATAAATTTAATAAAACCATTGAAGTGCCGATAGCCTACAGGACGCGTCGATTGTCATGGATTATTTTGGATGAGTGACCACTAGTCACAAAAATGTCACTTTAATTCACTAGCGCAATTTCAAGTGGAGATTCTATGCTTTGGAAAACAAATCAAGTCTTCTGTTTCGTATTCAGCTGAAAGATAATAGCTCAGCCTTATCGAAGACCTTCGTGTGGCTTGAACGTAGGGCACTGGATTACAGCAAAAACAGTATCACTGTTATGTACTACTCTGTGGTCTGTTAAATATAGTTAGCACAAGTTAGTGTTAAGTTAGTAGTTTCGCACAAAATCCTGTAGTCCCCTAGTCTTGTGATATTTGAAATAAATCAGTTCCTTCCCGTTTTCGGGTTCCTCTAAGTTTTCTAATACTTTGCAAAAGATTTACCAGGCTTTAAGGAATGGACGTTTAGATGTAGATATAAACTTTCAACAATAAGCCTTATTTTCATGTAAGACAATGATTGTGGGCTTCTCTTGTTGTTTTACAGTTGTTTTACAATTAGTTACACTATTGACAAAATTCAAAATTTGTGACACGTGAAATTAAAAATGACGTTTCTTTATTTTTGCAACCTGAGCTCGAATAAAAATAATTAAAATTTTTATGTTACTTCGTTTCGGAGAAAGAATGGAGGGTATGCAGCGGATGCCATTTCATACGTCACTCTTCGGTATAAATATAATGCATACCCTAATTAAAAATATGTTGCCATGCAACTATATCGAACATAAATCATAAAAAATCACACACAAGGAAGAATGTAACTCAAAGGTGTTTTGGGTTAATAAATTATTTTCGAGAAATTCGGACGCATGTTAACCCAGCAGTTTCAAACTTTACGGTTTCGTTGGGTTTCGGTATCCGAGCCGTTGGAGGTTTTGGTAGGGCTGCCAACGTTCATAATTTATCAATCCAGCTTATAACGACCGAGGTGGGGTGCGTAAATTTATGCTCTGTTGACATAAATTTCTTATACTAGTGGACGCCCGCAGCATCGCTCGCGTGGAATTAGACATAACAATAGTTTCGTTAACGTCTAGTAATATTATATAGTCTATGTCACTCAGTGAAGATGCAGCTTTCTAATGGTGAAAGAATTTTTGAAATCGGTCCAGTAGTTTTCGTGTGAAAACATTACAAACAAATGTTTCCTCTTTATAATATTAGTAGTATAGATGTATCTATTAGGTAAGTGCTAGAATTTTAGTATTCAATTTATATATTGTTTTTAATTAAAAAATTTAAATACTCATAATAACTTTCATCTTTACCGATGATGAAGATGAAAGTTTAATCAATGAAAATTTAAAAAAAGCACATTGGCAGCCCTGCTGTTAGATAAATTAATGGAGCATGTCCTCAGGTGTTTCATTCCCTTGGAGGCTGTAGTAAAGTCGCAAATTTCCAATGACAGGAGCTGTATGCCGTGCCCTCTTGATGAGTTACATCTAGTCTATATTATAAAAATGAATCGCAAAATGTGTTGGTAAGCGCATAACTCAACAACGCCTGGACCCATTTGGCCAATTCTTTTTTTTAAATGTTCGTTGAAGTTCAAGGATGGTTTTTACGGCGAGAAAAATTTGAAAATTCATCCCCTAAGGGGGTAAAACGGGGGTGCAAAGTTAGTATGAAGCTTTGCCGTTTTTGAAGTTAGTGAATGTGTAACGCGAGCGAAGCTGCGGGCGTCCACTAGTAGTTAATAAAAATAGGAAACATTTGTTTGTAATGTTTTCACACAAAAACTACTGGACCGATTTCAAAAATTCTTTCACCATTAGAAAGCTGCATGTTCACTGAGTGACATAGGGTATATAATACACATTACTAGGTATAAACAAAACTATTGTTATGTCTAATACCGCGCGAGCGAAGCTGCGGGCGTCCATTACGAGTAATAAATGTGAGCTGCTTTATACAAAGAAGTCTTTGGCTGATGTATTTATGTTATTAGTGTTGGAGTTTGTACCCCTGCAATTGCCCGGGTGGTCGGACTTTCCAAAACCCGAATTACCTCACGCAAGACGACGACATCGCCGCGTAAGAGGAGGTAGAGTTTACTAGTACGCCGACCATAGAGCGAAGGGATTAAGCTTTTAAAATTACACTAAAAAAACCTCTGTACAAAACTGTTGAAAACAATAAAGTAAGTAAGTATTACAACGTGTTCGTTATCTCCCGATAACCTAAATAAAAAAGTCATAGATAATCCATAAGCGTGAAACTTTGTTACTGATAAGACTTATGGATATAATATTGTGAAGCTTCGCTTAATTTTGCTTCGGAGTTTTATGTCGACTATTCAATCAACACCAGGAGTGGGCTCCTGAACTTATAGCTCCACAATGATTGGCACTGTTTTCAGAATCCGATGACTTTGTCCAGAGCGAAGAACGAGTAACGAACTTATCAGGTTTACGTAACGTAAACACAACCTATACTAACTGGTCCCACCATCTTAGTCATGTAGAGTCTTGTTCAAAGTCTGTTAGTTGTCAATGGATCAGTCTTGTCTGTTAGTTGTCTTGAGCGGCAGCGTATCGGGAAGTAACTATTTAGTTACTAGCTTTTACCCGCGGCTCCACCCGCGTGGTCAAAGGGAATTAACAATTAGTTGTTTATCATACATGACACATTTGTGGTGGATGAATAGTGACAGTTCCACGATTAAAAGATACTAATATAAGAACTTGCAAATGAATTTTACTAACGCCATCTATTAACAACATCCGGAACTAAATATCCAGCAAATAACAAAACATCGATATCTTCCCATGGGAATGTTTTACCGGGGTAAAAAGTAGCCTACGTCACTCTCCACCCTCCTCACTATCTCCACACACAAAAACCATACCATATAATAGCTTCGTTGCGACGTGAAAGCCGTACAAACAAACAAATAAATAAATAAATAAACAAACACACTTTCACATTTATAATATTAGTATGGATCTGTGGTATGGGTGTGGCTGAGAGACACTTACCGTTCCGCTCGTCACATTTAGAAAACTTACTTATCCATGAACAGCTCACAGCTTGTTCAGGAACAATACTCATAAAAGTCTGTCTTTGATGCGTTGCCTCCCTTATGGACTGGTGGTTTCCTGGAAAAGAACCTGGAACACAATTACAACAGCACAACAATTATTACACGTCAGTAATAGCACATGGTACCTTGAGCGGCGATGGTATTGTCGCCGTAATTATTCAGATAGAAATATATTTCGTTCATTAATTATTTACTACATTACTCCGCTCTTATTGCAAAACTTATGGAGAACAAATCTTCTTGTTATTTGTGGTGAAAACAAAAGTGATTTACTTTCTGTTCTTTCTCATACCTTGGTTACTTTCTTATTCGATCACTTGGATTCAGATAGTCTGATAACAAAAGATAGATTTATTCTTCTGTGGAGAAATTGAGTTTCAAATTTTAAAAATAGAATTAATGTAAATATGACGTCGTTCAAAAATATAAATAAATAGGTAATCAAAGGTCCAAGTACCAACTGAAATTTAATAAAAATGGAACACTTAACATGTCCTAATGATCTGGCGATAAACCGCTGGATTAAGAAGGCATAGGACCGGTTGGAGTGACGTCGCTTAGCCCCTGTCCAATACGTTTTGACGTTAATATGAGTAATATGAGTCGACACTTTTTCCATACAAACGTAGTCCCCTGTTTCCTCCTAGGATAAAGAAGTTACAGAATAAAAAAAAATACCATACGATTTATACGTACCTCTGCCATGCCTGTACGTTTTGTTTTTTTTCATAATTTGCTTAATAGAAGAGAAAAAAAATCATTTAAAATCAAAAAAATCGACTTTTTTTACATACATTGTAAAAACCTCAAGCAAACTGGTAATTACTAACATATCCCAAAAAAGCAAAACGTACGGGCATAGCTTAGACCCTGTTCTACATTTTAACTGAAAGAAATATTGAAATCGGTCTAGATTTCGAGGAGGAAACAGGGGTTTACGAAAGGACGATTTTCTTAATTTTACGTAGGTAAAATCAGTTCGAGACTGCACTTCTCTCTATCGCACGCTAAGGGGTAAGGTTGGGGGTCAGCGCGACGGCAATATTTTTGGTAAAAACCTATTCTTCAAAAGTGACGGTCGACTGGTGTCCTCTTAACGGCCGATGGATAATAATATCCATCCATCCATCCATCCATCAGATGCAATAATCCATATTGAAGCACACCAATTATGTACCTACTCCATTTTGAAATGCGTTGGACTCGTGTCGTTAGAATAGTAGAATGTTTATTTTGTCATTATCACAATTTACAATTTGAGTAACTATTTTGTTACATGATTATTGATACCTAATATCTCAGATTACAAAACCAAGGTAGATGGAGTCTGGAGACAATCCAAATTTTTCCCGCTATCTTCCTGTCATCGGTTCACCGCCCCACAGAGTACATGCTCATGCTCTTGTCATTTTATTATTTACTTTATGAGTGCTGATTTTTGTCGAGTCAGGGATAAATTCTTGTGAGCATTAACACCTCAGTCACGTGTTCTTAGCTCAGTTTGAGTTGTTACGAGCTGCCGTGCTATCCGCCTGTCATCAGCACCAACCGTACGTTAGGTACGTTATTTTACGCTCATCATAATTTTTACATGAGAGTTCGGGGTATTAGAGTTCAGATTTTCGGGTGGTTTGAGAACATTCGACACTGGGTCGGCCACTAACCCCTCCAGCAATCCGCATTGAGCAGCGTGGTGGAATATGCTCTAGACCTCCCGCAGATTTGTGAGGGGGACGTGCCCAGCAGTGGGTCGTCTATTGTTGCTCATGAACATAAATGAAATAAATTCTGCTTGCTCCAGATAAAATATTCTTCGAAACAATATATTCGCAGTATTGCCAGGTAGATTTAACATTGGAAATGTTATAAAATAAAATTATAAATAAATAATAATAAATATCATGGCAGTCTTTCGAGCCTGTACTATGTGTCATATACATACATGGATATTTTTAAACGGTTTTATTAAGCTTGCTCTGTTTTTAAAAACATAACTTAATTAGATACTATTAACATCCTCACACAGAACTAACGAGTGTTCGTCTCACGAATGTCTGTCCTGAATGGGATTTGAACCCACGACCCATGGCGCAATAGGCAGTGTCACTACTGATTGCACCAACGGGCACGTATAAAATGTGTTATTTTAAAAATGGCCAGGCAGACTGACGCGTAGAATAATCTATTAAAAAATATACCCTTGAATATTAAACTAATGTGTCGCATAAAGATTCATAGGTTCCGCTTTCAAGCGTATCAGTAATAATTTATTACAAGACGCTTCAAAAATTGCTCATTACAAATTTTAGGTAACCTAAATCCGTGTATTAATATAGATAGCATGTTGATTTGTAAAGTTATAATATATAGGTAGGTGCTATTTGTCTGTGTATATACTTAAAATTTGTATGTCTTTTGTTTTAGTGGTACCTAAGATAGAAAACGGGCATGCATCAGCTTTTTACAGCCGCCCATCTGTGATGAACGTCGTATAGGACCAAGTATTTTTCAATCAATCAATCAATCAATCAATATTTATTGCTTAAAAACTGTTTACAATACATTGAGGTGATATTCCTTATAGTAAGTAGGTACAGTTTACCCGCTTCGGGCATGCAATTTTTCTATGAAATAATAAGTTACATTATACAAACAATTTATCAAGAAAAAAAATAAAATAATAATAATAATAATAACAATAATGTAGTAATATTAACTTAATTTTAATTATACATTGAATTTTTAATTATTATTGCCTCTATGGTTAATTTCATTGCATTCTTGTGTCAAATTGAAAATATTCGTTAAGGTCATAAAAAACATTCTAAGGTTAGTGTCTTATTAGGTGTAAGGACTATAAGATTTAGGATTGGTAATGACAGCCAAGGATCTTTGGAGGGCACGTTAAGCCCTTGGTACCGGTTTTTTTGTATGACAAATATCGTGTTACTGTTAGTAGGTATCGAGTCTCAGGTACAGTATATAACGGTAAAAATTATATCCCGGATAAATTAGCAATGTAACTAATTATATACTTAGGTATTCAATATCCCGCATTTCCATTTAAGTGTTTTGTTTAGCGGTACGAGCGGTGTTCATTCAGCTCGCGGCCGGGGTCGTTCAACTATGTAAGCTTCGGAATTATGATTATTTCAGACTCATTGGTTTCACACATCAAAGGTACAATACACTATGGTACACTATACATAATTAAGTTCAGAACCAGTATCTTAATGCTCTACATGTTACGCTAGGTAATGATATTATAAATAACGCGCGGTAAATAAAAATGCTCGAAAATAAACTCAAATAGAGCTTTCACAGCATAAAAGTTTTCTCTTTGTCACGATTATCACAACAAGAACAATAAACCGTCCGTAAAACTAACTAATTACTGACATTTAAGAGTGCTCTAATCTTATAATCTGGATGCAACAAGTCCGCCCGCCTAGGGGGGCGGGCGCCGCCGGCTCAGTACCGCCGCGACCATGGCCACGGAAGGACGTACGAAACGCTCCCAATCGATATGCGCGCCCTCCTCCGCGAGTATGGAAGCGTTGGCCGCGCCGCTGGAGACCACCCCGGCTCCGCGGCGCAGGCCCGCCGCTCGGTCCCAGTCCGCAAGGATCACCGGCGGCCGGTCCGTGAGACACCGCCGGCAGCAGCAGCAGATCGACAGGGACACCCGCGCCCGGTACAGCTCCGAGCCGCGGCTGGCCGAAGCGGAGACGCCTCCCCAAGTGAGGAGGCAGGCCTCCGCCAGGCGCCGGCCTCCCCCCGGACAACACAGCCAGCCGCGCCGCTCCAACGCCTTCCTCGACGTCCCCCGCACCGCGCACCAAGCGGAGGAGGAACCGGACGAGGACTCGTACAGACTCCGCACCTTCAACATCACGCAGAAAGGAGGTCAGTGCTACGTGCGTTCAACCCGGCTAAATTTAAACGTGAAAGTTAAGCGCGTTTTTAATTCGTCAAAAAGTTGGCATCGCTCCGAATCAGCTCGGCTGCGGAAGGGCATACGATACTTTCCTATCGCCATTAAAAAGACCATGCAGAGCGCATCGTGAATCATCCAGCAGTTTACGAGGCTACCGTAAATCAGACGATACGCGAACGTTCCGTTTACGTTTGTGGTAAAAATAAATCCAGATCGCAAAGGTTCTTACTGACGTTCGTACCCCATGTATCATGCACGTCGCACCGACTCTCACTTGTGTTATGCTGGATTTCAATAACCTATCTAAGGATAGATTTGGCTATCGGAGATAGAAATTTGACATAAGTGCCATATAAAATGTGTCAAATTTCTATCTCCGGTAGCCAAATCAATCTGTAGATAGGTTATTGAAATCCAGCGTAAATGACTCACACGGCGCTTTTACTCGACCAAACATCTGTTTAGAAGAAATTGACCTATTTAAATGCATAAGTGCTCCCGCGTAATGGGAATGTTTTTAGTCGATTTGTTTCGTAAACGAACTGTTTTGGCTTTGATTCATTTAAATGGATACGAATTTTGATTTAATTATTGTTTTGGAGTCATTTGTACTGTTGTTTTTTCATTTTTAAATGTATCATCATGTTTATTGGTGTATAACACATCTTTACTTTGTACTTATCAGAAGTCTGTTATCCAAGTTCCAATAGCACTATCAACTACAATAGTTATGTTGAAACTAATGCATTTTTCAGAACTATCAAGTTACTGTTGGTAGTAACATCAAAATCAAAATTAATAAACCATTCAGTTCTCGTACTAACCATTGTTAAACTTTAAAGTATTCTCATAGACTTCAAGTTTTGTGTTTTGCATCCACACGCATTCCGCGCGAATTCATACTTCAAAATACTAATCCTTGATTAAAAAGGTACATAATACATAACTGAATGTAAATGACGAATTTAGGTCACTATGTCAGACATAAAATTTTTATTAATCTTTAAAAACTTTTATTTACAAGTTACTTGTCATGTTTGTCCCCGTCCCCGTTATAACGGTTAACGGTGATGGACACATCTTGAGGAAACCTGCATGCCTGAGAGTTCATCATAATGTTCTCGAAGGCATGTGAAGTCCGCCAATCCGAGAGGAGACCCGTGCCCAACAGTGGGACAAAGAAAGGGTTGTGATGATGATGTCATGTTTGTCAGTTCATATCTTTGGATCAAATTCTTTATGTAGATACTATTGTGATTTAAATTGCAGCCTAATCTAAAAGCTTGAGATTGAAAGCTTACACACCTGTTAATATATTAGAGAGTAAAATAAGCTGTGTCTTTTTCCTAAAAAGCAAAGTACTTGTGAAATATAATGAAATCTAGGCGGACAGAGCCGCAGCCAAAACGTATTTACAAAATAAAATGCTGTTTTAAACAGCTTTCCTTGTCAGTTATTAATAAATGAATATGAAATATTGCAGCCCGGCTCTAACGAATGTTTGTTTGGAAGTTTGTTCGTAAACAAAGCGCGAATATCGGCCGTGTTCGCCCCAAAAGTTTAGACTTGAAAAGTGGATCGTGATGACGTCACGGATACGATAATAATATACTTATACTGCAGCATTCCCGCGGTGCCGGAACCGCAAGGCACAATCATTTAACTCCGAAAGCTTCGGATTAAGATCTGAAAAATTAAGGTGGAAATCAATATTTTTTACTAGTGGACGCCCGCAGCTTGGCTCGCGTGGTATTAGACACAGTCAGTCAGTCAGTCAGTCAGTCAGTCAGTCAGTCAGTCAGTCAGTCAGTCAGTCAGTCAGTCAGTCAGCTTCTCCTTTTATATATATAGATAACAATGACAGTCAAGCAGGCATACGGGGCCTAATGGTAAGTGGTCACCATTGACCATGATCACGTGGCAGGGCATCCATGTGCGTTGCTGGCTTTAAAGATGCGATTTACACTATTCTTGAAGCGGTCTATGTCGTAGCTAAAAGGAAATATTACCTTAGAGTAGTAGTAGAGAGTAGAGTAGGGAGGTGATCGCGATAGACCTGTACTTTAATGGGTTGGTGGTTGGTTGGGTAAACGTGGGCAACCTTCCAAGAATACAGGCACTTCAGCTGTAGTATAGGAAAGGGTGAATAGGCGCGTAAGAACGGGTGTCAGATCGGGAGCGCACATCTTCAACAACACTTTAGGGATTCTGTCCGATCCACTCGACATCTTGACGTCAAGGGACAAAAGCATTTTGTGTTTTCAGGCATAGAGCTCACACAGCACGGGATGGTAAGTGGCGCTGTCCCATTGTCGTCAAGTGTCGAGTTAGATGCAAAAAGAGTGCCCAGAAGTTCAGCTTCATCTTTTGTAGTTTGGGTCAAACTTCACCGGTTTGCGCAGGGATGGAAAAGATGAATGACAACGACCATCCTTTCCTTCGCAGCCTTAGCGAGCGGCCTAAAAGCCCGACTATTGAAAGGTGCTTAACTAATTTGCCAATGTTTTAGCTCATGGAGACATGACCATCAAGAATATCTTGAACCAAGAATTATTTGGCTACATGCAATGTTCGCACCACCACCACAACTCTTTCTTTGTCCCACTGTTGGGCACGGGTCTCCTCTCAGAATGGGAGGGACTAGGCCTAATTCCACGCAGGCCAAGTGCGGATTGGCAGACTTCACATGCCTTCGAGAACATTATGAAGAATTCTCAGGCATTCAGGTTTCCTCTCGACGTGTCCTTCACCGTTACAGCAAGTGTTTAATTTCTTAAATCGCACATAACTTAGAAAATTCATTGGTGCGTGCCTCTTGGGTTTAAATCCGGACCTCTCGAGTGAGATGCGAGTTCGATAGCCACTGGGCTGTCACCGCTTAATATTCGCACACTTCCCTTGTTTATACACCCATACATTCATCAGAATTTGAAGGGTGCTTTGAGATTTTATTACTTTGATTTTTTTTAATCTATGAGAAAACGGGCGACGATTTAACATCCTCGATGACGGTCAGGATCGCTCTATTGTTCCCTTTATTTTCCTGGTCCTTTATTTTCCCTCTCTATTATAGCAACCCTTTTAAGGCGAAACTGTTTACTGACACTTTTTGAAAATGCTTCTACATGTCTAAATTGAATGGATGGAAAATGGTAGCTAATACATTTTAATCTATACTAATATTAAAAAGGGGAAAGATTTGTTTTTAATGTTTTCACACAAAAACTACTGGACCGATTTCAAAAATTCTTTCACCATTTGAAAGCTGCATCTTCACTGAGTTTTTAAATACGTCCTTCGTTCTTCCAAAAGCATATTTTTTCTTTACTAACTTCAATTAGTTTTACGTAGCACAACTTTATTTGTACCTACGTATTCGATGCTAGAAAGAATTGAGAGGATTACAAGTGAATTTGACGTGTGAGAGAGCTCATGAAATCTCCGCATTAATATGAAACGTGTTCTCATCCGTGATATGACAGATTCTCGTGTTAAGACGCTGTAGACCCGCCGAGACCGCGTTTGCTAGTTTTTTGAATCCATGGGAAACATAAAAAACAGTGATTTAAAATTCTAAAAATAATATATGTCTTATTTAAGAATCTGTCGAACATCCAGTCGGGTTCAGTAACACAATTAGATTAACTTTACTCGATATAAAAAAATCCCAAAGTTACCCCTTTTTCTAATGTTTAATCTATCTTATCAGCTACAAAACAAACGTTTAATTTTTATTTTTATATGAATGAAAAGATAGTAAGATTGTCTAGATCTAGTCGTAGGTTTTATCTAGATAAAATGATTAAAATAATTACTATGTTGAAATATCTATCAAATGCGCGAGAAATCCAAGGAGCCCAATCGCGAGTCATACTTCAGTCGCGCGTCGGCGCTCTTAGACGGTGGACCTGTGTCAGTTTTTTCCGCGCAATCATATATTTAATCCGTCAAATGCAGCTCATAGCTCATGTCAATAAAATGCCACAGTAAAAGTAAAACAGTAGTTGGTAGGTGGTAGAGCCTATAGGGAACCAAATAGGTTTTATATGAAAACTAATTGGTTCCATATAGAGTTCGCCCGGGGCAGTACCACCGCCCGCCACAGTACCTAGTACCATTTCTGCCGTGTAATAATTGTTTTTAAAGCAATTATGGTCCGGTTGGAAAGGTGTGGTTTCCGGTTACACTTCTTTAGAGGCGACCATCTTAGTCCTCAAGGGTACAGTCACAGTTGTCATGGGCGGCAGTGGAAGGGTGGTGCTGCAAGCTCGTTTGCTATCCTGTATCCATTAAAAAAAAATTGTGTGTACTTATGTACACGCGTTAGAATTTATACTTCTTTGTATAACCTTTGCAAGAACAACCTGCACTGTCGATGTCTTATTTCAATCACCATGACATTGACGTTGTCACAAGAAGAACAACTGAAAATAAATAATTTTCGAGGTGGAAACTAGGCTATACCTAAAAGGTATTTAATACATTGAAAGTTTTATTATAACGCATTAACTATCTAGTTAAATAAAGTTTATTTAAATATCACAAAAAATCATCGGAATGAGCCCGCAGACTTTGACAATTGAAAGTGTACACTGTCAAACCATTTTTTGACAATGTTGACTATAGCTAAATTTTTTACACTTTATTACTTCAATTCTTAATTTATTATATAGTTGACGTTTTGATTTCTTTTTTTTATCTTTCTTCTTTCCAATATAGTGCATTCTCACGTATTCATATTTTTCAATCACAGCTTTCAGAAAACTTACTCTGTGGTTAAATATGGCTGGTTACTCTAGAGAATGTTGATGGATTTCTTTAAAAATATTAATGTTTATGAAACCTAACAACATCTCCAGGAATTCTAGAATAAATTAATTGTATTATACTAAAAATCCAAATCAAACTAAACATATTTAAATCTATACATATATAAAAGAAAGTCGTGTTAGTTACACTATTTATAACTGAAAACGGCTGAACCGATTTGGCTGAAAATTTGTGGGGAGGTAGCTTAGAACCAGGATACTTTTTATCACGTTCCGTTTGATTTTTTTTATGTCAGTTGAAAATTTGACAATTTGAATTTTTGAAGTCGACAGGTGTGTTTGTTTCGAGTTTCTATAGGCTAATAATTGAGCCGATATTATCATTAACAATACCATACTGCGACCAAGATGGTCAAATCTTTACTGACAAAGACGCAATGCAAATAGGATTCGAAACATTGCGAATCAAAGGACTGAAGAAGAACAACAAATTGTTCTTGAAGAGCGCTTGTTGTAGTATGGCTCAACAAGTTCTCAATCACAGTGGATTAAGTTTCCACAATGTGCCCAAGAAGTAAACTCTATTAAAAGAAGGTGAGAAATGGCATTCTGCTTAGCAAGATACCTTGTTACGACGCAATTATTGGACAATGTAACGTCAATTCTAATTTCAAACGCAATTGTATTCAAGGGTATGAAACCAAATAACACTCAAGATGTGATTGGAATCACATTGATGTTGGACAATAATTGATGTTGTTTTCAAGAGAAAGAGTCCTGATCTGGCACCGTATGACTTATTTTGTTTCGTATAATAAATTTCCTATTTAATCCTATCCTATATTATATTTCTCTAAAATAAAAATCTGCTGAAAGGGATACAGTTTTTATCGCTGGAAGACGCGCTAACAGCGTTCGAGAAGGCAGTGGAAGGGGGGTCTGCGGCGACTGGAAAAAATGTTTCGAAAATTGGTTCAGACCCATGAAACTTTGTAAAGAGGATGGTGGAGGGTTCTTTGAAAAGATTTAATTAAAATATTTTATCCATAGAAGTTAGTTTTTTAGTTTCTCTAAACTTTCTTCGTGTTCCACGTAAATAAATAAATAAATATTTATGAACAATCCCACCACGTTAACCTAGTCCCGTGGTAAGCTCGTAAGAACTTGTAATACGGGTATCAGATAACGGAAATAAATGTAAGAAATTTTATATTACAGAAACAAATGTCTTGTCCAAGGCGGGATTCGAACCCGGGAACCCTTCCTTGGGTGTCGGCCGTCAAACATACAATATAATAAAATAAAGGTATAGAATATTAAGATTAAGAATATTAGATATTATAAAATTGTACCATTTGAAGTAAATACACTTTTTTACAAATAAATATTTTTGCATTTGTATTATCTTTCCTTCTGTTAGAATACTGTAGTCATATTGATATCACTGTACTGTGACATCAGTGCTACGGCCGCCTGCCGAACTTTTGGCGTGTAACACATTGACAGCTCCCCGCGGATTGCCCCGCACCTCACCCCCTCAAATCGGCTCGAACGCCGCACAGTGTGTTATGAACCTCGATTTTGTTTCACTTCGTTTTTATTCGAAAATACTATAGTCAATATCATTACAAACGTCGGAGTAAAACTGCCAATGCGATACAGCTTTTAGTTTTTTTGTTACACCGTTTCAAAGTTTGCCTATTTTGGGTACAAAAATTTACAAATTATTTTTTTGCAGAAAAACCAAATTGGATACTATAAAATTGATTATGCCAGCTAATTGTGCAGATATAACTATACTACCCTTAAAATATTTGTCCTATTACTGTGGTCAAATAAAGTGGAAAATGTATTTTTATCATTTTCGGTCTTATTCGTTTTTCTCAGGTATAATGCCGTATTAGATGGAGATTTTTCATGAATCGATAGCTTATATAAATGACTATTATCAGTATTAAAATCATATTCTAATTCCGCGTTATTCAAAAGTTATAACTAATTAAAGTTATATCCGGATTTATTGTGGTTAGGGTTGTCACATCAAGATAATTTTTATTACATCCGGTATACATTTTTTAATGTTCATCTACACAACCTTTTATTTTAATATTGTTTTTCATAGATAAATCGATTTGTAGAAAAACAATATATGTACTAGATAAGATGTTTAGGGTATCCGAAAATCAAGTTAAAACGCTATCAAGTCTTTTTTATTTATTCACAGTAGTGGCAGAAAGATCAACCCATTTGGTGAATATGATCAATCGTCAAATTTTAAAATTTCGTACTCGCTGTCTTTGAACGTCGAAGTTCACACAAATTATATTTTTTAGTTAATATTTTTATTTTAGTTTTGTTACGATTATGTTTTAAAAACATTAAAGTGCTAATGAAATGCTGCATGTGACATGGGAAGGAGTCCACCCTCGTTAGGCTAATACCAAAACCCCATGTCAACACATGTAGTATGGAAGTACCGGGGGTGTGCAGGTGGTGAGGCATCAGGAGGTGAGGCATCATGGAGCCGTTCCAGACTCATGGTGCCACTTTGCCTCAGCAGGGCTTGACCCACCCTGCTGAGGGATGTCCTTCTGGGCTCCGACCAGAGGACTTAGTGCAAGGAGGACTTGAGGGCGCCAACCCTCAAGTTGGTCAGCGAGTGGCATATTGTGAAGTTGTGGATAGCGCCACAACCGGCACTTCTCAACCTATGGGGGTGTTAGAAAACACACGAGATGACGACGACGGTGGCTATTCTGGCTGTTCTGGCACGAAAGTGCTGACTCGCTTGAAAGCTTTTGAGCTTCTTAAGGGAAAAAACGATTTGTCGTTACGTGATAAGGTTCAAGTCGTTGTAGATTACTTTGGCTCTGACTACCAATTATCTAGACAAATTGACGAATTGAAAGGGACACTTTCCGCATTTTGCAGTAAAACAACCACATTATTAAAGAAGTGTAAAGGGAATGAACCTTATTTTAAAAAAAAACATAGCGACTGGCTTAGTGGAACAATTATAAGTGGTCAACGAAAAATAATTGAAACTTTGTCTCCAAAGACCAAAAAATTTAAAACTTTGAGCAGGGTTACTCTCTACCGATACCAGAAAAAACTGACAGACACCCTAAATGAAAACGCCACATCTAATAAAATAAAAGCTTTCGTTGCATCACTAAATATAAATGATAATCCTTTACCTTCTTCATCAGCTAAAAGCTTAGAAACACTAATTAATTTATGCCTGGAGTCGGAGACAGCAGCAACCTCAATTCTCAATAAAATTAAATTTACTCCTGAGCCATACAGTCCTGAGGAGGCTGTAGCCCTTATAATTGATAGGAATCTGTCAGTCGATACATATAACAAATTTCATTTGGACAAAAAACGTGGTTGCGATATATATCCTCCATATTATAAGGTACAAGAGGCGAAAAAAGAATGTTACCCTAAGAATGTTCAGGTATTGGAAAGAGAAGCTTCTGTGCCTGTTAAAGACTTAGTTGAACATACATTTGATCGACTTTTAAAATTAATAGACCCAGTTTTTCTAAATTTCTGTACTGAACAAAAAAATAAAACTGTAAACTGTGTTTTCAAAGGAATTTGGGGAATAGACGGTTCGACCGGTCAATCTCTTTACAAACAGTCCTTTTCAGACACAGAAGGCGACGAAAATAGCATTTTCGCAACCACTTTCACCCCATTACAGATAGTGGCCGATACAAATAGAGTAATTTGGTGTAACCCTGCTCCGCAATCCTACCGGTTTTGCAGACCCTTGCGTATACAGTACAGAAAAGAATCTAAGGACCTAATTATTTCAGAACATCAGAATATTCAAGAGCAAATTGACAACCTTTTTCCATTAATCAAGCAGACATCTCAAAATCATTATATAAAAGTTAAGCAACAACTTTATTGCGGAGCCATTGATGGCAAAGTGCTTAATGCTATTTTAGATACGCCTTCCCAATTACGTTGCCCCTATTGCAATATGACCTCTTCTGAATTTAATAATTTGAATAAAGCTTTTTCTCAGCCTGTTTTAGAAGAGCGTCTAGTGTATGGAATGAGCCCGTTACATGCATGGATAAGAGCATTAGAATTCATTCTTAAGCTAGGTTATAAAGTTGAAGTAAAAAAATGGCGAATCACGAAAAAATCGGGTGATGATCAATTAGTAGAGGAGAGGAAAACGAAGATACAAGCTGAGGTCAGGGATAAAATGGGCCTGTTAGTGGATGTGGTGCGCCCTACTTCTGGCACGACAAATGATGGCAACACGGCTCGCACTGCCTTTTCAGATCGTTATCGTGCAACATTCGCTGAAATTTTGAATATAGATAAATGGCTCTTGGACGATCTGTATATTATTTTGACTACATTGTCAAGTAATTTGCCGATAGACCACGAAAAATTTAGAATTTTCTGTAGGGACCTTGCCCATAAATATGTAGAAAAATATAACTGGCATCCCATGACCGTTACCCTACATAAAATTTTGGTACATGGTGCGAAAATCATAGAATTATCCACATTACCAATTGGGATGATTTCAGAGCAAGGGGCAGAAGCTCGAAATAAATACTGGCGTTCGGATAGGGAGCATCACGCCAGAAAATTAAGTCGTGAGGCAACAATGTCTGACTTGTTCCACAGGGCATTGGTTTCCTCAGACCCCGTAATATCCGATTGTGGAATCAAGGACAGGCAAAAGAAATTAAAAAAAAATCCCCTACCAATAGAAGCAGTGCGCCTGTTAAAATCCACCGATTTTCCACAGCATTTTTTGGACATTGAAGAGAGCGAAAATTTAATTCTATCCACCGAGATAGTAGAGGACTAAAGTTCCCCTAAAAAAATAAATAAAAGTAAAAAATTAAAGTAAAAATAATAGTAAAGAATCCCTAAATATATGAAAGTTGATAAAATCAGAGAACTTTCATACTAACTTTGCACTCCCCTTTTAAGAGATCATTTTCGAAAAAATATTTTATACGTGTTTCATGACTTTCAATGAATCATTACAAAACGACTGATGACCCTTATGAATCAATTAAAATTTGAAAGATAGTACGATATATTTTATTATATTTTTTAAAATCCTGACACCAAATATTATTATTATCCGGATTTTAAAGTGCCAACCCTGAATAAAACTTTAAATGTCGTTTATTTTTTGAATAACGCTGAATTAGAATATGATTTTAATACTGATAATAGTCATTTATATAAGCTATCGATTCATGAAAAATCTCCATCTAATACGGCATTATACCTGAGAAAAACGAATAAGACCGAAAATGATAAAAATACATTTTCCACTTTATTTGACCACAGTAATAGGACAAATGTTTTAAGGGTAGTATAGTTATATCTGCACAATTAGCTGGCATAATCAATTTTATAGTATCCAATTTGGTTTTTCTGCAAAAAAATAATTTGTGAATTTTAGGACCCGGGTATAGGCAAACTTTGAAACGGTGTAACAAAAAAACTAATAGCTGTATCGCATTGGGAGTTTTACTCCGACGTTTGTAATGATATTGACTATAGTATTTTCGAATAAAAACGAAGTGAAACAAAATCGAGGTTCATAACACACTGTGCGCCGGAATATAGGGCCTTAAACAATACGAAAATCTGTCATGCTTCTCTAGGAACAGTCTGATTACAAAGTGCCAAGCTAGTAAAATGGAACAATAAAATATGGTAAACTTAAATAAAGTTTGAATGAGAAATAAAAGGTGTTTGTGAATAAAAGTTCACATTAAAATCTTTTAACTGTACTCAAGATTAAGGTTAAGGTTTAAGTCTTTAGGGTCCCGTAACCAAGCGGAGCCCTTTTAATATGCTTCCACTGTCTGTCGGTCTGCTACAGAGTTGAACGGAAATAGGTAAGTATTTTCACAGAATGCGTGATACTGTGATCTTAATCGCAAAAAATAATAAAAAAAGTAAAAAAGTAAGATCCCAAAATACACAACCCTAAGTGTGCAAGTTTAACTCACACTTAACCGTTTATTTTGTAATTATTCAAAAGACATTTAGGGATGATTGCAAGAGATCCGATGGTATGTCTCTTGTAGGTAACTCGGAGCATCATCATTACAACCCTTTCTTTTGTCCCACTGTTGGGCACGGGTCTCCTCTTATAATGGGAGGGATTAGGCCTTAGCCAAGTGCGGATTGGCAGACTTCATAGTCCTTCGAGAACATTATGATGAACTCTCAGGCATGCAGGTTTCCTCCGATGTGTCCTTAACCGTTATACCCCGGAGCATATTCGTGCTGAAGCCAGACCAGACCCGTCCGGGAATAGAATCCAGGAATCAACAATCGAGCTTGCAACCACTATGCAGTACTGCAGTACTCTAAAGACAGGCTTAATGCCACCAGGTACTTAGTATTTACCACCGCACTCATTAATGCGGATATGCGAAGAGCCACAAAATGGGGTGTAATAAAAAGCCCGGTAGAATTCTGGGCGTTGGGTTCATTACGGAGAGAAATATCTTTGCCAACTCTACTGAATTCTGAATTGGAATCTCGGGAATAAAACATTTTTCTCTTTGAAACTTTTTTATTCATAAACAGATATGATTAAAAAAGCACGAAAAAGCGTGACTCATTGTCATGTGACACATTCCGCCTGAGTGGAGAGTGCAAGCGAGAGCGCGGAACAAGCGATAGAGAGGCACGATCGGCCTAAGCGTTCGGCTTGAGACGCATCTCTTCCACTTCTTCGGCCGTGCGTCCGAGTGGAATAGAGACAGCGGCAGCACACAACCTACACGTGAACTGTTTTGTCAACTGTCTATAAAGTGAAGTGAAAAGATGTTCTATTATGACGTTATCACGTAAAATTATCGCCCGTAAACCGACTTTACAGACAACCATTTTATTTATTCAGGTCTGTATGACCATACAGCAAAAATCTATTCTAAAAAAAGAAGGGTCTAACCCACAACCAGTATTTTTAGTATAATGAAGTCTTGTGGAATATTGTGGATCGTTTGGTAGAACTCGCTGCTGCGACCCATAGACGTCCCACTGCTGGGCACGGGTCTCCCCCACAAACACTTCTTCTGGAGGTCTAGAGCGTACTCCACCACGCTGCTCCAATGCGGATTGGTGGAGGGGTTAGTGGCCAACCCAGTGTCGAATGTTCTCAAGCCACCCGAAGGTCTTCGACAAGGCTTAACGACTGTTTCCAGAATTGAAAACAACCGGGACCGACGGCTTTACGTGCCCTCCGAAGCACGGTAGCGTCCATGAAATTTTGCCACTAGCGGTCACCCATCCACAAACCGACCGCGCCCGTCGTTACTTAACACTTCCGATCACATTGAATCGAAGCGAGCCATTGGGCTATGGACGCTACTAGTTTTCTTTGGTAGAACAAGTAAGTATAAACATTATTTCCCAGTATTCTGTTTAGTTCTTTCCCACAAACCCGCATCTACCGTGTAGAGATAGGAGAGGTATTAAAACGGTTTATTAATAGTTTTCACCGGCTCCGTGATGCGTTCAGACTGTTTAGAAAACTTTTGAACAATGGACAGCGGTCGCTACTGTTTGGCACAGTTCGCGCCAGCGGCGTGTCGGCTCACCACCTATTTATGTTAACTTAATTACTGTAGGCGAAACTGCCCATTTCATCTTTTAAAACAATCGCTGTTTGAGTTGCGATCTGAAAACAATTCCGTAGATACCTACTGGCTGGCAACCCGCAAGAGGTAGAGCACGATCTCTAGTCAAACGGAGCTTAGGTACATTCTCGCTAGCCAAAATCATTATACGTTTATAAAGATAAACTACCTGACCCCGCAAACGTTGATCTGCCATATAAAATCTCAAAGTGACGCGACGCTTCACGTCAATGAACGACGGTTAAAAATAAAAATACTAAAACTTAACTCATTACCTATTAGTAAAGGCAGGATTTATTTCAGAACCCCTTTGGCACCCATCAGGAGGATTAATGAAGGTTATTACGGTATTCAACTGGTCCTTCTTACCGACGCCTGTGCAGAAGAGGGCAAAGGAATACGCGGATCACAAATAATACAAAATCTTCTGCCGATTACGCGATCCTTTTCTCTACACGATGCACAAGATACTCGTATGTAGATATTTTTATATTTTCTCTGCGCAAGAAAAATTACAAATACGAAATGTTTTCTAGGAATCTATGCACGCTATTTGAATGCGAACGTTTCATCAATTTTCGAAAGTATGGCATCCTTCTGAGGCAACTTCCAAAGCAGTTGGAGGTAGTTTAGAAGCTAAACGTTTTCCTCAAACGGAAGTATAAACGGGATTTCTAGTGTTTTCTTTGGCAAATAATATTATCATTTAAGTTTGAATGTTTCTGAATATTATTGTTTGACGACTCCGTGGGGCGGTGGTGAGCACATGACTGCTGAACCGCGGGCCCCGGGTTCGATTCCCACCGGGCCAGATATTTATTTATTTATTAAATCTTTTTTGTACTTATTAAAATATTAGGGAAAAAAGGCGGACTTAATGCTTAAAGCATTCTGTGCCTGTCAACCTTTACCAGTCATTAAAATAGCGAAGGCGGTATGCTGATCAAAAAATAAGAAAATAATAATACCTAATAATCATTATTAATAAATTATTGTAAACAAAAAAAGAAAAAGAGAAAAATCAATTACATACATTATTACAAAAATAATAAGAATAACTAATATATAATACAAAATTATAACATTATATTATTTATTTCGCACATAAACATTTGTACTCGGTTTGATTCAATTGTTATTTTCTGGCACACAGGCTTAGGCCTACCGCAGGGTTTTTATTTAGCAAATGCTAGGTTTCCTGGTACTGTTATCTCTTACCTGATCATAACGACATATCAACTCAACCTAGTTGGGAAACCAAAACAGGTGCGATTGGGATCAATGTCCCGAGCGAACTTAAAGGGGTTCGGATGAAATAATTAACATAGAGATTGATCATTCCCTGGATTTAAATGAATTTAAATGTTTACTTTATTGAGGTACTGCTTTATGGGTATTTGTATAGATACCAATGTAGACTCATAAAAGATATACCTACATGATATCTTTACTCTTACTCTACGTTCTTTGTTCAATCATCTCACTTACTATTGAAAATAAAACAGCTATTCCTGAAGGGAGCAGTTAAATGTTATTGGCGCATTAACTTGATTGGCGTGTTGTCAGACTATAAAAGCTGAGTGATTTTCTTCACAACTCAACGTGAGGTGTAATTTCTTTACTAACCTTCATAGCTGTCAAATAACTTTAAGTTTTTTTAAACTATGAGAAAAGTTTATAAGTGTAAAACTGGACCCTATTACTAAGCCTCCGCTGTGCGCTGAACCGTGATAGTTAGAATAACTGACTATCATGGTTCATGAGATACAGCCTGGTAGGACAGACGGACAGTGCAGTCTTCGTAATAGGGTCCCGTTTTACCGTTTGGATACAGAACCCTAAAAAATACGTCGACTATGTTCAGAATTTCAGATTACGAAATAAGGGTACTCCGCTGTCCGCTGAATCGTGATAGTTATACTAACTAACTATCACGGTTCATGAGATACAGCCCGGTAGACCGACAGACGGACAACGTAGTCTTAGTAATAGTTCCCGTTTTACCCTTACGGTACGGTACGGAAAAATACGTCGTACTAAAAAATACGTCGACTATGTTCAGAATTTCGGATTACGAAATAAGGGTATCAACAACAGACACAATAAAAATTGTGTACACATGTCTAGCTTCAAGCTATTTTAGCAGATGATTTTTTTCCGTTTCATTGTGATGTTCATGAAGACTTGCCAAGGTTTGTTTTCATTTATACGGCATGGCTTCCATTGGGATAATGAGAGATTTCTTGCCGTTAATGTAATCATTGAATACGATTTTTTTTCTACGAATCACGCGAAAACAAGATGAAAGATTGTCTATGTGTACTTTAGTGATGAAAGATTGTGTCACGTTTTATAATAATAAAAATAATAAATAGTGTTTAAAAAACATTTGTCAATGGACTAAATTGTGAATCTAAACCATCCTCGAATCCCCTTGAACACACACAAAAAATTTCATCAACATCTATCGGGCCGTTTAGGAGGAGTTCACTGTCATACACACATACACAAGAAATATATATATTAAGATGTGTCTTCTCCCTCGTGTAGGTGCTTTTTTATGGCTAAAAGATGGTAAACGAGCTTGCAGCACCACCCATTCGCTGCCGCCTCTCAGCTACGATAAGTACCTAAGCGAGACCTGATAAGTCTACCGCACGGACCGCAATCCCATAATATGCTATGCTGTAATTATAATGCACTTCGATAAAGCATGTATTCGAAAACGTGCCAAAATTTGAAAATAAACGTAACGCAACGAGAAATGTATTCTGTATTTCAGAATATTCCAGAAATATTATTCATAAAATACCGTACTATTATGAAATTTTAATACACTATGCTTCAAGTTGTCCACTACAAAAACTAATTAAGGGATTGTAGAGCATTTTGCGCGGTAACTGGTTAAATTTGCAGCAGGGATGTCATATTTTTATGTGTCAAATGTTCTCAAGCCACCCGAAGGTCTTCGACAAGGCTTAACGATAATTTTCACTGTCGAAGATAACCGGGACCGACGGCTTAGCGTGCCCTCCGAAGCACGGTAGCGCCCATGAAATTTTGCCACTAGTCCACTCATCCACAAACCGCGCCCGTCGTTGCTTAACACTGTCGATTACATAGAATCGACGTGAGCCATTGGGCTATGGACGCTACCTATTCTAATTATATAGTCACTCTTAAACTTTATTAAATTCCCAAAACAAATGACCAGAAATAGATTAGATTAGATTTAATATCGATATTCAAATCATTCGGAACGCCAATTTTAATACCTACCTTACCAAATTAAATGCTGATTACAGTGGAAGATTCCCTCTGCGCTAGGGATGTCACAGAACAGTAAACATCGATGTCTGTAACCGAAATCGATTAAAGTCGTGGTACAAGATCAATTCAATTTCAAATCCCAAATCGTTCTTGGCATTAGGATGAGTGAACCAATAGTGAGAAAAATTTCCTCATGTGAGCTATAGCCGATGGATTGAAGCCAATACTAATTAATTAGACTATAAAATAACATTACCTACACTTATATTGATATAGGTAGTTGTGTAGTTTTCTCACTTGTTGACAGTTATGTTATAACTCTGATTGAACCTATTGCCAAACACCGGGCATAAATCCAGACTCCGAGAGACTTGAGAAAATGGTTAAAATAGTTGTATGATAGTGTAGGATTTTGGGCTCCTCAAAACTCCGTCGACCCTCAACGCGCTAATACCAAAAAGCGCCACCGCCCGCTGTGGCGCTAGTGAGCAAGTTACCAACCTCGAACTAACATGCCATGCGCGCGCGCTCCGCTAAATATTAATAATTATACCGAATTAAAGTGAAAACTGTACTGACTAAGTGTATTGTGTTGATGTGGTTATATTCCTGACGCATCTCAAACGAAGAAATATCCTCCAAAGGCAACGGTGAGTGAGCCCAAAAAACTTTTCAAAACACCAACTGAGCTATCGTACAGATAGCATTCAAAAAAATATAAAATAAATAATCGGTTTTAAGCCTACCTATATTTACAAAGTATTATTGAACTAACTGATTAACCGAACAGGATGAACAAAATATTTCTAGAAAGTATCCGAAATTATGCTATCCGTAACAACACTAACAGGTTATATTATGTATTTGAGCTTGGATCACTCGATTTAATATCTAACCGTCTGTGGTTATGCTGAGATTAAATTACGCTACAATTAAATTTCTGGTATAGATAATTGGTAATGTCATTTCGAAACTATTGGAATAGTGTTCCAATAGTTTCGAAACATTCACACAAAATAATGCAAAATTACAGTATCAAGCAATAATATTCTTAGCTATTTACTGAAATAACTTCTTACATAACGCAATATACATATTAATTTATTTTATATGTATATTTAATTTAGTTAATACAACCAAAGCTAGGGAAAACTCTAACACCTACCAATAATTTAATGTTTTATATTTATAATTACCATCGTGATCGTTATCTCTTTTCTTTTGTTTACTCGTGTATTATAATGTTATTAATAAGATTAACAATTTACGGGCTAAATAAATTAACAGTAAGCTCCTTTGGTATCGAAAATTACATTTCCTTTGAGTTTAAAAGAGGTCGACGAACGACATTGTTTGTTTAGGATCTCCAATATCAGTTCGTTGGTACGAGTATTTGTAGGACGATTTGTAGGACAATATAATAATAATAGCGACTGATATAATAATAATAGTATGTAGTAAATTATTTGTATGAGATTTTAAAATGCGGCCCTAGCGGAGACGTCGTGAACTAAAATTGGCATTATGAGGTACGGTTTCTAACTTAGCGAAAAACCTGTCAATACCACCATATTATTATATAATAATATCTATTATATCTATGGAAATCCGTAGGTACCATTTGTTAGTGCCTTAAATGTTTTAATTTCTTTGTTAAATATTTCAACAATGTCTACTAGGGCGTATTTTTGCGTGGAACATGCTGGATATAGCTGAAAATCATGATGAATTGTTGAAAATTCCCAGTTTATTTGTTTAGTTTATTACGAAGTTATCTACGTAACGACGCTAGCGTCTAATGTTTTCAGCAAGTTGTCGATAGAAACTCGTGCTAGGCCAACCAATCGCTGTAATACGTAACGTTTTATTTATCTAAAATTGTATGCATTATCGAGTTGCAAAATGTTGTTAAATTCAATTCTTATGGTTGTAACTGAATTTATTTATTTAAATTACTATATTGTAATTGTTAATATTTGTATGGCTGAATTGGTTAGGTCTCTAGTATGTACTTATTACAAATAAATAATTTGAATTTGAAAATATTTGCTCTATCATTTATCCATAACAACTACCTAAATTTTTCGAAACACTTATGCAATCATATAAATATGCCTTGCCAATAACATGCCTGGTCTAATCTAGCAAAGCCCATTTATTTTTATTCGCACAGTGCCTACCTACTTACTCAACGCTCCGAAAATTAGAAATCCACTCAGAATAAACAGCAATGTAGCAATGTTTACAGTGTAATCTGAAATAGTGATAGGTTTATATTTTGTGGTTGAACAAACTGAAACCGAAGGTTATTTAAATAAGGTTTTGGCAGACATGTTATACTCGTCGTCGCCTGCTCATTTCCCCGGCATAATGTTATCGGGAAACCGAAGGGACCCAGCCAGGGTTGTAGGCTAGGCTAGGTTAGTTATATTCTGACACACAAAAGATAAACCAATTTGGCCCAGGATAAAGTTTGGCCTGTATTTAGATTTGGTCATTCCACGCGAGCGAAGCTGCGGGCGTCCACTAGTTTACAATTAATATCAATGCAAGCAATCTCGACCTAACCACAAAAAAAAATGTTTTTTGATAAATTCCGATCTATACCTATTATTTATGTTATATACTTACGAGTTAAATTGCAGAGTAAGAAGCCAGTTGACTGGTCAAGTAAATTATTATAATTCATCATGGTATAGTAACTAACTGAGAGTACACAGCCCAACTTAAGATAATATTGGTTGTGTTAACAGACCCATATAAGCCGCCGAGACTAACTGCCCTAACTAGTTAAGGCTTCGCTGCACGCAAGCTCGCAAGTTACAACCTACAAGCCTCGGGGGAACTTGAAAAGTCCTGGCTATCATTAACTTACCCTACAAAGCTTAAGATGTCTTATCAGGTGATAAAGTACCAATTACCTATCTGTTGTAGGATTATTCTTTTACCAACTCAAAATATTAATTTTTTTATCTGTAATTAACAATTTTATAGATATCAAGGTACCAATGGGACCATTGGTCCTCCATCTCGCACACATAAACAAAGAAAGAAACACAAAATTAAAATTAAAATTTAGTTTCACTTTTATTTTGTGTTAAAAATACGGATAAGAACATAAACAACTAGCTTTTGTAGTTAAACTAACAAAAAAGTAGAATATTTTTTGTGACCTTTGGACATTGAAGGCTTAATTTAATAAAGATAACACCATCATAGTAATAATATATAATATAATAATACCATTATCATAGTAAAGTATAAAATAATTACCATCGTTAAGAGCTTGCATGATAGATAATGCGTATTGCTTAGATTATTAAAAGATTGCCGAAACAGGGGATGTAATTGTCTATTTCATCGCGAGTAATTAATTTACTTCTCAATCTTGTTTGTGTGTATCGCTGTTCGGACTCGGAATTCATTTTCCTAAATAGATAGTTCAATTGATTGTGTAATAATTAAAATGAGACTTTACGTTGATTGTGTAAAAATTAAAACGATACTGTACGTTGATTGAGTAATAATTAAATTAAGACTTTACGTTGATTGTCTTGGCCGGGATTCAAACCCACGACCCGCGATTTTGTCAATGATTGTAACGGTACAGTTTATCGCTTGTTTTCATAAGAGCCATAAATTTCCCAAAGAGGGTTGATTACAAAATAGGTGGTTTATGAGAAATGTACAAAAATATTTTGAATGAATAAGTAAATCATTTTATACCCTTGAGGAAAAGGGAATATCTTTCACGAAACATTTCACTGTCCCGGTGCCTGAATGCTAGCTGTTGGTTCCTGTATACACTTTGTAGAATGCTTCAAAATCGTGATTCAGGATTCGTTTACTGAGTATGTATTGCGCTTGCCACACACTGAAATAAGTTGTATTGACATTTCTGGATTAAAGTGAATGAACTTAACAACTACTTAATTTACTTGATTTCAAATACGGTTGCATGGGTTCTGAAAGTCCCACGGGTTGGGCCCACATCTGGGCGAATCGCGAACCGGTGCTTTCTTAGGAGATCCCGGAGCCTTACAGATACGCGTGATGGCTGTCGAGAGGGTTTTAGTGAGTAAAAATCCCACATACCCCCTGACGCTGGTTTTAGAAGTTTTCTTCCCGATACAAAAAAAAAGTTAATTACTTCGCACTTAAAACGTATTTGTATCTATACTAATATTATAAAGAGGAAAGATTTGTTTGTAATGTTTTCACACAAAAACTTCTGGACCGATTTAAACATTTTTTTCACCATTAGAAAGCTGCATCTTCACTGATTGACATAGCCTATATAATAATTAAGGGGGGTAAACGAAACTACACGCGAGCGAAGCTGCGGGCGTCCACTAGTGTACTATACGACCGAATATAAAGTTTAGTTTTATACTTTGTACGAGTAGATAGTTTTCGTAGAAAATAAAACTATTCGCTTAACACTATTGTAGTCTTGGGCGACAAAGTAACGGGTAATAACGAAGTAAAGCAACATAAAATACATAACAAATTGTTTTCCAAGTAGACGATCGCCGCACCAAGCCCTGTATCGACTAACGAACGGTATACAAAGTTTTTTAATCAACGTGAGGCTGTGCCTCGTTAAAGATGAATTGGAAGAGGTGAAGTGGAGCAGAATCAATTGTTTCAATTTTTTAAGAGTTTGGCTACATAAAATAAAAATTGCCGCGTTGTAAAACGTGAAACTTTTATAAAAGTATGAATTTTTCATAAAGGATTCTGTGCCGACCGGTCCAGTTCCTTCTGAATCCAACGGTTTCCCACCGTCTTCTTCAGGTCGTCTGACAACCTTGTGGAAGGGCCTCTCCTCCCTTTTCTTAGTCATGGGGTATCTATTCAAGGACTTTTCTCCTCAACCGGTTATCGTTACAGTTCATCTTTTATCGTTGGCTTATGTCCAGAAGTGATATTGAAAATTCTTATAGTCAAATAGTTGTCGATGGTCAAGTGGTCGTAATCACGGACTGCCGGACTGCTGAGCTAGAGATCCAGGGTCAAACCCTGGATCTCTAGCCCCGGGTCGGGCAACAACTATAGGGTTTACAAATTTGGAATGCCCGGTAGCAGCTCGGAGTCTGGATTTGTGCCCAGTGTATGGCTGGTGCAAGTACACACACCTCTGCCTCACCCCTTTGGGGAAATACAGGCGTTATGTTGTCATGTTGTGAGAATGAAGATGATAATCCTACCATAAGGCATTAAGTCCGCCCATTGCACATCTCATTAGAGGTGTCAATAAAGTCGAATTGAAAAAAAAAAGATAATTAAAACCATTTTTTCCGTTCAAGAGATAGAGCCCTGTGGCACAGACAGATAGCTGAGTTACAATAACAGGGTTCCGATTCCATCCCTTTGGGTAGGGAACCCTAAAAAACGCTTTATATTGAAATTTACTGGAGCGTCAATACCCGGCATAACATTTTTGGTCGACAACATATTGCTTTTAAAGTTTTTGTCTGCGTGGAAGAGATTTTAACCATTCACGTGACTTGCTTAACTTTGTATACTCAGGTCAATATTGATTGAAGCGGCACTATTATCCGAGTAGTATGTAGGTGGGTTCAATTTGTGTGCGATACGGTGTAACTGCGTTGTAATTGGCCGAATTACCCGTGAAGATCTAAAGGGGGAGGGAAGAAGATTGGACGTGGTAAATTGATTACCACTACAGCTACTACAGTACTAAGAAAATATTGAACAGAATTTTTTTTACCTATAGTGCGACAAAATAATATAAGTTAAAATCAGAAATATTACGTTATCCGCATTGGAGCAGCGTGGCGGAGTATGCTCTAGACCTCCCGCGGCGCGGCTGTGGGGGAGACCCGTGCCCAGCAGTGGGACGTCTATGGGTCGCAGCCTTCGATCAATGTCGCAGCGTGTTAATGTAAAAGCGTGAAACAAACTCAAGCAAACAAAGCATACCTGTGATACCCCTGGTGTCGCACGCGTCCATAGGCGACGGTGGCCACTTACCATATGCCTGTTTGTCCGTCTATATTACTATATACATATAAAAATAAATTACTTTGTAGGTTCTACCACCTAAATAGATCCATAATTAACTAAACATAAGCCGTTCTAAATGTTACTAACTTGTTAATACAACTAAATACCCTCATGTAATGTCCAAGAGTCAAACAGTTAGAATCCTGTCGGAGGCCGTTTCAGCGAGTATATTCTATATTAAATTTGAATTAATTCCAAAGTTAAACAACTTTGGAATTAATAATTCCACTCAGTTTAAACCATATGTAAGGGGTAGTTAAGGAGAATATACGTTGAATGTTTGAAGGTAGAACGCTGAGTGCCGAACCGTGGGTCCCGGGTACGAATTCCCGGCCGGGACAATAAAACAAATTAAAGTGAGACAAAGAAAAGTTTGTGGTGGAAACATGACTGTATATATATATTTTTTTACTATATTTGGCAGAGTTAGCAAGTTGAAGTGGTAATGGGCAGGCCACGTCGGTCGAAGTATAACCGGTGGGGAAGAAAAGTCGTCGAATGGAGACCACGGCTCGGAAAAGGAGCACAGGCCGCCCTTCGACAAGGTGGACAGACGACATGAAGAAGACGGCGGGAAACTGCTGGATTCAGAAGGCAAAGGACCGGTCGGAGTGGTGTCGTTTAGGAGAGGATTATGTCCAGCAGTGGCCCTCAAGAGGCTGATGGATGGATGGAAACATAAATGATGAACATGGTGAATGCTTTATTTTGATAAAACGGTTCCAACAAAATGTAGTATTGCAATATTTTATTCATATTCATTCTTTCGTTCGTTGTAATCATAGCTCATTTTTAGCTCATTATTTATTCATATTCAAAACGATTTTCTATCACGGATATTTGGATTTGGAACTGGGTTAATGAACCCTATGCTTCAATACATATAATGTGAATATTTTGTTGTCTTTGTGTGGCGATGGTCAGTGACCCTGATGTTTGCTTGACTTAGCTTTGCGTTCTGGGTTCATTTCTGTTTGCCTCTCGAATCTTTAGCTATAAATTACTTCGTGATCACGTTAATTACTTTGGGGGCACAGTTTTCATATTTGTAGTGTGCGTCTAGGAGACATACTTTGTATACTTTTAATCCCGGAAAATAGCACGGTTCCCGTAATATTGTCAAAACACTGTAATGATCATGCGATTTTTTTTCTATACATTTTTAATCCATTGATGGCTATTTCGAATAGTGTTAGATTTTGATAAAAGGCAATCTTTGGTGTAGTATACTTCTTATATTTTAAAAACATCCCTGGATGGTAGTAGGTAATTCTACATGTAAAACATTTCCACGCGGGAGGACCCACGGGGTAAGCTAGTGTAAGATACTAGTAGACATTCACTAACTTCCAACACGGCAAAGTTTCATAATAACTTTGCACCCCCGTTTTACCCCCTTAGGGGATGAATTTTGAAAAATCCATTCTTAGTGCTCCCCTACGTTATAAAAGGAACCCCTGTGCATAATTTCAAGTTTCTAACCCTTATAGTTTAGGCCCTGCGTTGATATTTCAGTTAGTCAGTCAGTCAGTCAGTCAGTCAGTCAGTCAGTCAGTCAGTCAGTCAGTCAGTCAGTCAGCTTCTCCTTTTATACATATCGATTTGAGATAAACCTTTTACAATACATTTAAAACTACATTTTGCTTCTGTTAGTAAACCATCGCTATCTATCTAGTAAACCATACAGTTGACGAGGCATGCCCAACTCAGAAATCGTAGTCCACCGCCAAAGTTGATTACATGATGTCAAAGCTCTCATAAAGCCCCCGCTGGATCGGAAAGCTCCGCTCACTGCGGGTACCTTGGCATTTCAATAGAGACGTTATGAAAGGACACTTGTTCTTACAATTTGGTTTTGAAGAGGCAATTGGAATCTAATAACTAAGCAGTCAGGATCAGAGTTAAGGAAGCTTATTTCGTGTGTCTTTGTGTTTATCTGGCGTATTTCGTGTTTCATATCCACTGCATTATGATTTGTAGCGATACTTGTACGTGTAATATCATATAGGCTGTACTGAAAATCAGTATTACAGTCTGAAAGACCTTTTTTGTCCGGTAGTTGCCGCAAAATAGCATAAATGTTCTACTGCTAAGTTACCAATAATTAATAAGTACAGGAAAGTAACCAAATAAGGAACAGTACCCCAATTATGGAATTTTGTCGTATGTTCTACCGCATTACAGGTCAGATTCCATATTCCATATATTGAATACTATTCCATATTTTGGTTATTTTCCTGTACTTATTAATTATTGGTAACATAGCAGTAGAACATAATAAATAAATAATAAAATAAATAAATAAATTAGTTTACCATTGTTTTTATGTTTATATGTGTTGCAGAAACGAATGTGTATGCGCAATAAATTAAACTATTCTATTCTAATATTATGGATTTTTCTAAATTAGAATTCCCAGTAGTAGCTCGGAATTGTGCCCACTGTCATGGATGGATCATCTATTTAAGGAACCTGTACTGTGTACGGCTATTTGCTCTTACGGGGCTCAAACCCGGCCCTGTCAAATGAGAGAACGAATTTCAGCTACTGGGCTTTCAACGCCTTTGCGTCCACTCATGACCGTTTTCTATTCTAGTTACATAAAAATAACTGAAGTATAAATGAAATAGTTAAGAACACCGAAAACGGATTAAGTGACGCTCTTGTAAACAAAACAAAACAGCTTGTGCGTTAAAATAATTAATCATAAAAAATTGTGATAACAGTTACTTATTACCACAAAAATAGTAGTTCGTTGTCCGTTGTTGATCCATTTTATCTCAAATCTTTAAGTTTATTTTTGTTTGTGTAGGTGCAATAATAAAGCGGTGGAGAAAGTACGTTTTATTTAGATTCCTTATTTTTGTTACTGAACAGAGCAACGTGTCAAGGTATTTGAACTCAAGTGCGTGTACTCTAGATAGTATCCATAGCACAGTGGCTCGCGTCGATTCAATGGGATCGACAGAGATAAGCAGCGAGGGGCGCGGTCGGTTTGTGGATGGGTGTTGATGATGAAATATCACGGTAGCGTGCTTCGGAGAGCACGTTAAGCCGTCGGTTGTTTTCAATAATTCAATGACATATAATAATATGGCTTGCAGCTGATAGGTGAATTAGCTTTTGCTATTCTTATCGCATAGAAATACTTTTTTTTTGTTTTATGGATAAATGATAGCAAACGAGCTTGCAGCACCACCCATCCGCTGCCGCCCATTACAACTGTAATTGAGCTTGAACAAGACTCAATTAGGGACTGGGATGGTTAGTCCAATTAGTTGAGAGAGTTAATGAGAACATTAGTTGGTCAGTTCGTTAGTAGGTATGAGGACTGGGGACTGTTAGTGATAGTTAGTCCTGTTATTTGGTGTTAGTAATAGTCCAGTTAGTACTTGTTAGTCAGTCACAAATGTGTTGCTACCCTTGAGGACTAAGATGGTCGCCTCTAAACAAGTGTAACCGGAAACCACACCTTTCCAACCGGATCATAATTGCTTTAAAAACAATTATTACACGGCAGAAATGGTACTAGGTACCGTGGCGGGCGGTGGTACTGCCCCGGGCGAATTAATTAAATTTAGACAAATTTGATTTAGATTATTCATCTATTAGCTAAGATAAAAGTACAATTTCAAAGAGCGCTTACTAAATATAGTTGGGGTAAGAACGTATGTAGTTAGTTCCGTATACTCGCACTAACGAGTTACTACCTATACTTTATAGGGACGAGTGGATGGACACCTTTTAAAAATCTCCGGTTCACGTAATGCAAGCCCCTTTATCCAACAAAGAAAACTCTAATGGTATCTTCAGTCTCAGAAATATCATTTTTCACTGCTCTCATATTAAGGCCTGTCCCCTAGGATGTAAATGTAGCCAAAATTTCATAGTGACTCAAAATATTATTAACAAGCTTTACGAAAGTCATTTTAAAAGAAAGAATTGTTCCAAACGATATTTATATTTCATTACATAGTTTAGGTACTTTAAACTATTGCTAGCATCTAGTGCGTAATAATTGAGCTATTTTGAAATAACCTTTTTTCTTTTTCACGTTTCTTTTAAGATTAATGCTTAGTAACTTAAATGCAAAAATTAAATTTGCATTTAAGTTACTTTACTCTAACGAATTAATTAATTTTTCGTAGTTCTATTTTATATTCTTACATTAGTTCAATTACGAGTACCAAACTCGTCAATAGTTATTGCCTCGGTCACCACGCGTCATTTTGTCCAAGCAAATAAATAATCCGTGTTAGCTATTTTACTGCATTAATTTGATTTGATGATTCTTTTTGCGCTCACAAATACCTCGTGCTCACTCGCATGCAACGAAGGGTTAATACTTGTGATGTGTTGATTATGAAAAGCTTCTCCTCATACATTAAAAGTAATATTAAAATGACAGCATAATAGGCATGATGACAGATTTTGAAATTGCCTTGTGTAATGTAGGTAGGTACACATCCAATATTTCGAAAAAAAACATAAATTGAGTTTTAACGCTAATTATTGCAGTTTTTCCTATCTACTTTAAATTTAGCGCGAAAACGCTCATAGGTGTCATGGCGTCCGCATCGACGTCACGCCTAGATATTATAACAGAAGATACCGTGGTATTTACATGAGAAGCCCAAATGGCAGGTGAATTTATTTGTACTTAACCATGACGTCATCCGCTCTGATTGGCGTTTCCAGGCGTTTCAGTCAACATGGCCGATTGCTGTATTTTATTCTTTTATTTTAATGAAAATCTTATTAATCTCATAGTTTTTATTAAAACTTGACCATTTTTTAGGAATTATTCAAAATACTTGTTCCGCTAAAACATTTATTCTTTATTTTTTTAATACTGTCTTCATGCCTATTACAGCATCCGCGGAACACATAGATACTACGTACATTATGTGTAAATCAGTTATTTCACCAACCCGTTGCGCTGTGAATTTGTGTTCATTTTCGCACCGCTTGCTGCGTAAAGGGGAGTGTTGCAGGGTGGTAAAATATCTCCAGTTATTATTAAAATATATGTTATCAAAGTAAAACTATAATATAATTTTAATTTGAATACAATTTCTAGCGACATATCAACGTGTTAGTTATTTTAGGAAAGCAGGAGTTTAATTAGAATTTGTGTAGTTTCAAATTTACTACCGTGGGCAGAAGTAACAATTTAGTTTGAAATTCTGACCTGTTTTACTGGTTTATTTAGTTTGTGAATGGATTTAAATCTTAAGCTAAGATTAGTTGAATAGAATATGGTAAATACTGTTCTTGAAACAACATAAATCAGTCTACATAAATCAAATTGAACAACATTATGGCTAAATAAACGTGATATTAACGATCATTGGTAGTTTTAGGCTCTAGCTAGGTGTCATGGTATGACATGAAGATGAAATATAAACACCAATCGTCAATGAATAAGGCAATAAATAAATTAAATTAATATACTTATTGTGTTTACTTTTTTACCTAATACTGTGTCTCTTTTACTTTCAGGTACAATATACAAATATGGTCGTGGGTAAAGTTTATTTAATTGATCATCATAAGCATAAGAGGAACAATAAAAGGAATGACAAGAATAAAGCCTCCAACTATCGGCAGTTTTCACACGCCTTTCAAAACCTTTAGGGATCATTTTCAGGTTGTTTTCCGTTTGAAATAACCTCTCGAGTGAGTCGAAACTTTAACTATTCGTACTTTGATTATTTAAGAACCTAAGGGTCGAATGAATGAAAACACGAAAAATGTACAAGCAATATTATAAAGAGAATATTTTTTCCGCTTATAAAAGCTATGTGACCGTTTACTTTATATTAAAATGGAACTTCCTTATTGATATTGAGATTAAAGGGAGTTCGAGGGAGGCACCTCAGAACTGGTTGAGTTTTATCGAAAATAAAAATGGTCCCTACAGACAAAAACACCTTGGAGTTATCTTTACGCATTAAACGTTTATTATAGGGAATGTTGGCTTTAATACTTTTTATATTACCATCTGAAAGGATGTGAACGAAAAATAATTTGGGCGACATAATTTACTCAGCTTTTGAGAGTGAATTGTTTGAAAAAATAATATTATGTTATTCCGTTGGATCTTTTAATGACATTTACTATTTAATAAGATAGACAGATGATTGTAGTTTATATAAACTGCTATTCTCTATATTTTGTTTATATCGGTAGGGTGAATGAGTACCTATTACATAAGGTTTGATTTGTTACTTTATTGAAATAATTAAATAGTCTGGGGAAATTAAGACCGACGAAAACCAATATTGAAGTCGTTTACTATATGTATATACGTCATATTAACACCTATTTGCTTGCTTATATGCGCTGGATTAGGGTGTTGTACCATAGGCACTTTAGACCTTTCAGCTATAAAAGTATCATTCTTTTCGCAGTGGGTTACTAATACTGTAGCTAAAAAACAAATATAAAATTTATCAGTACACCTTAAAGATAATTGATGATTAAATTAATTGAATTTTAATTGACAAAAATAAAAACACCTTTTATAATGCAAGACAGTATAATTATATTACTAGGTATACAATAAAAACAAATAATAATATACATCGGCTATCGAACTCGCCTCTCACTCGAGTGGTCCGGGTTTAAACCCAAGCGGGACGCACCAATGGCTTTGTGGTTAAGAAATTCCTCACTTCGTGAGAAAACCTGCATGCCTGCATGAGAGTTCTTCATAATGTTCTCGAAGGCATGTGATGTCTGCTAAGTTGCTGCAGGCCATAGTTGGCCAGTGTGGTGAACTATGGCCTAATCCCTCCCAGAGGAGACCCATGCCTAGCAATGGGACAAAGAAAAAGGTTGTGGTGAATAACAAGAAAAACACAGAAAAATAACTTCGACACTTACATATCAAATCTCATTCGTCTTCGAAGGAAGACGTAATAAAAAGTGTGAGGGACAGGTAATGAAATCTCGGGGTCACCGAAACTACACGCGGCAACTTCATTTGATGAAAGCCTTAAGCTTAAGCCCCGTTGAGATGACGTAGAGCAGGGGTCGCCAACCTGAGGTTCTTTGGATTTGAAGCTGCGGCTCTTTAGTTCCATCTTCGCTGCGACCCAAAGACGTCCCACTGCTGGGCTTCCCCACAGACAGCTGCGGGAGGTCTAGAGCATACTCCACCACGCTGCTCCAATGCGGATTGGTGAGGGGTTAGTGGCCAACCCAGTGTCGAATGTTCTCAAGCCACCCGAAGGTCTTCGACAAGGCCTAACGACTGTTTCCACCATTGAAAACAACCGGGACTGACGGTTTTACGTGCCCTCCGAAGAACGGTAGCATCCATGAAATTGAAGCGGTCACCCATCCTCAAATCGACCGCGCCCGTCGTTGCTTAACTCTTTCGATCACATTGAAACGACGCGAGCCATTGGGCTATGGACTACTAGTTCCATACGCAATTATAAATAGATATTTTTCATATGAATAAATAGATTGGTTTTTTTTACAAAAAAACTTTGATTTATGCTAGTAGGTGCCTACTATTTATTGTTGGCACGAAATATTTTGTTGCTCTTTATAAACTTTTAAATTTTGTAAATTGTAATTTTTGACTCTTCCGACTCAAAAGGTTGCCGACCCCTGTTATAGAGGCACACGTGAAAATTCACTTTCATTCAAGCCAATACAATTTGCTCGCTTAGGTTCATAGTTCTTTGAATCCTATCTATTTTTCCCAGATATTTTGAATCAATTTCTTCCATCGGTGTGGAAATGATTTTGTGAAGACTTTATCAGCGTTGGTGATTGAAATTTCTGGACGTTAATCTTTATGTCATTCAAAACGGTCGCTTTGATGAAGAACATTTTCAAATTAAGAATACCTACTAAGTATTAGCGACTACGACTGCTTTTAACAAATTAAATAACGACGTTCGATAAAATTTAGTAACTTAATAATGTATAATAATTCATTTATTCATTCATCACAACCCTTTCTTTGTCCCACTTTTAGGGCACGAGTCTCCTCTCAGAATGGCAGGGATTAGGCCTTAATCCACCATGCCTTCGAGAACATTATGAACTGTTCCCTCACGATATGTCCTTCACCTTTATAGCAAGTTCCCGGCCCATTGACGCAATCGGTAGTGACCCTGCCTGTTACGCCAGGTGTCGTGGGTTCGAATCCCACTCAGGACAAACATTCGTATGACGAACACTTGTGTTGTTCTGCGTCTGGATGTCAATATTATCTATTTAAGTATGTATTTAAAAATATATATGTAGGTATATCAGTCTCTGACACCCGTAGTACCATCTCGCACCTAATTTGAACTCAGTTGGCCGCGTGTGAGAATGTCCATGATATTTATTATTTATTTATTAATAATAAATATAATTTACTTATAATCCGCTGATATTTGAACACCCGGTCGAGTAGACCGAGTTCCATTCAATAGTATCACCGTTGCTAAGCTTGAGCTATGCCCAATGTAAATATTATAACCAAGAAATATTGGACGACATCACAACATTTGGGTGACCGCATTATAATCAGGTCAGTGACTCCGTGTGCAGAACGCGGAAGGGCCACCCCATTATTTCTGAGAGAATTATCTCGTCTCGAGTCATGGAAAGACATCTTTCAACCATTGGAGTGTAGCGAGTTAGTGACCGATAAGTAATGGGCAAAGACAGTACCTAGTGCCATTTCTACCGTGTAATATGTATTTGTTTTTAAAGTACCTAATTGTAGTCCGGTTGGAAAGGTGTGGTTTCACGTTAAACTTCTTTAGAGGCGACCATCTGAGTCTTCAAGAGTAGCAACGCATCTGTGACTGGCTCCTACTAATAATTACTAACTGGACTCAATATCAATAACAATCCCCAGTCCTCATACTGACCAACTGTCCGTTTGCTATCGTACATCCATAAAAAGGGGCTATCACGTGGGATCAATATCATATTAAATTGTATATACTAGTAGGTATACTAAATAATGAAAATATTGGTTGTTACTGCTGTATTAAAACCTTTCTTTGTCTCACTGTTGGGCACGGGTATCCTCTCAGAATGGGAGGGATTAGGCCCTAGGCCACCACACTGGCCACGTGCGGATTGGTGGACTTCACATGCCTTCGAGAACATTATGAAGATCTCTCAGGCTTAAGATTTCCTGACGACGTGTCCGGTCGTTTAATTTCTTAAATCGCACATAACGTCATTGGTGCTCGCCGCTTGGGTTTGAACCCGGACCGCTCGAGTGAGAGGCGAGTTCGATAGCCACTGGTCTGTCACCGCAAAAAAAATACATTTAGAACGACGGGCCCGTTGGTGCAACTACGGGCCCCCTGTCAATCGGTAGTCACCCTGTCTGTCGCGCCGGGGGTCGTGTGTTCGAATCCCACTCAGGAAAAATATTCGTGTGACGAACGATTTGTTCTGTCTGTTCAAGATATTTATTTTAAAAAAAGAAAGAAAAAAAAATTTATAAACGGATGAAGACGCGGACAATATTTCTGTAAAGTATGAAATATTAACGTCGGATTCGCGTGACACGATCATCGAATCGCAGATTAGATTAAAATCGATCGCTCCGAATCCAAATGTTGGAATGGAACGATCGTCCCAGATCGGTCGTAAATCTCATGAGACTAGAGCCATCGGTTTTCACAATGCTGACGTCTGTTTTAACGTTTTCTTTTAGAATACTTGACCTTTGATTATGGAACAAAAAATATGAATACTGCATGTTAACTCAAAAATACTTTCAAATTAAAAAATAGTTGTCGATTTCGTTCTGCCACTGTTGACATGACTTTCATTAAGCTACTATTATTTATTATAATATTGGACGCCCGCAGCTTCGCTCGCGTGGATATATACAATACATGTATATATAAAGATTTATATGAAACGTTACCTAAATAACTTATTCTCAATAATAATCAAGTTATTGTTGACCTTTTGATGCCAGGTGATGATACAATTTTGTGATGACAGGATCAGCCATAAAGTTCAGGTTGGAACTGCGATTGAAATAATGACGTTCGTAATTCGAACATAAATCAAAAAGATGGCGCCCATTAAGCGAGCCAAGCGGGCCGCTGCGGGCTGCTTTGGGCCATCATATTTCATTCGCAGATATTGTTATCTTATTGTGAGCCTATATTTGGACTTGTGTCATTAAAATCACTGAAACTGTCTCACATTCGTAGTAGGAGAGCTGGCACAGATCATCAATAAAAAAGAACTGATGATCTTCAAACGGCTGAACATATTTTCATGAAACATGGCTAAGAACACTCGGGGGCTAATTATCTATGACATAAAAAAATCTAAACGATAATCGGTTCATCCGTTTGTAAGCTACTATACCACAGACAGATACACGGCCTATTAAACTTATAATACATAATATACCCTCTCTTTTTGGGAAATATGTTTTTTTTTAAATATCCTACTGTAATTATTTACATCACAACTAGGCCAAACTTAAACAGGAACATGTGTCGTTGGTCAGGGTTGTAATCCTTAAGCCTTGTCTGTTTGAAGACCATTGGGTGTCTCGATGAGTTTGGCCACTAACCTCTGCACCGAACAGTGTTGGAGCAGCATGGTGGAGTATGCTCAGGACCTCCCTCAGCTGTAGTGTATTAGCTTATAAGCCAAAATGGAAACATTTATAATCTTTCTATACTTTTAAACCTAGTTGGCTTTTGTACAAAGTTATAAAAACAGAGGTACTTAATTGGTTTTTAATAGAAAATGTCGGGAGAATGAGGTGCCTAGAGGATTTTTCGGGACAAGGCCCCGATTTTCTAATTCGACCGATATGACTTTAGACATTCTTATACGAAACATTTTCGCATGCGAATTTCGTAAGGAGACCCAGTATACATGTTAATGGTATGGAGTTAATAGTTATGATAATGAACCTTAAACATAGGTTAAAGTTCACTCTTATTGACATTTAACGTTGGCCGTTAAATGTCAAGTTATTAGTATTGAACGGTCCGGATTCAAATCCAAGCGGCACGCACCAATGACTTTTCTAAGTTATGTGCGATTTAAGAATTTAAATGTCACCTGCTGTAACGGTTAATAGAACATCGGGAAAAAACCTGCCTGTCTGAGGTGATGTGAAGTCCGCCAATCGGCATCTGTCCAGCGAGGTAGATCAATGCCTAACCCGATCCATTCAGAGTGGAGAATCGTGCCCAACAGTGGGACAATGAAATAAAAATGAAAGGCTGTGGTGGTAGCCATTTAAACACATTTTCATCACCACGTATTGCTAAAGACCCTTAGTGAATTTGACAAATAGAGACATATGAAATTCGTAGATGCATTGGCTATATATTTTCATATTCGAGAGATTAAATAATCGACCCCATTAAAATGTTACTTTATTATTATTATTGTATGAACTATAACTTGGGCAGAAAGATCGTAAAACAACTTTTCACATTATTTCTTTACTTTTAAAGAAATAATATGAAAAGTTATTGCGCATATTTTACTAAGACTACCTACCGTATTGAATATGATTTTCTAAAGCAAAATATAGATTTTTTAAAGCATTTATTAATTGGTGCGAGCCACATGGAACCCAGACCCTCGTGATGTTCGATAGACTGCCATTCTACCTACTTGCGTGTAAAATGATGATAACAGGACTAACAGGACTGACTATCACTAACAGTCCCCAGTCCTCATACCTACTAACGAACTGACCAACTAATGTTCTAATTAATTCTCTCAACTAATTAGACTAACCAACCCAGTCCCTAATTGAGTCTTGTTCAAAGTCAGTCACAGTTGTCATGGGCGGCAGTGGATGGGTTGTGCAGTAAGCTCGTTTGCTTTCTTGTATCCATAAAAAAAACATATACTAGAAAATGAAATTGTTTTTTTTTTATTTTGTTTTTTATTAAATAAACGTTTTCCTCGTACCCGTTTTAATTGTCCCTTAGGACCGTTTTAGCCCCAGTCCTTTTTTCCTTCGCGTCTCGCATAAATTGATTATGGAGGGGCAATTTGTACGTAATTGAATGTAAATGAACGAAGTCCCATTGATTAGTTCGTCGAGTTATAGAACTGAAGCCATGGCACGGAACTTATCAATCTCAGACTGATTCGAATGGACTTTTGTTTTCATCATACAGACGGACAAACAGGCATACGGGCCACCTGATGGTAAGTGGTCACCGTCGCTTATGTACACGTGTTTCATATATAATACTTTGTTTACTCAACTGTCTACTCAACAATTTCCTATGGAGTTCTTTTACATTACTTTATTATTGTATTAGTTGACATTATTCAAGTTTATGGATATAAATGTAAATTGATAATGTTAATAGAAATATCTAATATTTGCATGCTATTATTAAGATATAGCTGAATACCACACCTAAATTAATATATAACACCAAATGACATGTATTCAATAAATAAATAAATAAATACTACTTACTACAATTTAAACTTAATTTCATCCTAATCTTTGTGCGTTAAGAATGAACGTATGAATAATATAAATAACAAACATCTTGGACATTCTCACACATGGCCACCTAACCTCAAAGTAAGCGCGAGCTTGTAATATGAGTGTCACAGACTGATATTTTTATAAATAGATAATAATAATACTAATATAATAATAACAGAAAACAAATAGTGTTCGTCACCCGAATATTTCTCCTGAGTGGGATTCGAACCCATGACCCCCTGGCGCAACAGGCAGGGTCACTACCATTTGCGCCAATGGGCCCGGCCCATCAATAAGAATGAATTTATTTTTTAGTTATTATTTAGTTTTTTAATAGCTGATTTATTTGCTAATATCACACATTGTTCGACAAGGCTTTACGATTATTTTACAATTGAAAACAACCAGAACTGACGGTTTAAAGTGCCTTCTGAAGCACGGGAGTGCCCAAGAAATTACCGACAAACAAACTATCTAGCGTAGTTTACGTCTAGAATCTAGACCTTTGTTCACCGTCTTCAGTAGAACGCTTCTATTATCACCGGGTGTGTGAAGTGCCAGGTTTTATCGTATTAAAACCATTGTAGAGAGGGCGCAAAGCAATCGAGTTTGGAATGGAAGAAATGTTTTTCGTTTTATATTTTCTGCTGCAATAAGGGCTGCCGCCCACTTAGTCGTTCGAAAAACCTGGAAAGAAATTAGTTTCGATATCCTTATTTTTTTATATCAACATCCGCATTTGTGGTATACATGTTTATTGATTTTTTTATTCTACAAAACATATTGTTCATAATTGACAGGATAACCCTATAACATTACGTATCATGTGTTGTAAATAAAAGTCGAATCTCAGAAACGACGATATCCTTACAATTTTCAGCAATAAAGATCCGAAGCCGGTTCACATTTTTGTAAGCAAAATTTCATGAGAGCTTCGTTCTTCGGAGGGCACTTTTATTTGTTGGACCCTGTCATTTGTCATAAAAAATTGATTTTATATCCCATGGGAACACAGTATCAGGATAAAAGTATATCCAAAATGTCAGCTACTACATCTATACCAAATTTTATCGAAATTGGTCCAGCCGTTTGAGCGTGAACCAGTAACAAACATACAAATCCACAATTTTTCGCAATCTTTTGCCTTTATAATAGTCTGATTCAATGGTTATAAAATATTGAGGTTTCACCGTGGATTTAACCCATCGATGCAGTGTGGCGCCGCCCTAACTCGCCGAAGGCAATTTGGAATTGGACCAAGTGTACGTACCTACTCTAAACTAATAATAGCAGCCACGCCCACTCGATCAAATTATTATCGTAGCAAATGTTCCCGTGTATAAATAAAAGTGAGTTTGTGCGAAGCCGAAATTAACTCTGACCGACGCCACTTGAGGAGTGGTTACGGCCGAATCTGTTTACGGTTGTAGACAACGAAAATCCGTTGGTACGTAGTACCATATTTGAAAATACAACCCACCCCTGCAATAAGGCCGTACTGAAAATCAGCGCCATATATCCTATCCTAAGGATTATGGCAAAAGCTGAGTGCGGTCCTTTTTCGCTTTGTAGAATGTAGTTCGTATCTTGTTTTAAAATTGTAATAATTAATTATATTTACAATGTGAAATAAAAACATATTCTATTCTATTCTATTCTATTCCGTACTCGTTATCCTTAGATTACGAACCTACAGAACCTACGTAGAGATGATGTATTTACCTGCGGTTAATGAACACAAAAGCGATCGTGTAAGTTCAATTTAAGCCGCATAAAATTAATATGGCATGAATGAAAAATGAAAATAAAATTTTTAAACTGTCGAATATAATTGAGGAGTATTTTTCTTATTAAAAATTAATTATCAAAGTAACATAATAAGTGTCATGAATGAAAAATGAAAATAAAAATTTTAAACTGTCGAATATAATTGAGGAGTATTTTTCTTATTAAATATTAATTATCAAAGTAACATATTTAATTTTTCCATCCATCAGCCTTTCTGGGTCCACTGCTGGGCATAGGCCTCCCTCAATCGTCGCCACTCCTCCCGATCCTGCGCCCTCTGAACCAACGGTTTCCCGCTGTCTTATATTTAATTTTAATTGTCCTTTTTAACTTGCACCTACCTGCTTTTAACTGTTTGTCTATGTGTTTAAAAGTTTAAGCATTAACAGTAAATTGTTTTTTAAACGGAACCCTATCAATACTTTTGCTACTGAAAGCCAAGGCGTTGCAATCTCGCACAAGATGCCTGTGTAAAACACTGTTAATGGAAACCAGATTGTTTCGCGCGCCGAGCGGTAGTGGAAATAAGGAGGTAATAGTTTCCGCCTACAGCACTTCCATCCGTGATGAAGATATGCATTATTGACTGTGGTTTCAAATGTTTTTGTATTTTTATGATTATGATGATGATTACTATATTATAGTAGGATGATTGCAAATACACGATCTCTTTTTAAGTGATTATTATTGTATGTATTATGATATACAATCTTATTTTAAGTGAATGGCTTATGTTATGAGAAATAAAAACCGAGGTCAGTTAAAAAATATCCGTGTACCTACCAATAATCCTCAAAAGGGTCCCGAACACCGGGAATGTTTGTCGGGATAATACGGGGATCCGCGACTCACTCTAATGAAGAGATTTTGTCGTCAGCTCCATTTTATTTCCCAATGTGTTCACAAATTTTATTAAACAGAACATACTCCGATACATATGAGAGCATATTCCACAAAGCTGCTCCAAAGCGGATTGGTGGAGGGATTAGTGGCCAACCCAGGGTCGAATGTTCTTAAGCCACCCGAAGGTCTTCGGCAAGGCTTAACGACTGTTTCCAACATTGAAAACAACCGGGACCGATGGCTTTACGTGCCCTCCGAAGCACGGTGCACTCTTTGCTTAGTCGTATTGTCTTAGTACGTTACGTTTTGTCTTAGTACGAGTACGTCACGTCAGTACGTAACGTATTCTTAGGCCCTTCAAACACAAGGCTGGGCAAATATTCGAAACTATTGTTGATAGGTACTTGCATCACGACTTCTAACCGGGTCCGTTGGCGCAATCGGTCGTGACCCTGCCTGTTACGCCAGGGGTCGTGGCTCCGAATCCCACTCAGGACAAACTTTCGTGTGACGAACACTGATGTTTGTTCTGTGTCTGGATGATAATATTATCTATGTCAAGATATGTCGTAACTTCGAATGCTGCCCAGCACTGAGCAGCAGATTTTCGAGCGACTTCTTTCTCGAAGTTGGAATTAGCCATCATGCAGCGTATATTTACCTGGGACAAGTGGACCACTTGTAATATACTATACTATACTATACTATATACTTGTAAATATACTCGTGAATAACTTCGAGAGCAGCGCTATTAACATCAACTGGTGTAGGTTTGACATGTACATTGGACATGATCAGTTTTGTCCATGTTCATTTTCAAACCTACCCACCGTGAGGCACTTTTCAGGTCATATCATCGGCCTAACTTAGTTAACTTATTATTAGTTGCTTTCTAAAATCACTATATTATTATTAATATATAATTAACGGTTTTGTTAAGATGTTTTGAGGTGCCAGTCTATACATATAGATATTTTATTAAAGTGATTTGGAACTCGCCACAAATCTAATAAAAAACTGTCGAAATCGTAATTTTTAATACTAGAATAAAGTATTCGTTTGTAGTATATTGTAACTGTATCCGTCCCACTGTTGCTCTGCTTATCAAGCTTCGATTTATGTGACGTAGGCGCCTACGCGCTACGGCGTAGAGGCCTTCGCTACGTCACACTTCGCAGGCTTGAGTGGAGATAATGTCAGTGAACATCGCCCGGTAATTCTATTTATCGAGGCGTTTCGAAGGCCTTGTGTTTACGTTAAGTTTATTTCAGAACAGATTAAACTTTCATAATATTATTTTAAGTGCTTGCATTCGTTAGTATTTGGATAAGTATCAATTGATTGATAATAAGTATCAACTACAAATAATTGTATAAAAATCTATCTATATATATAAAAGACATATCAACGCAAGGCCTAAACTATAAGGGTTAGAAACTTGAAATTTTGAACAGGGGTTCCTTTTATAACGTAGGGGAGCACTAAGAAGGGTTTTTTGAAAATTCACCTCTTAAGGGGGTAAAACGGAGGTGCAAAGTTAGTATGAAACTTTGCCGTTTTTGAAGTCAAGTGAGCAACCCGAACGCGGGCAGACGTCGTTACTGGATCTAATTCTACGCGAGCGAAGCCGCGGGCGTCCACTAGTATTAGTATAGATATGATTCACATAATATGACCCTGCTGTGAATAGTTAAATTATAAACCACTCGGGGTTATAACATTACTAAAGTAATGCGCAATTACCACATAACCAACCAAGTAATATACAGCTAATATTAAGTTATGTGGTTGGATACACCAGGGGTGAAATGGGATGCAAAACATAACTGGTTATAAGCAGGGTTACTGCAAATCTTTCGGGGAAGTACAGACGGGTTATGTAACAGAGGTGTATGTAGTCTAGTGGTCGCAGAAGTAAATGTAATCCAGAAGTCCTGGGTTCAATGCCGGGTAGGATAAAGTATTGTTTAGTTTCTCTAACTTGATATTGCCAAGTATTTCAGATTTGAATGTGTTCAGTGCAGGGCAAAAGGCTTATTTCTTTTATTATTATTATTATTATTAAATTGTGTGTAAAACACACCTACCTGCCTAACCCATTCTTGGCAATACAGACTATATAAAAATATAAAATCCAGACAAGACAAATAAATACAGACAATATTAATCATGACCTTTATAATAAATAAAATATAATATCTTGGACATTTTCACACACGGCCATCTGACCCCAAATTACGCGCGAGCGTGTACTATGGGTGTCAGAGACTGATATACATACCTATATATATTTTTAAATAGACAATATTAACATCCAGGCACAGAACAAATACATGTTCGTCACACGAATGTTTGTCCTGAGTTCCCACTCAGGACCCACGATTCCTGGCGTAACAACAGGCACAACCGATTGCGCCAACGGGCCCAATGTATGTTTCATAAAGAAATATAGGCGTGATTTTATGTTATAACCACGCATAAACCCAGATAAATTATCTTCCAATCAACATAATTTCCAGACAAACAGGCAAGAGTCCGGATAGATCTACTTCCCGCCTCAACTGTCCGTAACATTGTTTGCTGAGCCGATCAGACGAGCCAACGACCGCACTTTTATAGTCTCGACTGGTGCTTAACAATTAAGGATGTGTACCAACCTCGCTAGTATGTATCTGACAGCTTAGTCCGTCATATCAGCAAAAAAAAACGAGTGAAGCGAGTCACAGAGTCGAATATCTCATACAATATTGAGAGGGAAAACCACTCGATTTTCACATTAGGATTCAGATTTACTTATTTTAACTTTAGATACTTATAAAGTTAAAATATTTGATTTACCGACTCGGTCGACACTCTTGTTTACAATTTAAAATTGGATAATTTACAGCAACATTATTAGTAGTGTTAGTTAAAGTGGAGGTTGAAATTCACTGCAAGCGTTTTTATATAATAATGAAATATATTGTAATCCTTAATCCAGTCAGCAACACCAACCTCCATACCAAATTTTATCAAAATTGGTCCAGCCGTTTGAACGTGAGGAGTAACAAACAAATTTCAAAGTGGTGAAAACATTAGTTACAAAAAGAATCGAGATGAATGTGGATGTTGAATGTATTTAAATCGAATCATATTTATAGAACACAGCATACAGATATTAGATCCGAGATTCTCTATTTCGTAACAATTATTTACTTTTCCAACAATAATTTCTCCCACCTAAAGTAACGCAATTATAATTTTAGCACCGTGATATGAAGACGATATCAGATACACAGTCACCGAAAGCTGCTTTAATTATCCATGAGCAAATTAATTACCCCTTTACTACAAACAAGATATCGTGATTACGAAATTGACTTCATGTATAATTACGCTATTAATTACTGGTATCAATATTCATTTAGCTGTTTACTGAATCTGTTAGATAATAGAGTATTTAGCTTAACAGTTTCGTGTTAACTGTTCTCTAGTTCGTAAATAAGGAGAGTATCATACACTTAATAACCCTAAACTGGTCACAATTTTGGTCAGCTGTTAAAATGCTACTATGACATTTTCCAACAATAGTAATTTAACACTCATTGCGATATAAATGAATGGCTTCCAAGAACTTTTGACCAGTAGAGTCCAAAGATATATTTATTTGTGAATCGAACAAGAAAGCTCCGGAAACAAGTTTGAACTTTGAAAGTGCCTTCGTGCGAAATCCTTTTTGTTGAAGTTCCGAACAAAGTGATCGGCCACGTAGCGTCACGTTTATTTACTTAATAAGCGTTCTACCAAATCTATATATATAAAAGGAGAAGGTGACTGACTGACTGACTGACTGACTGACTGACTGACTGACTGACTGACTGACATATCAACGCATGGCCTAAACTATAAGGGTTAGAAACTTGAAATTTTGCACAGGGGTTCCTTTTATAATGTAGGGGAGCACTAAGAAAGGATTTTTGAAAATTCACCCCCTAAGGGGGTAAAAAGGGGGTGCAAAGTTAGTATGAAACTATGCCGTTTTTGAAGTTAGTGAATGTCTAATTCCTCGCGAGCGAAGCTGCGGGCGTCCACTAGTAGGTTATATTTACACAAATCGACTATTTGCAAAGAAATGCCAATACTTAGTTTTCTGAGGTATCACGCATATCGAAAGTCTAGTTTATTACTAGAATATCAGATATAATGCTTTTTCAAATTTACTTAGCCTCGGAATACATTTCCGATCCGACTATCGGATCCTAAGTGTATTTAGTATTCAAACAAATGTATGATGTTCAGATTGTCTGAATAGACCATCTCCTCTCCCCTTTTTTCCTCTATGGACTGATCAGACTATCGGATCCGACTATCGGAGAGAAAAATCTGACGTGTATTCCCAGCCTTAAAGTAACTAATAATGTATTTACCTATAAACGCTTTAACGTAAAATGTTATTTAGGATTAGCTATGGATCATTGGATGAATAGGTAATCCTACAATAATAATAACTTTATACTATGCAGTAGGTACGTACCTACATCAGACATTTATAATTACCGTCGACCGCATATTTTAATTTTAAATTCTTTACTTTGACGCGTCCTTATTGGACCTAAAAGTTAGTCTAACAGGAAGAACCCACTTTTTGTATGGTCGCATAGTCCTGTTGCATTGTTACGCAAAACGAGGTTTCATCATTAAATTCACTGACTTAATTGAACATAATTTAATTCAAGAACACTACACGTTTCATAGTACTATTTACTAAGGTATTTTCCCAATTCATAGCAACATCTGAGGAAGTACAATCGATATGTTCAACAGTTCGTTCTATCTTGATAAGCGGCACCATATTACAACCCTTCGGTGCAGTGACCCGTACATATCACTAGCGCCTAGAGCTAAGCCAGTTAACTCAGTACCGGAAAGCGGCGATCTCTTCTCAGCAATAATCTCCTTCAGTAAATAAATAAAAATATCTGTAGTCTTGACTTGCTTTCAATGTATTTGGATGAATTAAGTTTTTAAACAAATATGTTCGTAATTTCATCTTTTTTTACGAAACTTTCAACGTTAGTATTTTTCAAACTTGAATAAAAATATTAGTAATAGTATTAGTAATTAGTAGTAGTAGTTTATATTTCGAGTCCCTCTAACTCGGTAACAGAATAATGTGTTGGATGGATGGATGACTCTGCCTATTTGTCTGTATTCGAATATTTGAACGGGGAAAACCGCTCAATGAAATTGAATAACACTCGTTTATCGCGCGAGCAGTGCCCGTGGGACAATCCAGATTAAAAATTCCACGACTGTCATTTAAATAATAATATGCAAAATTATCATATGAACAGAATTTTAATAGCACAATTTTGATGCGCTTAGTATAAGATATGACACTTTATGGGTGTATAGAGATTTGATTGGTTATTAAATAAATTATTTAAAAAAACTATGTCAATGAAATCCGCGTTCAGTTTTTTGTACTCACAATTTTGAGTCGGTAAACGAAAGTTGCCACTCAAACCAAAGCGATATTAATTCTATTCTATATGTACTATTCATGAATACATTTACATTATTGAAACACAAACGCTTAGAAATATTTATTGCATGAAGATGGGGTTGTACCCAGAAAGGTAGAGCGGAGCGACTCTTTATATGATCCTCCTTCACGTGTCCGTGACGTATATATATATACAGGGTGTCCCAGAATGAATGGATAATCCTTGAGCCCCGCACAGAACAGCTCTCCAGCGCTTAGAAAAAAATATAAAAAAAAAAAAAATCCAAGTGATACCCAAAATATGATTTTTTTTAGAAAAACATACGTTTTTTTAGCTTTACTTCACATTCATGTACACAACTGCCACAAATTAATGAAATTCTTAGCGTTTTTGGTGTTATTTTATTCCTGATAGACTATACTACTAGAAATACATCAAATAATATAAGTAACTGTGATACTTTTTTTATAAAAAAAATAAGAACTTGAATTTTTAACATGAAATTTGATACCAAAATAATTTTGACATAGTTTGAGAGTGTTTCATGTAAAAAAAAAGTATGAAAACGTAAGTGTCCAGCTATTTTAAAAACATGCGCAGTTAATACAGATTAAAAAATGGTATAACACATCATTTTATCTAATACTACTACGAAGTTATTGCTATTGAGATGCAAAACGAGTAAATACGACTAAAATTAAAAAGTTAATGTCTTAATGCATTTTAATAATAATAAAACATTTCAGGTGTCGCTGCGACGTCCCACTGCTGGGCACGGGTCTCCCACACAGACACGGCTGCTGCGGGAGGTCTAGAGCATACTCCACCACGCTGCTCCAATGTGGATTGGTGGAGGGGTTAGTGGCCAACCCAGTGTCGAATGTTCTCAAGCCACCCGAAGGTCTTCGACAAGGCTTAGCGACTGTTTCGTAGGAGGTGATGGAATCCCATTGGTTACAGAATGATGGCTGCCCTGCATATTATGGTAAAACGTCCGGGCTTATTTAAATGCCACGTATCCAAACAAATGGATTGGTCGTTTGGGTCCCATTCTGTGGCCTCCTCGATCTCCAGATTTAAAATGACGGGATGTTTTTTACTGGGGCTGTCTAAAGGAAGAAGTGTACTCGAAAACAATTTCAAATGAGGAATTACGCAGCCGTGTTCAAGAGGCCGCTTCAAAAATAAATGAATGACTCTACGCACGGTTTCTTAGTAGAGCCTATAAAAGAAGATGTCGAGCGTGTATTAGAATCGGTGGCAGAAAATTTGAACACCTGTTGTGAATAAAGATTGATGTTATGTACACCTGAAATGTAGCGTCCATAGCCCAATGGCTCGCGTCGATTCAATGTGACCGAAAGAGTTAAGCAACGACAGGCGCGGTCGGTTTGTGGATGGGTGAGCGCTAGTGGCAAAATTTCATGGACGCTACCGTGCTTCGGAGGGCACGTAAAGCCGTCGGTCCCGGTTGTTTTCAATGCTGGAAACAGTCGTTAAGATTTGTCGAAGACCTTCGGGTGGCTTGAAAACATTCGACACTGGGTTGGCCACTAACCCCTCCACCAATCCGCATTGGAGCAGCGTGGTGGAGTATGCTCTAGACCTCCCGCAGCAGCAGTGTCTGTGTGGGAGACCCGTGCCCAGCAGTGGGACGTCGCAGCGACACCTGAAATGTTTTATTATTATTAAAATGTATTAAGACATTAACTTTTTAATTTTAGTCGTATTTACTCGTTTTGCATCTCAATAGCAATAACTTCGTAGTAGTATTAGATAAAATGATGTATTATACCATTTTTTAATCTGTATTAACTGCGCATGTTTTTAAAATAGCTGGACACTTACGTTTTCATACTTTTTTTTTACATGAAACACTCTCAAACTATGTCAAAATTATTTTGGTATCAAATTTCATGTTAAAAATTCAAGTTCTTAATTATTTTTTTTTAAAAGTATCACAGATACTTATATTATTTGATGTATTTCTAGTAGTATAGTCTATCAGGAATAAAATAACACCAAAAACGCTAAGAATTTCATTAATTTGTGGCAGTTGTGTACATGAATGTGAAGTAAAGCTAAAAAAACGTATGTTTTTCTAAAAAAAATCATATTTTGGGTATCACTTGGAATTTATTTTTTTTGATATTTTTTTCTATGCGCTGGAGAGCTATTCTGTACGTGGCTCAAGGATTATCCATTCATTCTGGGACACCCTGTATAAGATTTAATAATACACTTGTTGTCTTCGTGATGTAACCGAACGTGCGGTATCCTACCTACGTATTGTTACAGCTACAAATTTCGGAAAAGGCAATTAGTTGTGCCGGGGATGCGGTTGGGGCGGCGTCACGTGGTCGGTGCGGTCACCGCGGTCACCGCGGTCACCTGACGCTGCGGCAGCATTCCGTCCCACACGTCGGCGCTTGTCACGTCGAGAAATGGACGATAGCTAGGTTAGGTGGGATCGTCGACAATACTGCAAAAATGTTTTACTTTTTTAAAAGCTTTTATTTAACTTCACTCGTATGTATCTTGTAAGTATGTATGTCCTGGAATCTTGCAATCAATATTTCACCCACTTCCACTGAAGCTATCGAGCTGAAATTTGGCACACATATTTGGTTCCGATGACAATGCATGAAAATAAAAAAAAACGTTTAAAAAGCTTTTTAAAAAAAAATTGTTTAACGGTATAATTATTTGGAGTACTGTCGATGATTTTATTGATGACTTTGCGATTAACCATTGTAGAGTTTACTTGCCCTGAGGATACCTTATTTTGGGGCGAAACACATGTTGGTTTGTGTATTCATTGATCGCATGTGCATGTTTTCCTGTGTGGGAGAGAGGGACGTGCTGCGTGGTATACATACATCGCCATACATTTTTGTTAGCGGATTAGTTCCAAAGTATAGATTAATATTTCGTTTGTTATTTTATTTGTATTTTTGTTTCTGCAATCTAATAATAAACGAGGTTGGCGGTCAGTTTAACCTGGGGGTTCTCGATAGAGTGCACTCTCATATCAATCACTGAAACTTCGTGGCTGTTTGAGGAATGCATACGAGTTCTGTGTTTAATTAAAAAAAAAAAAAAACAAATTACCTATATATATTTAATAACAAAACTATTATTTAAAACGTTGTGCACACTTACTCTCCACGGTCTTGGGTCTGCTGAATGAGATTTCTAGAACTCAGCATTAGTCGTGTGTACCTAATTGAAAGTCGGCTGTACTAAAGGTAAAGTTAGTTAGTTTCGAGCCGAATTGAAGCGGCTAGCTGAACTGTAAGTAACTAACCTGCCGTTGTTAAGCCGAGCACGTCCCGGTGCGGTCATCCCGCAATTACATGCGGTTCACCTTATTCTGAAGCGCTCATAGCCCTATGGCTCGCGTCGATCGTACATGATAAATCAACGTAATCAAGGTAAGCAACGTTGGACATGGTCGGTAATGTAGATGGGGTGCTTCGGAGTGCACATTGAGCCGTATATACAAACGTAGAACCTCCTACTTTTTTCGAAGTCAGTTTAAAAAGAAGATTAATAAATAAACGAGAAAATTTCAGCTTAGCTTTTGCTTTCGAATTAAAATGTCAAGTTCTTTTCAGCTTACTTTCATACGGTAGCTGGTAATTCACTACAGTTATAAAAGGTACTCAGTTCCTACTTGACTTCTAAAACTTTCAGATTAATTCCATTCATGACTTTAGTTAAATGTTAAAATATCATGAATCTAAGCGACGTCATTATACACAAATGCGACCGAAGTTTAAGTTGCTTTTCATCTGTAGATATTCATTTTGTTCATCTATAGTCTATAGTAATATAATAAAGAGGAAACATTTGTTTGTAATGTTTTCAGACAAAAACTACTGGACCGATTTAAAAAATTCTTTCACCATTAGAAAGCTGCATCTTCACTGAGTAACATAGGCTATATAAGATAACTAAATAAATAAAAATATGACATCTTATTAAATATATTTCTTGTGTACCTACGTGTGTATGGCAGTGAACTCCTCCTAAACAGCTGGATAGATGTTGATGAAATTTTTTGTATGTGTACACGGAGATTCGACAATGGTTTAGAATGTTTAGATTCACAATTTGGGCCACTGGAAAATGTTTTTTAAACACGATTTTAGTATTTTTATTTTTAACCGTCGTTCATTGACGTGGAGCGTCGCGTCACTTTGACATTTCATATGGCAGAACAACGTTTGCGGGGTCAGCTAGTATAGTGTAATAATATAATCAATATCACTTCCCACTCAAGTTGTACAACGGGTTAAATTAAATCCAGCACGGCATCGGCCAACAGTACCGGACACGCGATTTGCGTGACGCGGTAACAGATGTTACACATTGGAATAGGGTGAGCGCACATTGGAGTGGACAACCTGTACACCGACCAGAGTTGAGCGCTCGGAAAAAATCTTGGCGCATCCAACACTTTTACTCCAATGCAAGGAATTGTTCAGCTCTCGCAAGTCGCGTCCGCACAGCTCATAGAACGAATCGCGGCCCACTGCCCCGGGGTCACAGAACAAAATATACTCACAGGAAGACTTAAAGATCCAATCATATTGATAAGTTAAGATAAGATAAGATAAAAATAATTGATTTCTTAACTCTGACACACACATAAAGCTTATACATAGCAATTTAAAAGAAAAACACGGGATTAAACAAAAAACAAAAACAAAACATTAAACAGTGAGGTAAAAAAAGGTGAAAACAAATATAAAGGAACAAAAAAAATACATATTATTAAATTTGATTATTACTAAAAATAAATGGAAGCTATGTTCACGTGAACGTCAGAGTTGCAGAAAATGGAACTCGCTCAGCATAATACCGCAGCGATTGCGGCGCTGATTTTCAGCGAGCCCAACTGGAGGCACTAAATGGCGCTGCCCGCTCCCGCCCCTCACTTCAACCACCATATAGACCCAAAAAATCTCTGTGCAGGTATTCTCATAACATCACGCGTGTATTTTCCCAAACGCGTAGGCAAAGTTGCGAATACACCAACTTTTCTCCAGTTATGTTAGGTCTCATGTAATGGCCACAAATCTATACTGCTAGGAATCCAAGTTAGAATAACCTAATAATACTCTTCCCGACCCGGGACTCGAACCCAGAACCGCTAGATTAGCAGTCACGCTTGCGACCACTAGACCAACGAGGCAGTCTAGCTTATAGCAAACGAAAATAATGTAGTTTCTTATTATAAAATTTCAAACGTGTCCACCAAATCACCTCATGGCGAAATAAATTATTTGACTTTGACTTTGATCACCAGAAGTCAGAACCACTAATCCAGCTTTGTCGCTTTCGACCACTAGATCTTAATATTACCACAGCATAATAGTACAAGTAATATTACACAAGGTTAATAAATCATATTGATGATGGTGAAATAATCGGTCATCATTATTAAGGGGGGTTACGACACGATCTCGCTGAGAAGGGTCAAGTGGAGACAATGGTTGCTAAGGTTCATCGGTGTACAGCTCATTCATAGGTTTGACGTGGGTTAACCGATTCACACAAGAAACGGTTAAGTGCGAATGCGTCTCGGGCACGTAGGTTCCGTACCACAAAGCGATTTTATAAGGTTATTTTTATTATTTGTTTGTATGTTGTGGACAAGGGAACTCTTTGGGATACAATTTTTCTACTTTTCACTATGTGATAAAATACATATACCTAATACACGTTATACACGTATTATACGTACCTACTCAAATTGTTCTACATTTAACATTTAATTTGATTAGATTTACCTACCAAAGTAGCAAAATTCTACATATATTAAATGTGAATGTTTGTAAGTTTGTATGTGTGGATGTTTGTTACTCAATCACGCAAAAACTACAAAACGGATTTGGATGAAACTTGGCAGATAGGTAGACGATTACCTAGATTAGCACAGTATACTTTTTATCCCGAAAATATGTTACCTCGGGATGCTTTGCACGTTTATTGGAAAGTTATCTGCCATAACAGATGGCGCTGACACTAATTCTTACCTTAATTACACTTTTACCGCAGGCGAAGCTGCGTGCAAAAGCTATAAGTAACTAAATAAATTTAACCACAGTCTGCACTTACCATAACCGCAGTCCAATTTTAACTTTAACGAACAGCCGATCCGAAAATAGACGACACAACGCGAACGGAGCCGAAAATATCGGACGCACGCGCCTGCCTTGCCGACGTAATTCTTGACCCTATTTCAGAAATTTCTTAAGTTCTATAGTTAGCAGGAGAGATACCACACGTTTGGGAACTTAAACTTAGACTCTAAAATGAAAAGTCTATTTTCTTGTAGCATGACATTGGGGCTACCTCCGATCAAAGGGTTTTCTACTATTTACAATGTGGTTGAAATCTTAAACGTACGACAATTTCATACGAAAGCAAGTGACCATCATCCAGTAGCTTAATTAAATCAATCAAATTCAACGAAAGGCATTATAGTTCATCATTTTCAAGTCCACATTTTTTAAGCACTACATGGTAACCCTGAGTACGCATATAAACTGCAATAAAATGGTTGTTTTTGCGCTGAAAACACTGCAAAGTGTGTTATTTGATAACGTACGTACTTTTATTTGTTACCTTATACATCATTTCCGGTTGTAGATTGCCGAGTCTGTTATGTGAAATTTGTGATCATGAAAACATAACAGATTTGTATGAAATGAGCGCGGTGATAAACCAAGTGTTCAGCCTTTTAATTGTTATAATAATTATTTAGAGAATGAAACACGGCTATACAAAACTATACGAAAAAAGTCTACGCTGAAAATCAGCGGCCGCGTGATATTCACAAACCTGGACGTATACCTTTAGGTACATTGTACTTGTTTTATTTATTGTTATTCTTCTTCTAATTAAGGTAAGAGGGTTCGGATTCAAATCTGTTTTCAAATTTCACTAGTTTTAATACTTATTACTCGTAAGCAATAAAAAACAGAAAATACTTGATGTCCACGAAGCCTTCAAAATGGGTATATTTCTTTTTCTTTCTACTGATGTTATATTCTGAAATTCAATAAACAAGTTTCTTCATTCAACATCCCGTAGATCAAAAAATACCTCACAATATCAGACAGGTTGTTGCATATAAATCTTGTGAATTTACAACTGTTTATGCCCAATGATTGTTATTGGCCAATTTATCTTTGCCACCAATAAATTTCCATAGACCGCGATGTTTTTTTTTGTTCGGCGTTAGTTTTTCAAACGAAGAAGTCGTATTTAACAAGCTTACTATGTGTTTGAAACTGAAATCCATTCATACCTATATTAAGTGACAAAAATAGTTGTGCATATTTCACATCTTACTCATTCTCGTTAATGGGCTCTTGTAATAAATTAAAGTCATAAAGTAAAAAAAGTAAAGTAAAAAGACGTAAAGTTCTATTATTTGTCATCATTGCGCTGAAATAAATTTGTAAATATTTTCGCATGTTTCTGATGAAAATAAAATAATTTTCTTTCTTTCTTTCTTTCTTACACAGATAGTCTAGAGCCTGAGAAAGGACATAGGTTAATTTACATTCACTGGTTGACCGTGACTCTCTGTCCGTGTGTGACATCTTCTTCTCTTTTCATGGAGAATCAATGAAGATAGCATACAATAAAAATGATATACATTTAAAACACTTCCTGCGGCAATTTTTCTCGCTAACAGGAAACGTGATTAATATTCAATACGCCCACGTCCTGGTCGTGCCCCGGTATAGTGCGCACGTGTCTTTAAATATAAATAACAAGAATAAACCGTTCGTTGTTATAGCAAATTACAAGCATTGTCGGTTTTTATTGCTTCATAATCTAGTTGTGGGCAAATGTTAGTATATAATATATCACAACGAGAATACTGCTGCTGTATCTTAGTGGCTGTAAGAGGCAATTAAACGGATTCTGGAGTGAGGGCGGCAGAAGTGGAAGCTTGAACCGTCCATCTATCAATACTGGGACTAACGACACGTTTAAGTAGATCGAGATGCCATTTTACTTGTACGTAAACTTGCCTGAAGTACCCATTGCAAACAGGTCACCCTGAAAATCAGCGGCTGTTGGTTTACCATCTTCGTCTTTTACTGTACCTAACTGCTGATGAAAATTGATGAAAATAAAGTAATTTTCTTTCTTATCTAATGGTGAGTGCGACATCTCGGAGTCTGTGTCATTAGTGGAGGGTTTAGTGGCCAACCCAGTGTCTAATGTTCTCAAACTACCTCAAGGTCTTCGACAAGGCTTAACGATTGTTTTCACCATCGAAAACAACCGGTACCGACGGCTTAGCGTGTCCTCCGAAGCATGGTAACCCATAATTTTTTTCTGTTGTATAAAATCTACCAATGCGAAGGTGGGTTAGTTGCCAATCTACAACAAAGGTCATTGTAATACTAAAAAAGTCTGGCGTTCATGAATATAACAATTTGAATAACTACCACACACACTCAGTATTGTAAAAATTGGTATGGTTATATTATTATTTAGCGAAAAGTTGCGCGAACGTCCCACGAAGCATCGTAACAACAGAACTCCGCCGTTCCATTTCGGCGACTGCTGCCAATTAAAACGAAATTGATATTCAGCAAACAGACGACAATCGGTTTGCGCCAAATTGGTGTCATCTATACAATTATAATGCTTCGGAGGGCACGTAAAGCCGTCGGTCCCGGTTGTTTTCAATGCTGGAAACAGTCGTTAAGCCTTGTCGAAGACCTTCGGGTGGCTTGTGAATATTCGACACTGGGTTGGCCACTAACCAACCACCAATCCGCATTGGAGCAGCGTGGTGCAGTATGCTCTAGACCTCCCGCAGCAGTGTCTGTGGGGGAGACCCGTGCCCAGCAGTGGGACGTCTATGGGTCGCAGCGAGCGATACAATTATCTATTCGGCTGTGACAGCCCAGTTGCTATCGAAATCAAAGTTGTGTTGTGTCACCTGATGTTACGGTGAAGGAAAAGGCAGGTGAAGGCTGCCAATCCGCAGGTGGTGGCTACGGGTTGACATCTCCTACTCCAAGATGAGACCGAGCCCAACAAAGGGACAATGAAAGTGTTGTTGCGTGCATACATACTCGTAATACTGGCAACTGTCCCGCCGTCGCACAGGATTTGTTTACAAACTTATCCTATTTGTAATGTATGAATAATGATTTGGCACATCGCAGTAGATTGTATACACAAAATCTTTCACAGGCTTAGTACGTTTCAGTGTATTATTTAATACCGCGGAAAACTTTATAATAGAGACAAACAACGAAACGCTCGATACTAATTAGTAATTACTATGACGGTTAAGTCTAGCCAACTTGCTAGTATCGCTAACTAAATTACTATACCTACTAAAAATTTTTAGCTTAAATACATGTAGTGAAAACGTAATTAATTAATTTTTCTAAATCACCTTATTGCCATTTCACACGATTTATGTAGATTACCGGGCACGGCAACCATTATTACTGTGAAAAGGGTCGTCAATCAAATTAATTCACAATTTTCATTACCTTCCTCGGTTGTTCATTACAAAATGTTTTTGATGTTGTATTTATTAGACATACTTTTTACATACATATTTTTTAGACATACCATGTTATACTAAATAAAAATATCAAAAAACCGACTTCAAAACTAAGAAATAAGAAATAATCATAAATTTTTTTGCTGAGGGAGGTTGAGAGCATACTCCACCACGCTGCTCCGATGTGGATGGATTTTTTATTCATATAATATTTTGTTTATATTTTGTAATATATTATAAGTCAGGCCAATTTTCATGTACAAACTGCCTGACTGAAAAACTCGCACCCGCGTTGACCTCTCTCTTTCATTACGCTTTTGACATTTAAACGCCCGCAGCTCCGCTCGCATGGAATTAGACATAACAATAGTTTCGTTTATTCCTAGTAATTTTATATAGCCTATGTCATCCAGTGAAGATGCAGCTTTCTAATGGTGAAAGAATTTTTGAAATCGGTCCAGCAGTTTTTGTGTGATAACATTAAGTACAAATACATCTTTCCTCTGTAGTCTATCGTTTTTTTTTAGTTTTTCACCCTTTGGTTACGAAAACCTATTACTCTGCCTCACGTATCCGTCTGACTGTTTAAGAGCTCTATCTCTTGAACGGAAATAGATAGAGACCTGATTTTATTTTTATTTTGTTAGCTAAGATCATATATTATGTACCTTTTATTGTTACTGTTCATCCATCAGCATAACCATTGTTTTTGTATTATGATCACTGGAAGAGTGATGTTATCTTGTTACCCATAATAAGGGTATCCTAGTGTGAGGACAATGTTTAGTACTTAATAAGTTTTTGTAAACTTTTGGCCAGTAAATTATTTGTATTTGAATACTGCATATTAATTTTAAAATACAGTATACAAATACAGAAATTAAATTATTTGTATTTGTATATTGTATACTAATATATGTATTTTTACACATCAACTCGTAATATGACCAGCAGAGAGATAACATTCTGGGTGACGACATAAAGGCGGAGTAACTGGATAGGGCTTGTTCTTAGATAGGGCTTGCTATATATCTATAATCTTGCTCTCCTTTGGAGAGGCGTAATATATGGAGCAGTAGTGGGCTGAGGAGAGAAAAGAGAGGTTATTGACCTTTGTAGGCTAATGATATACAAATTACGTACCTTACAAATGAATGTTATAAACGCGCCCTCAACACATTCGTACGCCGTGTCAAACTCCAATGTGAATAATAAAATATTCCAAGTGCCAACATAACCCGCGTTATCACAGTCGAATTAATTTAAAACATGAGAAATTTCATTCAAACCGTAGGGTGAATGATATGCTCGGCTCTCGACTAACCGGTAAATTCCGGTGAAACCCGATTTAAAAACATAATAATATTATCATAATTATTGCCTTACTGCTAGTAGTCGCAAACGTGACTTAGCAAGAGGCCTTGAGTTCGTTCCCTTGTCGGGCATTGAATAAAATCAAAATTGTCAGGATATCCTACCTTTAAATTTCCAGCAGAAGCACGGATCAGGATTCGTGCCAAGGTTGTTCAGACCCTATCACATAAAACCCTGTCACATCCAGTAAGCACTTCCTTTTACATACATTTACCATTTACCTTTTATTTACATTTAAACAAAAACAAATCATATTAATTTTAATTTTACATTATGATAAAAATTATTTGGTTTTTTAAATAATACCGGATACCGGCAATCAGCCCTGTTCATTGCTCATGGAAATTTCAGGTACTGGACTGGTTTTGCCAGCTCTAAGGGCAATGGAGTCATAATTTCGGGCGTCGAGTACCTATTCGCGCTGCGTGACATCAACCACACGAAAGCCAGCTTATAATTTACATTTCAAAGGCGGGTAGTTATAAGATTACCTATCATTCTCTCTGCTGTGCTTAAGTTTGGTTGACTTTATTTTATTTATTTACTAGCTTTTACCCGCGGCTCCGCCCGCGTGGTCAAAGGGTATTAACAATGAGTTGTTTATCATACATGACATATTTGTGGTGGATGAAGTGACAGTTCCACGATTAAAAGATAGGTACTAAGATACTCGTAAGAACTTGCAAATGAATTTTAGTAACGCCATCTATTAACAACATCCGAAACTAAATACAGTGTAAACTCTTTATAACGTCGTTCGTTATAACGAAAAACTCTCTATAACGTAGAAATTAGTTCAATTTGGTTGGTTTACCATAAAACCCATACATTAATTCACTCTCTATAACGCATCAGCCATTCTCTATTACGAATAAATATCTTCATATTTAGACATCAACTACATATTAAAACAAAACAAAACTAATCTTTTTAGGTGCCGCAATTTCTATGAAAGATACCTGAGGTCAAAAACAGCTATCTAGCTTTTGTTATTGTTTATTTTATAATAATTGCCTTAACATGTGTGCTATTATTCATAGATTACATTGGCTGTAGGAAATTTGGTCTCAGTTATTAAACGCACCATCGTCACCTTTCGTGTATTATCAGTCGTAAACCAACACGTCAGGTAAAGTTAACAGAATATAAGTGTTTAGAATAATTTATCTATTGTATTGATAGTAATAAAATTAGAAATAATTGTAATTAGTAGTTAAATTTGGTATACTTTTTCTCTTCTCTCCCTATAACGAAAACTCTTTATAACGAAAGAAAATGCTCGGTCCCTTGAAATTCGTTATAAAGAGTTTACACTGTATATAGCAAATAACAAAACATCAATATCTTCCCATGGTGATGTTTTACCGCGGTAAAAAGTAGCCTACGTCACTCTCCATCCTCCTCACTAACTCCACACACAAAAACCATACCATATAATAGCTTCGTTGCGACGTGAAAGCCGGACAAACAAACAAACAAACACACTTTCGCATTTATAATATTTATTTATATTTATTTATTTATAACAATAACATAACATAAAATTATTCTAATGCGTTTACATTTTTAATTTAACTCTAAAGTCGAGACATACCTTGCTAGCAGTTCTGGCAAACTCAACAGGATTGGAGTTAAACAAATCTAGATTTGGATCCTAATCCAGGACACCAACCACGACGAAGCACGACAGCGTTGCAGCATTAGCAAAGCTGAATACGATGCGTGTTTCATATGTTCTACTGCAGTAACCCTATATTTTAAGCTTATTATACTACTCCTCTGCTGCGGTGTATATGTGAAATAAAGTTTTTGAAGTTATACTTCTTTTGGCGCGTTAGGGAAAAATGATGAGAGTAGGTAAATTTTTACGATGCTCACCGTCACAAAAAACAGACACCATGAAGTTAGCTATAGTCAACATTGCCAAAAATTGTTTGACAGTGTACACTTTCAATTGTCAAAGTCTGCTAGTCAGGTGCTCTCAATGTAGAAATATTTTTTTGTGATATTTAAATAAACTTTATTTAACTAGATAATGCGTTATAATAAATCTTTCAATGTATTACATACCTTTTTTCTATTGTTAGCGTCGTTTTTCTACAAACGTAGAATAAGGCGAAAGATAAAAAATTTAAAAAGATTTTTATCTAGTTACGCCAAAGAAGTATAACTTCTAACGCGTGTACATAAGTACACACACACTTTTTTTTCTATTTCTAATCAAAACTTAAAGCTTTCCCAACACAAGCAACCCATTATGCTGCTCAATTCATGTATATCCCGAATCCCGGCCAAATCCAGTCATAAACCTGGATCCATGCGCGGTCCGATCCCCTGCCGCGATTATGCAAATTGGAAAGAATTGCCAATTTTGCGTGTGTCATGTACGTGGTACGGCGTGTCGACGATCGAGCGATCGTTAAATGAAAGTAAATAATAATAAAAAAGCCAGATGTGAGCAATCCATCGGAGGGGGATTAAAATGTTTGTCACACGCCGCGACGGGTTAAGCCGTGGTTAAGGGTTAAACATTTGGCCTATGTGGCATACCCAGGTAGCGGCATCGTTTAGCTTCAGCCTTTGAGCCTCGACACGCTTTTAGGGCAGTCTAACAACTTCAAACACTTGGGTAGGCCATTAGAATAGAATAGAATAACGTTTATTGAAGAAATCACAATACAACATACACAAAAATGATATGTCACCGAGTGACATTGGCTACATAATAACTAGGTATGTATATAGTTTCGTTTACGAAACTATTGTTATGTCTAATTCGGCGTCCACTAGTTAATAAATAATTTAATAAGTATGTAAAACTTTGTACTGATGCGGAAATCTGAAATCTGCGGGAATCTGAAATAAATTTATATATCTATCTATCTACAAGTGCGTCTGCGTTCACTTTAACGGGGTAAATAAACAAAATAATTGCTTCGCGCGTCTTTATTAAGTGTATTGGAGAATATATTGCGCAATCTTCGCTCGCGTGCGTAGTATACTCGAAGTGAACCTATTAACAGTTCCTTGTGAAGCAATCTTTTGTTAAACAAGAAAAGTAACGCAACCCATCGATAGATAAACTGTAAAAAAAGATTGATAGATATGTTACGTGCGCTCTGAGAGTGCACCTTTTGTTAGATTCGTCTTGATTTCGTCACAGAATAGCGTTATCTATGGTTTCGTCTATGTAGGCTGCATGATGTAACGAAGTGTCCCAAAACTACGAATATTACACATTTATCTCTTTTTAAAAGCTTTTCTTTACTAATATTATAAAGGGGAAACATTTGTTTGTAATGTTTTCACACAAAAACTACAGGACTGATTTCAAAAATTCTTTCACCATTAGAAAGCTGCATCTATACTGAGTAACATAGGCTATATAATATTACTAGGTATAAATTATACTTAAAATGTAATTTAATAACGATATTAATTTGTGTCTACATACCTCCGAAGACTATCGAAGAACAGTATTTATCGGTATTTAATTGCATAGAAGTTATATGTTCAAAGTTTAGACATGTGGTTGTATGTGGGGATTTCAACTTTAATTCTGTTGATATACCTATTATAGCAAGCTTCGAATGTCTTCTGGCGTGCTGCGGGCTTCGGCAGTTGAATAAGGTTGTAAACAATTTCGGTACTATGTTAGACTTGGTCCTTGTCTCTGAGGCGCTGAGTGAGGTGGACGTGCAAAAGGCGGTCGACATTATAACCAGCCCTGACGCGTATCATCCAGCACTCGTAATTCAAATTGATCGTCTAATGAACAAGGGGTCTGGGCAATCGATAGAGATGGGTTCTTGTACTGAATGGGATTTTAATAAAGCGGATTTTCATTCTTTATACACAAAGATTGCGCAGGCTGATTGGAAATCCCTGTATAGCATAAATGATCCGAATTTATTGGTTAGTAAATTTTATAAACTACTTTACAATTGTTTAGATAGCTGCGTGCCAATAAAACAGCGTGTAGCAGTGCCGCCTCGGTATAATTACCCTGTGTGGTACTCGCCGCAAACCAGACGCAACATAAGAATTAAATCAAGGTATCATCGGCTGTTTAAAAAAACAAAACATCGTTGGTACAGATGTCAGTTTTCGTACTATAGGGCACTTGCTAAGTTGAGCATTAAAGCTGACTTTCAGGCTTACAAAGCACGAATGGAGCGAGATATACGACGAGATCCCTCTTCTTTTTGGAGCTATATGGCTTCTAAACGAACCAATGGAAAAGGGATTAAGTTAACTTTAGCCGATGGCACCACAGTGCCGGAAAGCCAATGTGCGCAATTATTCGCTGACTATTTTAGTTCGATATATAATAAAGAACCGCCAAAGCTGAACTTTGATGAGGCTAACGTAGTTTCAGGGACTGATCTAGGAGCTACGATACATGTCCGTTCCATTAGCAGCACAGATATACATCTAGCTTTTAAAAAAATGAAATCAAAGCGTTCTGTGGGACCGGACGGCATTCCGTCTTACATTGTAAAAGACTGTCACTCGGTTTTCGCGGAACCTTTACTGCATATATTCAATGTGTGTCTGGCTAGTTGCAGCTATCCAGAAACGTGGAAACTCTCTCGTGTAGTTCCAGTTCCAAAGGGTAGTTCCGGCTCGAATGTAAGTGACTATAGACCTATAGCTGTCTTGTCTGCATTTGGTAAGTTATTTGAATCGGTACTTTGCCAATTGATCAAAGATCAAATTGAATGTCGTCTTGCGGATTCTCAGCATGGGTTTAGAAGAAATCGTTCTACGACATCAAACCTGATGTCATTCTGGTCTCATACTACAAAAGCAGTTGATGATGGGTTCCAGGTGGATGCCGCGTACTTTGATTTCCGAAAAGCGTTCGATACTGTAAATAATGACATTCTTCTCCAGAAACTTGCGGCTGCCGGATTCTCTCCACACTTGCTCAAATTTTTCTCCTGCTACCTCCGAAATCGGAGGCAGTATGTGCAGTGTTATGGAAATATTTCCGAGCCATATTACACCTTTTCGGGAATCGGTCAGGGTTCGAATTTGGGACCGTTGCAATTTTTATTCTTTGTTAATGACTTACCAAGTGTAGTCAAGACGGCTGAATGTCTGTTATTTGCAGACGATCTGAAACTATACCTAGAAATTAAACATCCGTCGGATTGCAGACTACTCCAATCCGACATTAATAGTATTTTTGAATGGAGTAGAAAGAACAAGCTGATGTCCAACGAAAGCAAGTGCTCTGTCTTAACATTTTCTCGCAAGCAAAATCCTATGTCCTTCGACTACAAGCTTAACGATATCGTAATTACACGTCGCTCATCAATAAAAGATTTGGGGGTTTTGTTTAGAGCCGATTTACGTTTCAGCGACCACGTTAGTACCATTTGTGCTAAAGCCTATAGGACTTTGGGTTTTGTATTGCGTCAAGCACGATATCTCAACAGTATTGCTGCTATAAAGCTGTTATATAATAGTTTTGTTAGGAGCATACTCGAAAGCAACGCAGCTATCTGGAGCCCGCATGAAGCTAAGTACAAGCTCATGTTGGAAAAGCTCCAAAAGAAGTTCTTAAGATTATTGTACTATCGGATATACGGGTACTCTGATACCCCAACATATATCCTAGCCTGTTCCTGATGGGTATGTTAGGATATAATTCTTTAGAATATCGCCGTAATGTATACCTGTTAGAATATTTCGTTCTATTGATTAGAGGGAAGATAAGTAACCCATCAGTGCTGGATCTCATTTCGTTGAATGTCCCGGACAACTATGTTCAGAATCGACGACGTCGTCATAAGTTGTTCGCATTACCATTGTGTAGACTCGTCCTTGCAATGGAGTCACCGCTGATGCGGGCACTCACTTTACTCAATGGCTTGGTGGCATGGGATCAGTCTGTTGACATATTTTTTTCACCCATGGCCGAACTTCGCAGCTCGGCAGGCTCTTACATTGAAAGGTTGTGATATAATTGAACATTATTATAAATAATTGTTAATTGGAACTAATGCTATTACTATGTTTTTATAAATTATGTTATTATTAAGTAAAAAAATTTTATATTTGTTAATTTCTACGCTAACGCATTAGGGTAACCTGTCAAGTTAGTCGTAAGTTTTATTAAATAAATAAATAAATAAAATAAATAAACGAAGCTATTTAGTCTAATTCCATGCGAGCGAAGATGCGGCGTCCACTAGTTGATGATAAAATTGTTATTATTCTTATAAAAATCTTTTGAAACCATAGTGGAAATATCACTAGAACTGAATCCAATGAAATGCGATTCTCTCGGAAACCGCAAAGGCGTCGTGACACTAAGATACGGAGGCATTGGCGCTGGATTTCCTTTCCGGTTGCCGACGGTTGCTGCCGGTTGCCGACGGTTGCCTGCGCTTATCTGGGAAGCTTCAAGTCACTTCCTTCCTTCCCTTTCAGTTAATATATTTACTTACGGAATCACTCCAGTATCAATAAATATGATTTATGTTGATTTAGTGGTCGTAACCGCGACTGCTAAGCTAAAGCTCCTGGATTCGTTATTCGCTCCCGGGTCGAGCAAAAACCGGTTTAGTGCTCGAAAGAGTTAAGCAACAACGGGCGCGGTCGGTTTGTGGATGGGTGACCGCTAGTGGCAAAATTTCATGGACGCTACCGTGCTTCGGAGGGCACGTAAAGCCGTCGGTCCCGGTTGTTTTCAATAGTGGAAACAGTCGTTAAGCCTTGTCGATGACCTTCGGATGGCTTGAGAACATTCGACACTGGGTTGGCCACTAACCCCTCCACCAATCCGCATTTGAGCAGCGTGGTGGAATATGCTCTAGACCTCCCGCAGCCTGTGGGGGATACCCGTGCCCAGGGACGTCTATGGGTCGCAGCAATAAAAAAAATACCGCACGAGTGCCATAAATTTGTTTGAATACTAAATACACATACGATCCGACCATCGGAGAGAAAAATCGGAAATCTATTCCCAGCCTAAATTGCCTCGATAACTACTAGTGTGTGATAATGAGAGACGTCAATATTATTCACGTAACGTAACGTTAAGAGTAACGGACAGCGAACATTTAATAGAATATTTATTTTGTTCTTGCCTAGAGTCCTGAAGGCCCTTCAGAAAACATTTATTTTGCCACATTACACTGCGATACTGAGTAAAAAAAATTGGCTTATTTTATTTATACCTTTAAATAGGACAGCGGTGATAGCCCGGTGGCTATAGAACTCGCCTCACACTCTCTCGGTCCGGGTTCAAATCAAAGCGGCATGCACCCATGACTTTGCAAAGTAATGTGCGATTTTTTAAAATTAAATGTCACCTACTGTAATATCGTGAGGCAACCTGCATGCCTGAGAGTCCATGGCGTTTTCAAAGACATGTGAAGTCTGTTCACCTGGCCAGGTGGCAGAATTATGTTACCCATAGACGTCCAACTGCTGTCCACGGATCTCCCCTATAGACAAATATGTGGGAGGTAAAACTTTCTGCACCACGCTGCTCCAATGCGGATTGGTTGCGGGATTAGTGGCCAACCCAATGTCGAATGATCACAAGCCAACCGAAGGTCTTCGACAAGGCTTAACGATTGTTGAAAACAACCTGGACCGACGGCTTAACGTGCCCTCCGAACTTTTACCACCAGCGGTCACTCATCCACAAACCGACCTTTACCTCTGTCAATCACATCTAGCAAACAAATCTAAAAATAATGCTGTACTAAGTATATCTATATTTAGCATTATAGAAATAAATAAGAATGATAATAGAGAATTTAAAAAGCTGGGTAAAAACACATCAGCAAATCACAAAACTCACTCGCTTACAAAATTGTATCAACATGCACACACGGACTGGGCGTGTCCGGGAAATCGATTTACGAGTTACGAGTACGTTCCGTTTTCCATGGAAGAAGCTTGCTTTGTTTATAAAAGGACCCGCCAATTGTTTTAGGGTGTCACTCACAGACATTGTACGCCCGTTGCGACTTCGTACTTTGTGGACAGTAGAGAGACAGACAGATATTCACTACAGTTCTTTATGCTTCATCATCATCCTACGGCCGACACGGGAAGAATGACAAGGGTGTGTAATGTTACAGTGTTACAAAGGGAAATAATATGTTTAGTGTCTCTTCCATTATGTATTGTTTGGCTGTATCTATTCAGTTTTGTTTGGCTGTATATTATCTATACTTCTATACTAATATTATAAAGAGGAAACATTTGTTCGTAATGTTTTCACATTAAAGCTGCATCTTCACTGAGTGCCATAGGCTATATAATATTACTAATATATTATATCTATATATATAAAAGGAGAAGCTGACTGACTGATATATCAACGCAGGGCCTAAACTATAAGGGTTAGAAACTTGAAATTTTGCACAGGGGTTCCTTTTATAACGTAGGGGAGCACTCAGAAAGGATTTTTTATTTATTTGAAAATTCACCCCCTAAGGGGGTAAAACGGGGAAGCGAAGTTAGTATGAAACTGCACATACTATCGTATCACATACAATTTCTCTATAATAATTACGCTGAGAAATGGTATGTGATATCTTTGAATTTATAAGTGGTACCGTCCTTTGCGATCTATAAAGATTGTACAATTCAAAAACACCGTTTGCAGGCAGTCAGGTTTCCCCATAACGCTTTCCCTTCACGATTAAAGCGAGTGATAAATTATTAATCTTGCTCGTAAACAAGATGGCCGTTCAGTGTGGACACACGCAAAGGCGCAATTTCCCTCCAACTTTTCACCACTAGGCAGCTGTGAGTCACGGCACTAAAATTATGCTTACGGTGAGTGGTGGGCAATGTTTATATTTCTAACGGAAACTGTAATTCGTTTGTACGTGATTTTATAATTCACTAGAATTTATCCGTGTTAAATTGGTATACATATTAAACCACCACGAGCACGAGACTCACTGCTACCGTGCCGTGCGCTTTTATGAGTGGGAATACGATGTGTTTCTTATATTTACGTACAGTATAAAATATATTTATTATGTATCCTACAACTAGTGGACGCCCGCTGCTTCGCTCGCGTGGAATTAGACATTCACTAACTTCAAAAACGGCAAAGTTTCATACAAACGTTGCACCCCCGTTTTACCCCCTTAGGGGGTGAATTTTCAGAAATCCTTTCTTATGCTCCCCTGCGTTATAAAAGGAACCCCTGTGCAAAATTTCAAGTTTCTAACCCTTATAGTTTAGGCCCTGCGTTGATATGTCAGTCAGTCAGTCAGCTTCTCCTTTTTATAATATATAGATAGATAGATATTCTCGAAACCATTGAACTTGAAGCTAGAAAGTGCATTTAAACTTTGGTTTAATTAAACTTATCAAAACTAACCAGCCTTGCCTTGTCGGAATAAAGTTCTCAAATAATAAATGACGTGCTCTCTCTTTGTTTGTTCATTGAAGATAGGATATCCTCCGTACGTTTCGATACAATCTTCTGCACTACAGAGATTCGCACTTAGCTCAGTCCTGTCAGGCTTTAGAATCCCATTTTATCACTAACTTTGAAGTAAAGTGACATTAAGCATTTATTCCATTCTCCCTCTATATTATCATTAATTTGAACAAAGAACACCCAGATGTCTAAGTGGCCAGATATCTGTGAATGTGTTATTGACTTTGAAGACAAAAGAGGACATCACGTGTGAAGAGGTACATATTATTTTAAGGCAATTCAAAGGCCTCTGACATGGCTGATGTCTAGAGCATACTCCACCACGCTGCTCAAATGCGGATTGGTACAGGGCCAGGGAAGGCTTGGGTACCATTGGTATTTAACTGTACGCTGCTACCCTACGTTTTTTTCTTCAATCAATCTATCCAAGTATAATTGGTTGTGTGGAAGAGATCGCTCTAAGATGTTTATTCCTGTATCTATGTGTGTCTTTCTTTTTGGTGTGCAATAAAGTATTGAATTGGTTGTACGTACGCACTTCAACAAAGTAAACACAAGACATAGTTCGCCTGACGTCTCCAACAAGATACAATTTAAAACAGTCTTCGCACATGTAAAGGGATGCGAACAACGTTATCTCCACGAGGCGACCCTGCAAAGTGATTATGCGCCAACCCTCGTCTTATCACGAGCCACTCATTATGCTTAAATGCTTACTACAACAGGCAGAGGTACACCAACTCTACACCGATTATGTTTAGGTAAATAGGTGCATGGTCTATCTCCATACACCGGGCACAAAGCCAGACTTTCGAGCTATCACTATGAATGTCATTTGAAAAATCCCAATAATACTTTGCTCGACCCGGGGATCGAACCCAGGACCTCTATTGCTTAGCAGACGCGTTTTGCAACTATGACCAAATATGCGGTCTATATTAATGTATTCTATATTTTTATAGGCTTATCTCCTTAACATTCAGAAGTCGACACATACAAATATTCGTAGTCAGGCTAACACTCAGTCACATAGATCTACTTTGTGACTCGGATAAAGTTATATGCCCTTGTTAACCTCACACATACACACACACACACACGTGTGCACACATGCTCAAACACACACATATTATACACACACACACATTAGTTATTGTAGTGGGTATTAAGGTTTGAATTATTTATTGTATGTATATATATGTCTTTTGCAATGCTTGACAAAATAAAGGATTTCTATTTATTTTTCTATTATATACTTAAAGTAAATAAAATCGACATTGGGAAGCAGCGCGATATTATATTCCCCAATGAACGCCACGCCAGTAAAAACACAATAACCTTATTTACGCACTGTTCTCCCATCGCGCCAGATTTACGTAAGTCGTGACGTAAAAACAATATTGGCCGAGGTTTAATCAACAATAAGATGTAACAAAGAATCATCAAACATATTCATTATTCTAGAGCCTCGAGCGGTGTATGACAATAGGCTCACCTCCAATTACCTTGGACCTAAATTAAACTGGTGACAAGTGGATGTAATGTACTACACACCATTATCTGGCTTACCCTTCAGGAAAATATTTTGATTTATCTGTTGAATCCAGCATAACAGCATTTGACATTTTTTTTGTCTTCTTAATTCGCACAAAACTTAGAAAAGAAAGTCATTGGTGCCAGCCGCTTGAATGTGACAACACCCTCTCTCGTGAGGTGATATCGATAGACACTGGGCTGTCTGCCATGGGGGAAATTGTGACCTACGATTAACAACTTGATATAACTTACTTACCCGTTTTGCAAATAAAGTTATTGGTACTTAGAGCCAGAATAGTGCTACGGTATCCTCTGCCTGTCGTAAGAGGCGACTAAAAGGGGGCTTCTGGGTTCACGGGCGGCAAGAGTGGGAGCTCGAACCGTACATCAAGTGACCCCGGGAAAGGCGATGTTGTGTGTGGCAGCACAATGTTGTAGATGGGTGTCGACGTACAGCGCTGGAGGACACCGGTGCGTTCTAACAGATCCCGGAGCCCTCCACAAGCGCCAGGGAAGGCCACCAAGGGGGTTTTAGTGGCTGGAAATCCCATAACCCGGCGTCGCTCCCACGATGTTCGGGTACGTTCAAATGTTCGGAAAAAAATGGTACTTATTCAAAGAGTAAGTAGGTACGAGTATATTGAATGTGTTTATGCTATATTATAGGTTCTATGTAAGTCACAATGCAGTGCAGCGCATGACGTCAGTCTTGATGTTTACTGGATCAATTTAGCCCTTCCTTGTTTGTTTTCGAAATCCGCTTTCGGCTTCGATGCAATAGTAACATGTCCACAACATCACTTGTTTTCTCTCTGGTTGTACAACATGATCACAACCCTATTGGCTCACTCGAGCTCCGCTAGGAGTTAAAGGTATGAAGCTCATCTCCGCTAATACCCACTAGAGCAGCGGTGACAACTCAGTGGCTTTCGAAATCGCCTCTCACTCGAAGGTATGGGTTTAAACCCAAGCGGCATATTACCAAAGACTTTTCTAAGTTTAGTGCGATTTAAAAAAAAAATTAAAGCATGTCATTGTCATCATTGCGATGAAGAAAAACAGTGTAAGGAAACTTGAATGTCAGAGAGTTCACACACCTCTACCAATTCGAGGAAATACAAACGTAATATTATGTTAATAGCCGAACCACAATCACAATACTTGTACTTGTACTTGTGACGGTTACAGAATTCATCCATCCATCCCTAAACCTTTTGAAGTCCACAGCTGGACATGCCCCTTCTAAATAACACGACTCCGACCGGTCCTGTGCCTTCTGAAACCAGCGGTTTCCCGCCGTCTTCTTCAGGTCTGTCCACCTAGTCGAAGGGCAACGTACTGCTTTTCCCGAGTCGTGGTCTCAGATTCAGATTAAGATTCATTTATTTCATTTTAAGGTATTTTGTATACGCATAATGAACGTTATAAATTTTTTTTTTATCTACCGCTACTCTCCATTCTAGGACTTTTCTTCCTAACCGGTTATTATAGACCCACACATTAGGTAGTGCGTCATCAGGGATTTATAAATGCACATGTCTTCAAACCACACCCCTTGGCAGCAACTGTGTTTATAGTGATCAGAAACAATAAGACGAGAGATAAATGGGTGTGGGCTCGACTCAGTCTGAGATGTATTGACGTCACAGTACATCTAGTTCGACCGATGATCAGATGCAACTGACGGGCCCGTTGACGCAATCGGTAGTGACTCTGCCTGTTACGCCAGGGGTCGTGGGTTCGAATTCCACTCAGGACAAACATTTGTGTGACGAACACTTGTGTTTGTCTGTGTCTGGATGTTAATATTATCTATTTATGGATGCGTTTAAAAATATATATGTTTTTAGATATCAGTCTCTGACATCCATAGTACAGGCTCGCGCCTAATTTGGGGTCAGATGGCCGTGTGTGAGAATGTCCATGATATTATTATTATTATCAACTGACGATCGACATCTAGTGACGACTTATGATCATGTAAACTGCCAACGTCGCAATCTTGCGTACTGCTTTTAGAAAGCAACAACGTAACTGCGAATGACTCAGAACGAGACTTACTAACAGGACTATTTATGTGATAGATTTAAGCAAATAGGCATTGTCACAGTAGCTGCTATACAAGGGAAAGTACAATATCCAAGAGGGACTAATGAGAAATTGGCTTAAACTTATAACACCTTATTATAGCCTTCATAAGGTCTCGAAATAATTAATGGAATTAGGTGTAAAAATGTTTTTAAAATCCCTATGACCATTCAACATTTGACTATAGGTCTACTCTGAGGTTTAAACAGCAAATTAGATTTGAGCGTTGAGTGTTCACATGGCCAATTATGTGTCCCTCTTTCAAGAGTAAACTCTAAAGAAAACATGTTTGTATTGTCGAATGATAAAAAAGTTGTGAACGTTGTATAAAAAAACATTCTGTAGTATATTTTGTACAGCATTACACCCGTGCGGATCCAGGGCGGGTCGCTAGTTTATGATAAAAAATATTTGATAAAACAATGCCTCGTTCGCAAAGAGGATGTTTATGATAAAACAGCGGCCGTTGAGCAACATAACTAGAGACGGAGAGTCCAGTTTACTCAGCTGTGTTCGAGAGGCTTTACTGTACGTGATGTTTGTATCTAAGTGGGCACGTGCGTCCCGGTATTGTCACTGGCAGGTATTGTGCAGCTTCGAAAGAAGGATAAAGGATTTGAACCTCCTTTTTATTAAAAAATGTTAATAAAATATTTTAAAATTTTATCTATACTAATATTATAAAGAGGAAACATTTTGTTTGTAATGTTTTCACACAAAACTACTGGACCGATTTCAAAAATTCTTTCACCATTAGAAAGCTGCATCTTCACTGAGTGACATAGGCTATATAAACTATGTAAACTGAATAAACTAAATATTACTAAACCATTTTTATGTCTAATTCCACGCGAGCGAAGCTACGGGGGTCCACTAGTTTTATTTATATTTTTATTTAAATATTTTCTACCACTCAACCAGATTTACTGGTAGAAAATGACATCATTGTACGAGTGTGTAAATAAAAATAAATAAAATAAATAAATGCATATTGAAATGAAAGCTGCTGCAAGTAAGCACTGACAGCCCAGTGGCTATCGAACTCGGCTCTCACTCGAGCGGTCCGGGTTCAAACCCAAGCGGCACACACCAACGACTTTTCGTAAGTTATGTGCGATTTAAGAAATTAAGTGGACTAAGGCCTAATCCCTCCCGTGCCCAACAGTGCGACGAAGAAAGGGTTTTGATGATGAGAGATGTATATACGTACCAGTATCACCCATATTTAAGACAAGTTCGTCAATTTTTAAAATGTAAGATATTTTTAATCTGTGACTAAAACCAGATAATAATACCTAACTGTTACACATTAGCAAGAGTGGGCAAGTCTGTAGTCGCGCTGCAACGGCATTGACGTCAGAGGACCGCAATAAATCTGAAATCATGTCGGCCGGCCAAACCGTAGCTTCGGTTTCCAGGCTATTTACGTTTGGAATACAACTGGCGTAGTTTCGTACCTACACTGTTTATTCGGAATCCCATTATGAGACCCGTGTCCAACAGTGAAACGTCCATGGGTTGTAGCTAATCCAAAGTGGAGCAGCGTGGTGGAGTACGCTCTAGGCCTTCTCACTTGTGTTGTGAGAAGAGACCCTCGCCCAGTAGTGGAACACAACTGCATGCTCGCTTGGATCTCTTATCGATCTTATATCCATTTACAACTCTAACCTCAAACCATTTGCCAACAGGAATCGTTAACCGCGGCGACTCCTTCCGCCGCCGCCGCTCCCGGTCCGGCAGCCTGGCGCCCTCGCCGGCGGCGCCCGAGCCGCAGGAGCGCCGCCCCGTGGCCTGCCACCGCGTGGCCATGGTGGGCGCGCCCGGCGTGGGCAAGACCGCGCTCATCAGCCAGTTCCAGACCAGCGAGTGTATCAATGCATACGACAGGCAGAGTTAGTGATAGTTTTAAATTTGATCTGGCTCGTAGGACCAAGTTCTTAAAGGTTCTAATAGGTAGTTGAATCACAGCTACCTGTTAGAAATGAAATCTCAAGAAAATCGTTGTTTAAGAACAGACCATTGAAAACAACCGGGACCGACGGCTTTACGTGCCCTCGGCTTACGGCTTACGGTAGAGTCCATGAAATTTTGCCACTGGTCACCCATCCACAAACCGACCGCGCCCGTCGCTTAACGCTTTCGATCACATTGAATCGACGCGAGCCATTGGGCTATGGACGCTACAACGCTACCACTCCGGTTATAACACATAATACCTCTTATACACATCTGAAAAGATAGAAAAGGATTAAATTGTGTTATCACGATGCACGATGCCATGATATTCATTCTATCTACATTCAGCCCCATTACTTTGAACAAAGTTGTGTTATCAAGTTACCCGTTCGTCCTCGCTGTACGAATAGATACATTGCAGTCCTTCCCAGCTGCAAAGCATTTGTTCCAGTCTCGGTATATTTACTTTCATTTAATAATCTTCTCAGACTCGTGAGTGTCCGCTATCGTTTTGGACGTGAGCCAAAGTACTGGTTATTAAATAAAAAACACATTAATCCAATATAGATACATATCTGTTGATGAATGTCGGGTACTCGAATGTACTGTGACATGAGTTAACTTTGGAAGGACCTTCCAGAGAAATTGACTGTCTGAAAGTTCCTTAAACACGAATATTTCGTTATCATTGAACTATCTCCCCTTTATTGATACCACTGATAATATTGGCAGCAATTAATTCATCCATTGAGCGACAAACAGTTTAGGGCAACTGAAAAGTGTTGGATATTTTACATTTCCATCCATTAATGATTGGTGGAGAAATTAATGGTCAACTCGTCTCACAATCCAGAGTGACGAACTTGTATGAATTATTAACAAGATTTCGCTTCAAACAATTTGAACCGCGTGAGGGAATCAAATCAAGCTTCATTAATTCCAATTTTTTCAAGTTCGTAATTTCTGAATGACATTCTCAAGGCCTCAGACAAGTGCCCTCTAGATCAAAATCGTTTTCATCAACAGTTTATGAAAGTGATAAATCGGAATAGCTTATAGCGTGACTTGGTATCCAAGTCTATTTGAATAAGTCAATGTTGAATTTCTTTCAACCTTACACCAGACCTTGGGTCGTGCGGTCGGTTTGATTGATGATGATTACGCCATCTTATTATTACGAAACATGGTCTAAATATAGGCTTACCTAGTAATCAAAGCTTATAAGTCTTCGGTGACGGTAGAAAAACTAGATCGCTGCGACCCATAGACGTCCTGCACACGGGTCTCCCCCACAGACACTGCTGCGGGAGGTCTAGAGCATACTCGACCACGCTGCTCCAATGCGGATTGGTGGAGGGGTTAGTGGCCAACCCAGTGTCGAATGTTCTCAAGCCACCCAAAGGTCTTCGACAAGACTTAACGACTGTTTGCAGCATTGAAACCAACCGGGACCGACGGCTTTACGTGCCCTTCGAAGCACGGTAGCGTCCATGAAATTTTGCCATTAGCGGTCACCCATCCACAAAACGTCCGCGCCCTTCGTTGCTTAACTCTTTCGATCACATTGAATCGATACGAGCCATTGGGCTATGGACGCTACTATGAAAAACTATGCTTCAAATGCGATTTCGCTCTGCCGCTATTGAAGTTACATTCATATGTCAACTATGTTCTGCATAGAAATTATAGAAGCGGCTTTTAACTTGAACTAATGATCGCCTAGTATAGTGGTAATTCGACTTTTGGTGACACAATTTACGCTAACATGTAGTATCCATGATTTTTGGTTAATTTGTTCCGTGGTCGAAGTTATAAGTAGCCTAGTTATAAACCAGCAAATCTTGTTTCAAACTATACCTACCTGTCAACAATCTTACTGAGTAAGTCTACAATGAAATAAATATTTTGGAACGAAGTTCCTTATCGCGCGTTGCGAAAGGGGGCTAGACGGAAAAAATTAAGACCAAAAGTGGTAACGACACTATTTGCTATAGTTGTAAGCCGTGCGGCGTGCGCGTGTTTCTCTGTCTGTCTCTCTCTCTCTCTCTCTCTCATAGAAAGCAAGCCATTTATTTTCGTTTCGTCTTTCTATTTCGCATTGAATAGTGTGGTGTCGCGACGATTATTTTTGTTGAGTGTATACAGATTTTTTGTACATAATAAATAATAAAAATAACAATAACTTATAATAACTTATATATCCAATAACTTCGTTCCATCCGGGTCACCCTTGACACTTCTCAAGTTTTTTATAACAATTTTGTTTAAATGAACTTTATAGCATAAACAAAAACAACATTATTAGGAAACAAAACGGGCTAAATGCATTATGCATTTTCACCGGCTAACCACTAGCCAAAATTTACATTCGAAATACCTGGCCGGAATGAGAATAGTTGAAATAGATGAACTTAAAGAGAACTTGTCTGGTAAAAGAACACTCCGCTGTGCCCCTAAGCCACTCTTGACAAATGTGCTGGCATTCCAGGCCATCTAGGTTTATTGTTTGTACTTATAGTTATAAGTAAGACTTTTTGTTTTACGAGCGGAATGCCTTAAAAGGTAGATATCCCGCTCGTAAAACAATGTTATGAAGGGATTATAACTTAACATGTAGCGTCCATAGCCCAATGACTGACGTCAATTCAATGTGATCGAAAGAGTTAAGCAACGACGGGCGCGGTCAATTTGTGGATGGGTGACCGCTAGTGGCAAAATTTCATGGACGCTACCGTGCTTTAGAGGGCACGTAAAGCCGTCGGTCCCGTTTGTTTTCAATGCAGGAAACAGTCGTTAAGCTTAGTCGAAGACCTTCGGGTGGCTTGAAAACATTCGACACTGGTTTGGCCACTAACCGCTCCACCAATCCGCATTGGAGCAGCGTGGTGGAGTATGCTCTAGACCGCCCGCAGCAGTGTCTGTGGGGGAGACGCATGCCCAGCAGTGAGACGTAAATGGGTATAATAACATCTAATCTAAATACTAAACGTAAAAGGTATAAGAGATTATGAAAAATACTTCCTAACCACGAAGAAAAACAAGCAACGCGGTACAAAGGCTGGGCGAGCCGGGATAAAGCAAGAGTACCTGCCGACAGGATTTAATACGAAACGGCAACATTGTCGAGGAATATCATGTTTACCCACTCCATATTACATTGAAGTGGAACCCGTTTTTATGGCCCGCGCTGTACAACTGTTAAGGCGGAGCGGTCTGTACTCAGCTCGCAAAGTGATTGAGGCAATATTTACAGCTGTTGTTACGAGTCTCGCCTGATTCAAACGAATCCAGAATCGTATTTTCTTACCTTTACTTCATTTCCCATACCAAATTGGAAATGAAGAGTTGAAAGTTATTTTTTTTTGTTATACTTTACATTAGATTAGTACACGTATATTATCTATGAGATAAGTTTATTACAGATTGTATATTAAATCATAGACATACTCACACCCCAAACTAGGCAGAGCCAGGTGTCAGAGACATACATAGATATTTTTAAATGGTATGAAAATTGGCTAGCACTATACGCAACTCAAAATTGATGGAATTCAAATTATTTAATTAAATTACATTAAATTATTGTAACTTAAAGTACCATAAAAAAACATCAATTATCGAAATCGCGATCATATACCTATAGATTTCACAGATAACAACAGAAAAGAATTTTTATAATAAGTAGTACCTACTCGTTGAAAGGTTTCATTAAGTGTTTTATGTTCGAAATTTAAATAAAACGGCATAAGAATAATTTTAATGTCACACCCCTGGCGCGTTTTTTTGTTCAATTCAAATTCAAATTCAAATAATTTATTTCGCTATGAGGTGATTACACACGCTTAACGAAAGTCTAGGTAACTACAAACTACTTAAAGAGATATAATGCTATTCTAAACTGATTAATATAAAGCAAAGGATGAGCTATTTATCCTTGAATGAATAGCTAATCCTACACAGGTGCCTAACCTGCCTTATGGCTAATTTACAATAATTACCTACCACTAAGCTAAGCTCTAAGTCACGATAGACTATCTACCTGGTCATCGGCTTAAGGAAGAACTTACAATATTCTTATCCTATGCCCTAGTGTAGGCCGAGAGAGAAAAAAGCCGGAGGAAAAAACTCTCGGTACTCTTTTAAAATTCAAATTATTGTTAAATTGGTAAAAGGTACACTGTGTGTACAGTTCGTTACTATTTTTTTTAAGAATGTTTTCGTGAATATTTAGAACTAAATGGTCTAAATATCATTGTTTACCTTGTTTCCTTACCACAGTTGAAAGGAAATAAAATAACAAGAACGTGCCACTTTCGTGCACGCCCGCCTTATTTCCGAGGAAATAAATTAACAAGATAAAGCATTCCACGCGACCCGAACACGGCGAAAAAAGCTGAAAGATTCCCCGCGTAATGATACCTTGTTTTGTTTCACTACATTGCCTGCGCTTCATTCATGCACGAAGTATCTACTGCCTACAAATTGTTCCGAATATTTTTCGCGGTAAATCAAACAGCGTAGTTAGGCAACGGTGACAGCACTGACAGCCTCTCACTTTGGGCAATTTGGTTTCAAATCAAAGCGGAACGTACCAATGACATTTCTAAGTTATAATAAAATTGTTTGAAGTTTTCCAATCCGCATTTGGTCCGCGTTGTGGAGTGTTATCCTCAAATCGATATTATGTCCACTTCGACTTGTCAGAATCATAGGTAAGTCATATTGGCCCATTTCCTAGCAAGCTTGCCCACTTGATAACCAACAAAGCAACTCGTATCATTAAAACTATTCTCGTTATCATTAATTCTGACTTAATATGCCTGTAATTTCAATTAATAAATGTTTTATAGAGTTGGCTTCTTGCCGGTTCCATCCAGCGTAATAGTGTTGAAGGGACCAATTAGGACGAGAGGTGTAAATGTAATATGAGGGAGACATGAGTCTTTTCCCGCGACTTGACTTGCTTTGTCCGCTATCTATGCTTTTGGAATAAATCTATGAATCTGTGATGTACTCGTATGTACCTATCTACTGCATTTATTAGTACGAGTGCAGTAAGTAATGAAATTGTAGACGGACAAACAGACATACGGGCCACCTGATGGTAAGTGGTCACCGTCGTCTATGGACACGTGCGACACCAGGGGTATCACAGGTGCGTTGCCTGCCTTGAAGGAAACGTTTCACAGTCTTTTATTCCATGTCAAAAAAAAAAAGTTAACAAAAGACAATCGTTTAAAAATCAGGAGAGAAATTGGTATTATTTCCATTCCTCATACCAACTAACGAACTGACCAACTAATGTTCTTATTGTCTGTAAAATCTGGACATCCCAGTCCCTATTTGTGTCTTGTTCAAAGTCAGTCACAGTTGTCATGGGCGTATGGGTGGTGCTGTAAGCTCGTTTGCTATCTCATCGATTAACAACGGTAAGTATTCAATATTCCTATATACCTATAAGTACTTATTTTAGCAGTAGGTATTCGAGCATAAGCCACTAACTTTATTTGAATTAAATATGCAGAAGCCTACTTTAGCGGCAATTAACCTACTAAAAGCTTCCCAACTTTGCTACTTACGTTAAACCTCTTCAGAGTGGGAGGTTGTAAAATGTTCATTTAGTTTGAAGCTTTATTGAAACCGACCCACCGTTGCCAAAAGGAGAAGTCATACATAATAATTTTACAAGGTAAAACATACATATTCATACATTTATTTTGAATCAGATGAAAAAGTTACTGCTTCAAGACTGCTAAGCTAGAGGTCGTAGGCTCGAACCCGGTATCGGACAAAGTATTATTGAGAGAACTTGAAATTCTTAATATCTATTATAGTTTGGGGTTTGAATATGTGCCCAGTATCATCTATATGGCGCTCATCGCCTATTTATTACATGACACCACTAAACATAATTGGTGAAAAGTTGATGTCTATACAAACACCTCTCCTTATTACTAGGGGTTTGGATATGTCTATCATCTATATGGCGCTCATCGCCTATTTCACCAAGTATGTGTGTAATAAACACACATACTTGGTGAAAAGTTGATGTCTATACAAACACCTCACCTTATTCCTCTCGTACCTTCTCCTAATTTTATGAAAAAAAAATGCATTGAACTGATTTTTGAGTCAAGTAGTTAGAGCGTCAAAGTCTGAAGTCAACGCTTAAAATGTAAAAAAATGATTCCAATGATCTACAAGGTTTTATCTAAGGTTTTATCTAAGGTCTATCAAGGTTTATCTAAATAGATATAGGTACAACTAGAAGTAAATATGATAAGTGAAATGGTAATTCACTACCACAATTTTGCTACTACAGCCTTGGCTGTGTAAGTCAGTAAGTAAGAAGAGTTAAGCTCCCCACTTCTGTAAACTGAGCCCGATATAGCCCCGTGTGATTATTATTTGTTTCCAAACATGAGAAAATACATTCGTCATTTGATTTCTTCGTGGAAAGAAATTCACTACATATAAAATTACTTAGCGGGTCTTAACAAATAATTTTGTTTTGTTATTTCACATGGAGAATACATAGAAAACAAAAAATAATTTCAACTTAAATTTCACCCCCTTCCCTTTCATTCCGCGAACTTTTTGACTCACCCCCATATATTGTAAAAGGCTTGATAACAGTTCAAATAACGATAGCTTTCAGCAAAATCCTCAAACCCTTGATACGTACTATTTCTCAATAACGACGTTACGATTGACCTTGGAAGTATTAGTCTCATGAATAAGGTCTAATCACATTTACTTCCAATTGGCCTTTGGACCCAAAGGACGTTCGTGTTGTGACAGTATGAATTCAATTATTTATGATAGTGGACGCCCGCAGCTTCGCTCGCGTGGAATTAGACATAACAATAGTTTCGTTTACACCTAGTAATATTATATAGCCTGTGTCACTCAGTGATGATGCGGCTTTCTAATGGTGAAAGAATTTTTGAAATCGGTCCAGCTGTTTTTGTGTGAAAACATTACAAACAAATGTTTCCTCTTTATAATACCAGTATAGAAGGAGACCTAAGTGATGGTATACACTGTGTTGCATAAATCAGTATTTAGATTTCAGAGATAGTTAAGTTTAATCAAGTTATGTCTACGAGAAGTTGAACTCAATCAAATTATAAATTGTATTACTTGTTGTTGATGTTGATGATGTGATGCCGATGATTGTGATGACTATGATGTGGTTATCAATTGTAAAATGAAAATAGGGCGAATTACTTGATAAATTTAATGAAGTGATATGATGCGTCTGTTACAAGCGAATAATTTTGAAAGTGAGGTTTTCGCGCGCGCTTCTCCGACCGTTTTCGTTTTTCGTTGTGGTCAGCCTGGATTTTGTGCGGTCTGCCAACCTTCGCGTGTAGACCATAGACATTACTTTACCAGACCTTATAACTATGCTTGTTTCGTAACTCATTCTGCGGGTGACTAACTCCAAATCACGCATCTGTATATGTATTTTAACATCTCACTCACCATTAATTTGACTCCAACTGCAAAACAAAGCATACTTTTCAAAAGATAAAAGTAAATTACGGATTTCAGCCCAAATTTCTATGGGTGTTACTGTGATATTTCATAAACTGCAGAACATGAATTATTCTCACGCTCTTTCGCCTCCCAGAAGTTTTATCAAATCCAGTTTATTATTTGTATATCGCGGACAACTCGAGCAATGTTGTTAGGAAAGTTTCCCCGTCATACAAATTGCCCGTTCACTCTCGTTCGTCGTGGCTTTGAATACAGATAAAACATAAGTAGGTGGCACTACGTATCTTGGGCTGAATGGAAAAGTTATTTCGTTAGCGAAGTTAGTTAGCTAGGAAGGAACATTAACGTCTTCTAATATTTGAGTCGAAGAAGAACATGAACACAAAATGCGCGGCAAAACAGATGCCCCGTTCTGATTGGTCCTAATCATAGACGGAGGATCACAGAGTATCGCGCGTTCGCTGAATGCGTTCATATATAAAAATTGAATCAAAAAGGAGTGCGTTCATATTTATTATAACATGTAACCTTTTTTGAGGTTTGACACAAAAGCGTAGAGCAAAATATCCAAATTAAAAAATAGGGGCAGGTAAAGTATGCTGTATGCACCAGAATATGACAATCATTTTCCAATGAAACGACATGCAATTTGCACGTCTCAGCCTGCGTCTAGTCTGACACAGACGTCTGGCACCGATGTAATTGCTTCATTAATGGCTTCGCAAAGAAACTCGTTTGTTCGTATAATATAGTGTGGGTGAATTGAGAACGATCGATAAATGCTAATTAACATTCTAACACAGCACGAATTATCATCTATGACCCTAGTTCAAAATATGGCTGGGAGTAGAACCCGGGACCGCACGGAAATCAGGGCCTCTCGCACCACAGACTCAAGGGTCGTCGGATATATCAGGCTGGTGATTACTCAAACCATACTTCGGTAAATCGTGGTTTAAAGAGTAACTACCGAGATTCTTGCCGTGTTCTCCTCGGTAGCATCAACTTTGTGAACCGGCACTAGTTAAAAAATGTAATGACGTTCATTAAATGTATTCAAATGCCATATAGTGAGAAATAAATAAATCTGAATCAGACTTACCAAATCAGAACGCAGTTCTGAACAGAGAAGATTAAGTCAAGCGTAGGCCGGTACACATGTTTATTCATCAGTCTGTATTCATCCTACAAATTCAATAAAAGGGGACCCGAAATCATGATTTCAAACCCCAAGGCGGAATGGATGTTAATTATTTGCTGTGTCAATATTTTTACTCTGAACCCTTTCCTTGTCCTGTTGAGCACGGGTCTCCTCCGTTAATGAAGGGATTAGGCCTTAGTCCACCACGCTGGCCAAGTGCGAATTGGCAGACTTCATATGCCTTCGAGCACATTATGGAGAAATTTCATGCATGATATTTCTTCATCGTTACAGCAAGTGACTTTAAATTTTTTAAATCGCACATCATTTAGAAAAGTCATTGGTGCGTGCCCCTTGAATTTGAACTTTGACCGCTCGAGTGAGAGGCGAGTTCGATAGCCACTGGGCTGTCGCCGTTGTATAATCTTTAATCAATGACACCTATTTTTTTAAGTCATTTATTTATTTAGGTAAGAAATAGTAAATAGGTCAGTCGCTGCGACCCATAGACGTCCCACTGCTGGGCACGGGTCTCCCCCACAGACGCATCTGCGGGAGGTCTAGAGCATACTCCACCACGCTGCTCCATTGCGGATTGGTGGAGGGGTTAGTGGCCAACCCAGAGTCGAATGTTCTCAATTTCCGGACGCGACGATCGGTCGGTAAATAATAATTATTGGACGGTTAAAAGGTTACATATGGCGATGCGAATGAAAGGTTACCGCGTCTCTCACTGGTGATGAATGTGGTACCTAATGAATAATGATGACGGTATTGACGATGTACTTGACAATAGCGGCTTTCAACCGGTTTTAAAAAGTCGAAATTTTATATGGGTGTCTGAATTATTCATGTGTGCAGTAATAGGCGTCTCAAACGCGACGAATTCGACATCTGTCGAGTGAATTACGCTTTCCTTTTTTCCCAGTCGCTCGCCGAAATAGAGGATTGTGTTCAGTAAATCTTCACCTACAAATGAATTTGTTATTACCAAAATGAAATTCAAATGTTAGGTAAGGTTTCTCGAAACAGTTTATTTATATGCACGAACAGCTTTATGAAATTGTACGTAGTTTAATCAAAGTAAACCTACCTATCGCAGTTTGGTTGGTTAGTTGATCAGTAGTTTGTAGGTAAGTTTATTGTGCAGTAAAGTTAGTGAAATTTAGTCCTGTTAGTATTAGTAAGCCCGGTTAGTAAATAAGAGTCACATTCGAAGTCGTTCACAGACATGAGAAATTAGCCATCTTTATTCCACCTCTGAGAAGTGTAACCGGAAACCAGACCTTTTAAACCTGAAAATAATTATAAATATTTCAATGCTCATATAAACTTTTCTTTTCAGATGTGGACAGTTCAGAGCAGAAGGTGTCAATCATGTTGAACGGCGAGGAATCAGAATTATACTTCGTAAATTGCACAACCACAAAGGTACCTCTCACCTCAACACCTCATCTCACTCAAGTAAAGTCAAGCCATTGACCACTGAAATCAGGGTTAAACTTATCATATCAACCTAATTACACAAACATTTAATAATTATAAATTGATTGATTTGATTCGTATGCTATATTTAATTAAAGAAATCAGATCGAGCTAGTACCTACTGGTAACTTTTGCTAAAATTATAAAATAATAGTACATGAAAATGACACTGGATTAAAAAAAAAATTAAAAAAAACATTAAAATTAAAAATTAAATTAAAAAAACATTCATATTATTATTTACGCATTCTACAAGAAGTCTCAACTACACTTTTCAGAATACAATTTTGCAGCGCCATCTATTGAATCTGTTCAATAGTAACAATCGAGGAATTGATTCACCCGGCAGTGCATAGATGGCGCTTCACTGAGAACTCCATTTCATCTCGCCAGTTTTGCAACATTGGAAGACTGATGTTGTTGCAATTGCTTATGCCTTCAAATGTGTACAGGAAGAAATAGACCGCGTGGAGCCCCCGGACGCGTTCGTGGTGATCTACTCTGTGGTGGATAAGGCGTCCTTCCAGCGGGCGGAGCAGGAGCTGGCGCGGCTGCTGGACTGCGACATGCTGCGCTCGAGACCCGCGCTCCTCGTCGCCAACAAAATCGACCTGGCCAGGAGCCGTGCCGTCTCCACGCAAGGTACGTGGTGACGCTGTTAAAGCCAAAAGGGCAATTAGGCTCGAGACTCGCGTTCCTCGTCGCCAACAAAATCGCGCTGTCTGCATGCAAGGTAGAGAGGTAATATAAAGGCCAATAGAGCCAAGGCCTTTGTAATAACCTTGCAATAACATTACAAGGTGACACGGTTAAGGCCAAAAGTGCCAGCCGTTTTAACGCTATAAAGACTAATAGAACCATCAGCACTACCCACAGCAATAGAGCAAGCGGCAAAAACAAAAATAACACTCGGATTACGCCAGAAGGAGTTTCCGTTTCTGATAAGAGTCATCGATCAAAAAAATCGTTACACGCAAGCCACACGACAAAGGCGTACGAAGTCCAGGTGTCAAAAACTGTCAAACTGAAAATTATTTTTCAAATAAAGAAAGAAAGCTGGCTCCAACCTATTTTAGCTACCCTCCCATCTATTACCACCTAGCTGGAGGGTGCCCATTATTAGTGGTTTGGTGGTAGTAACGTTTAATTTCTTTTTACTTATTAGTTTCATAGATTTTATAATTTGTTAGCAATATTAGCATTATTTATTTCAACACAAAACTTGTCACAACCCAAATAATGGACATGAATGGCCTAGGGCTTTAGTAGGAATTATCTACCTGAAATGAGCTTATGAAATAATTTAACTCTCCTTTTCATTGTATTTGACAGATACACAAAGTATTCATGAAAATGAGACATTTTCCAGCCGTGAATGGTAGCTTATTTTCGCTGCCACTGAACGTCTGTAGGTTCAGCCTATAGCGGCTTAAAACCTGTAATTGACAGCTTAATTACAGTTTCAACGAGCGACACTCGAAATGAACGAAAAAATATGGCGGGCAGACATTTTGTGGCGGGAAATTTTACCGCCATCATTATCCCCTATTATGAAGGCAAATTGATTTCCCAGTTGAGCCTTAGTTATCATCCTCATTTTTTCCTAACGACTACATTCAGATAGAAGGTTAAATTTTTTTTTTTTTTGCTTTAGATACTGTATTTCAAATTCATTTTAAAATAGCTCTTGTCATTAATTAAAAATTCACTAGTTGCTCAAAGAAAAGCGAACAGGCTTATTCTATGTTTCCAAATTTTCCAAGTCATGTAATTGAATTATAATGAACTACAAGTAATTTGCTTACGGTTTCTTTTATACTTTTTTACTTGAATACGATTTGGCCTAATTAATCTTACTTTGCTTAGCGTCGTCACCATCTTTAAAATTTGCCAGAGCGAACTGTCTTGTTTCTCATTCATTGTGAATTATTTGTCTCGCAAACTTGTCCTTTAATTAGGCCTTAATTATCTAGTAACGTCGTCTTGATGGAGCGCCCTGTCGCGTGATAAATGACGCGGCGTACCGAAGATGGCACGGCTCCTTGTTACTTGCAAGCCTCACAACCCTGTCTCTCTTGTATGCTACTAAGATATCAGTATAATATTATACTATTATGTAATACATATTATAGGTATAGTATTCGAATTTTGATGTTTTAATAGGCCCTAGACCAGATCAGCACCAAATATGGCGTGACATTTTATTGCTTACAACTCTGTCAGAGCGCTATTAAGAAAATGTATTCGGTGATTAAATTTGTCATCGTGTACTCACTGTACAGTATTCAGATAATATTTCAGGTGCGTGAAAGAATCTTGTATGTGTGAAACATGCATGACGAGAAACACAAACGCCATAAAATGCCACATACCAAAAGAGGCACAACATCTTATTTCTTTAAGCAAGTCTTTCTCTCATGCATAACGTTGTTTACGCAAGGTTTCATTGAATCTTTAAATAAGAGTTCGACAAATTAATATTGTAGCATCTCCTTTAATTGTATGCTAGGTTGAAACAAGTCAGGTAAAGACTTAACAACTAATTATTGAAATTATCTTGCAGACGGCAAATGCCTCGCGTGCACATACAAGTCCAAGTTCATCGAGGTGTCAGTGGGCATCAACCACAACGTGGACGAGCTCCTCGTAGGCATCCTCACCCAGATACGGCTGAAGAAGCAGCAGTACTCCACCGACGGAGGTCGTGAGTCCTCCCCGGCACACTGGTATAAAAGCCGAGGGGTGGTCCGAGCCAGCATGAAAGCGAGGCAGATGTTGACCTGGATCTTCGGCAAGGAAGACTCCAAGTTTAAGAACTGTGAGAACCTAAACGTCCTGTGAGTGGAGAGTGATGGCCCCGTGTTCGTGTAGGACAATCCGCGCGGGGTTCACAAGTACAGTAGATCTTATGTAGTGATAAGTTGCTGAACGGTTTCGTGGTGAATATTAAGGAAACTAAGGATCTGTTTACATAATTATGTAAAGGTAAATAAGGGAATAAATATTATTCTTCGATTGCGATTTTACAGTGATAGCCTTTACTTATTTAGTTTGTGTTTTAGTTAGTCAGTATCCGAAGCAAAAATCTCTTCTTTAATTAAAAATAAGCCCTTGTAATTCGAATTATTCGATAAATTCGAACAATCCAAAACTCAAACGGTGGTGGTTTAATTCACCGACGTCACTTGGTTCGTTTAAATTAACTTTTTAATTTAAATCGCAAACGATTTGAGTGTTGAATTTTATAAAGCCAAAGATGTGTGTATAGGTAGGTATGTGCCAATTTTTGATAATGTTTAAAATCCGTATTAAATAAGCTTGAATTAAGTGAGATAACAGTATTTTCCCATTTATATTATTGTAAAATTGGTACTAAGAGGTACTAAGGGGTACTAATTGGTACTAGTTGATACTATCAGCAATATTTATATAAGTGATACCATTTATCTAGTAGACGTATTATTGTGCTAACTATTAAATTGTATTATAATGGTTAATATTATCGAGTAAAGTGGAATATATTCTACGATGTTACTGGACCATTTCTTATAAATATTTAAAGTTTTCTCGTAAGTATTTATTATTATTAAATTAAAAGATAAGATATACCACCTATATTATTATACTCGTATACCTATTAGCCTGCCTTTTCCTGGTTATTACGTTATGTTAATTTTTTATTAAGTAGAATATTTTACTACCACTTTATACCCAGGGTCCATTTAAATCCTTCCATCAACAAAATCATACTCTTTTTCCATAGATCTTCGTATGTAATGGAAGAAAGTATAAATCATTCATAAACTGAACCGACTGTGTCTTTTTCACAGATTTTCCTAGTTAATTGTTAACATTATGCACTTATATCAAAATGTATATATCTATTTATATCATGCTAGTAATTGAAAAAACCAAACCCAGTAGGCGTATGTATTTAATTGTCTCAGTAGTTAATTCGGAATCTGAAGGAACAGTTTTCAATGATTTTGTAATAGAAATAAGGTTCGTTCTTGAAATACAACTGTAAATTATAAACATGATAATTCTTCTATTGGAATAAAAAGGTACTTAGTATAGTTTGTATATATACTCAGTTATTTTTATCTAATGCTGAATATCGTAAGCAGTTGAGAAGTTATTTAAGGACCAGAGTAATAGGATGTGGAAATAGCATGTTATAGGCAATCGTGGTAAGCGACCCTATCGAACCTCGGGTCACATGTACGAATCCCGGCCAATTCAGATATTTATTTCACAGAATATAAATATTTTTACTCGATTCATTGCTGTCAAATTGTGTTTTCTGTATGTCTGGCCACACTGTGTAGGCAACACAGGCTTAGACCTACTACAGGGATGCCACTGGGTAAGCGTTTATTTTTCGCTATCGGTAGTGACCCCGTTACGCCAGGGGTCGTGGGTTCGAATCCTACTCAGGACAAACATTCGTGTGACGAACACTTGTGTTTATTCTGTGTCAGGATGTTAATATTATCTAAGTTAATTTAAAAGTATTTATATATGTCAGTCTCTGCCACCTATAGTATAGGCTCTGCCTAGTTTGGGGTCAGATGGCCGTGTGTGAAATGTCTATGATATTTTTTATTATTATTTATACTGCTAAATAACCAAATGTAGAAATTACTACCGGGTCATTTATTACATTAGAAAAATTTATAATATGATATTTCTATATGTTATCTGCTCTTAATGTTTAGATATGAAATGTACATAAGCTTGCGCATGCACTGAGGGATTTGATGTTATTAAGTATCTTAAGTACCTACCTAATATAAAAGTAGGTACATTGTGAATTTTTCTGCTCACTAAAAAAACCAGTCGGTTGGTTAAAAGCTCATTGGCAGGCGGTTGGTGTAGAAACTTCTAGAAAAATTTAATCACGCTATTGCTGTTAACTTTCATAAGCTGACTGAAGTCCTCATAGCCCTATAGTTCGTGTCGGCTGAGTTGAGCAACGTTAGGCGCGGTCGGTACGGGTGACCGTTACTGGTAAAATTTCATGAGCGTTTCTGTGCTTTGGAAGGCACATTAACCCATCTGTGTCACTTATTTTCAATTGAGAAATAATCTTTGAGTTTTGTCGAAGACCTTCAGGTGGCTTGAGAACATTCGACAGTGGGTTTGTCAACCTCCACCAATCCTCTTTAGAACAGTTTCCGTGGTTATCTTCTATAAGTACATCCACTGGTGTTGCTATGGGAGAAACCCGAACTATTATATATTTAAATTAACCTGATAAAATACATTTACATCGACTGTATTTTTTCGACTAGAATGTAAATTATATCATATTATATCATCTACATATTGATTCCTTTTTAAATCTTTATATCGCGACTTAATGCAGTGCCTTTTATGGTTAAATTAAATTAAACATCTATTTGTACGTGTTTAGTTAATTTCTTTAGAGATTATCCGTAGTTTATATTAATATATTTTTAATTGTTAATTGTATTATTGTAATGCATTATTTGATTTTCTATTAGGATCAAAATTAAGGGCAATTTATATCGTGTAACACTTGTTTATAATAATATTGTTGCTATAAGCGGATATCATTAATGACGTAATTAAAACATATTCATAAGTAACCTACATAGTTAACAACATAGTTACAAGCCGTACGTAAGAATCAAAGTCAAGACAAAGTCAAATAATAAATACAATATCTTTGTGATCTTGATTGACGACATTATGGCAGATTTTTTAAAATTTCAAATTTTAAAGTCGATTAAAGTTTTGATTCTAGATTCATTTATAAATGTTAAAAGAAGCAACATATTAAATTTTAGTTTTTATTTAATGTTTAACGATGTAGGCTATGCTCATATTAGTAAAATACAACGGCAAAAACCTACAAAATGTTGTACTCTCATTTAATATCTCTAGACTGCTACGGCGTAGCGTTTATTGCCATATAACGCTACGACGTAGCCCTTCCACAAAGGGTAGCAAAGAATAAATAATAAAAATACGGTGCCATTAAAATATTAATAAAGCAGTATACGCATACATACGAGTATTTTTTTTTAACCAACAAATTATTTACGTAACCAAAAATTGCGTAGCAAACGTTATTCCCGATCGATCGGTTAATTACAAACTGACAGTTAAAAACTTATTTTCCCGTTAAGGTATAGTGTACAAATTGTTTTTATAATAACCCGAATTACGAAACAATATTGTTATACTATAATTAATATTGATGTAAAAATACTAGTTGTAATTAAAATACATACATACGTACGTCTTGTAATATAAGGCATATCTTATTTATATGTCGTATTATATCAGGAATAGTCTTATGTACCGAGTAACTTACGTTAGCTATATAAACTTTTTTTTTTTTGCTTTAACTGAAGTACAAAATAAGTTGGTATTCAAGTTATCATATCGGTTTCTAATTAATTGTAAAGTAAACTATTTTATATAATTTACAATATGACAAAATTTATTGAATTAACAGCCCAAAGACTGTAAAAGGGTATCGTGTTGAAAAAATTTAAGGCATGAAGGATTAAAATTTCCTGTTCAAAATTGCAACCAAAATTGTGAACCAAATATTATTATTATTGTGATTACGTGTAAAATATATTGTTAGGTATTAATATAATTTTTGCACTATCATCACCTTTACAATATCATTTAACTAATAAAAAAATGAATATTTTTAAAGATAATGACAATAGATTCTTTATTGAATTATTTTTTCCTAATTGTTAATTTGTACAGGATGTTAATATGTCGCCTCTTTGGTTATGCATGAAAATTCGTCATGTGTGATCTAAAAGATTTTATATGCCTTTATTGTAAAATCTATCTCTACTTGGTGTACCTTGATACGGCGTAGATACCACTCGAAATGCGAGGGTTAATTTATAGTACTTAAATCTTTTACGCATGCTCTGAGAAACACCAAGGTAAATTAAATTGTAAGCTATTAACTACGTATCATATTTTGTAGATAAGTTAATTAATGTGCAAATATGTTACTGTATTTACAATTTGCATTTGAGAATATAATAAGCTGGCGTTTTATATCATAAATTATATAAGTGTAATTGAAAGCTGAGAGACTGCGTGATGGTGGAAATATATTTTTCAATTTCAATCACTACCATTAGTAAGGACATTCACTTCCACTAAAGCTATCGAGCTGAAATTTGGCACACAAATTTGGTTCTGATGACAATGCACGAAAAAAAAAAAGTTAAAAAGCTTTTTTTAAAAAAAATTTAATTCATTTCTATTTCAATATTTTTGGAGTTCTGAAAAGGTCATATTCCTGAAACATTTAAGTCACTTGAAATGGATTTCTCTAGAACTCCCCTGGGTCTTCTAAAATGAAGAGCTTACGTCACACTAAACAATGTTAAGCCCTTGTTGAGCCAGTTTTTTCATTTTGACAAATGAGTTTCCATCATCATTGGTCTCCGCAAGCTTGTTAAGGAATATTATCACTGTGTCGTAAGTTATGTAGCTATGTTTATTGTAAATAAACCGATTGACAATAAAATTTGATTAATCTTGTTGTTTATTTTTTTACCTCATAAAACTAATGGGCTGCGCTTGGCACTGTTTCAGAGTACTGTTATATTCAATAATGTTTTATAAGAATTTAGTCTCTCAGTCAAAACTCTATAAGAAATTAAATTATATGAAGCAGTATTTTTTCATACATACTGCAAAATTAAAATACCAATCTTATTTATGATCTCCGTCGCGGCTACGTACTTTGTGCTTTTTCAGTATCAAAACTACTGTGAGCTTGCCAAAGATATGACGCCGTCACAACCCTTTCTTTGTCCCACTGTTGGGCACGGGCCTCCTCTCTGAATCAGAATGGGAGGGATTAGATCCACCACACTGGCCAAGCGCGGATTGGCAGTATGAAAAACTTTCTGGCATGCAGTTTCCTACCGATGTGTCCTTCACCGTTACAGCAAGTGATATTTTAATAACTTAGAAAAGTCATTGGTGCGTGTTGAACCTGGATTGGTAGAGTGAGAGGCTAGTTCGATAGCCACTGGGCTGTCACCGCTTATGAAATCATAATATGCTTTCATACTAATAAGTATAGTCCATTGACCCTGAGTGTAAGTAGGTGCTCGTACATCCCGACCACGTATCTCAGCCGGTCAAGATATTCATTTGTGTTGTTTTAATATTGTTCTCATTAAATTCCATAGACTCGAAACAATTAATAGTAATTAAAGTTAACCTTAATATCTACTTAATTGCGTGCGCTAATTTCCTCAATCCCGAGACTTAGGAATTTACATCTTTTGTTCCACCTTTGAAATTATCTGCACTGCCAGCTCTATCAGACCTTCTTCTAACAGCTCCTTCCCTCTCTAACATATAAGAATATTATTGCCTTTCTTTCTTATTCTAATATACTGTGAAGGCTCTTTATAGAGAAGTCGCTTCGTTATTTGAAATCCACGTTTAAATTACGAAGCAAAGTTTCTTGGAAACCATTTAAATATTTATGACACGGATACAAATATTTTGCTTGTTTTTGGGTTCTTTTTCTCATAGATAGGTAATTAAGCAATTTAGTTAAGATTAAAACAAAATGGATTGGATTTAAAAGTAAAAAGTTCAAGCAAATATAATAATAAAAATCCAATCCAATACCATGCCATGGAAAAATATTCAAGTGCAAAACAAAACCTAAAAATGAAGCGAACTAACATTTAAATACACTCAGAAAACACGAAAAAAATTCTGAAACCATAACCGTGCTCTAAAATGAAGACACAAATACTAAAAGTTAAAATTTAATTTATTTTAGAAACACGTGTTTATATTTTTACTCTTACATAAGTAAAAAACAAAAATTCATTCATTCATTTACATGTGCTGAATGAATGATTATATCTATCCATTGCTCAAGTAGGAGTGAATGAATAGCTACACTGAACGCGAGTCACTGTGATCGGCCAAGCGTGATCGCCGCAGGCTTTGACGGAATAAACAAACTGGAAGCAACCGCGGGACTGCACTGCTGGAAATAAAAAGGAAACGAACACTGGCTAAATAAAATAAAATACATATAAGCTTATTTAGTCTCAAATATTTCACTCATGACGAGTCGGTAAAACGTATTCGACTTTTAAAAGCAGTTGAAATACATTCAGCCCAAATTAGTTAATTTCCCTGCATTCAATATTTCTAAGCCTCTCTTTTTGGATTCAAATTTTTCAGATTCAGATAATTTATTGCATAATTTTAGCCATTTGGATCTTAGATCTACATTTTCTTATTTATTTATTTATTTATTTAATAATTTATGTACACACGTTTTCAACATAAAATACATAAATAGAGTAACAAAGGAAAAAAATGGTACAAGGGTACTACTTATATCTTATGAAATTTCTTCCAGTAGACCCGAGAAGGAAATTTGCTCTTTTTTTAACATGCTTTTTTCTTTAATAATTTCCTCGTATAAAAATACTTTTTAGAAAGGATATTACTTTCGTTATTTACTTAACTTTTAATTAGGTATCTACTTGTAATGAATTTGGCCCGAGTCACCCAATGATGACTTGCACCGAAAATCAGCGGTATTTGCTCCTCGTTGAGCAACTTTATGGTGACTCCCAGCCTTTTTGTCGTTACACAGTCTAAGTCGAGAGAATTTATATTATACTAGTGGACGCCCGCAGCTTCGCTCGCGTAGAATTAGACCCATTAACGACGTCTGCCCGCATTCGATTTGCCCACTTGACTTCAAAAACGGCAAAGTTTCATACTAACTTTGCACCCCCGTTTTACCCCCTTAGGGGATGAAATTTCTAAAATTCTTTCTCAGTGCTCCCCTACGTTATAAAAGGAACCCCTGTGCAAAATTTCAAGTTTCTAGCCCTTATAGTTTAGGCCCTGCGTTGATATGTCAGTCAGTCAGTCAGTCAGTCAGCTTCTCCTTTTATATATATAGATATATAGATAGATTACTTACTTTAATGCTAAAAACTATGATATAGAACTACGAACGACTTCTGCAAACTGAAGAATTTCGATTGTAGCACGCAAACGGTCCCCCACGTACAAAATTCAAGAAGTCAGAAGACTCATCTATCAGACGCGTGACTTCATTTGAAGATTAAAGTTGCTACCATAAACAAAGGCAAAAGCTGAAATATACCACCTCAAGATGATTTAAAAATATAATTGTATATTTTAATATTTACTATATTACTGCTTCGTTGGTCTAGTGATCACAAGCGAGCCTGCTAAGGAGGTCTTGGGTTCGATCCCTGGGTCGGACAATATTATTAGGTTTCATGTAACTCGTGGTAGTAGCTCGGAGTCTGAATTTGTGCCCGGTGTATGGTATACTCACCACCTATTACATGGGGCATAAACATAACTGGTGAAAACAGGTTATAGGTACATAGTTATACACCTCTGCCTATCCCTTCCGGACATACAGGCGTGATTTTATGTTATTTAATAACAGTCTAATAAATATTCTTAAGTTCCTAAGCTATGATATTATGGTACCTATTGTGAGAGGAATGGAATTAAGGGATGACATGATGGATAACTTCGATCCCGATTATTCCCGACTAGTAGACGCCCGGAGCTTCGCTCGCGTGGAATTAGACATAACAATAGTTTCGTTTACACCTAGTAATATTATAAAGCCTATGTCACTCAGTGAAGATACAGCTTTCGAATGGTGAAAGAATTTTTGAAATCGGTCCAGTAGTTTTTGTGTGAAAACATTACAAACAAATGTTTCCTCTTTATAATATTAGTATAGACAGCCTTGGTCCTTTCACTTCAACTGGAAGAGAAAAGGGTCGGGAAAGTAATTACAGAGCACTTGACTCCGGAGATCAGGGAGCAACGCGTCGTCGACGAACCGTGATTGAGAAAGTTTTGTGAACAAATATATAAGTACCCACAGTTTTTATATTAAAGTAAAATTTTCCTTCTTCAAAAACTTTCTTGTTTCGCAACTTTCTTGTCCCACTGTTGGGCTCGGCTTAGACCTTAGTACACCACGATGTACGTAAGCCTAAAGGGTGAAGGACACATCGTGAGTTGTCGTCGCATCTGAGAGTTCTTTATATTGTTCTCGAAGGCATTTGAAGTCTGCCAACCCGCAATTGGGCAACGTCGTGGACTAAGGCCTAATCCCTACCATTCTGAAGGAGCCCCTGCCCAACAGCGAGACAAAGTAAGAGTTGTGGTGATGATGGACACCACGCTGGCCAAGTGGAGTTTGGCAGACTTCACATAATTATGGTAAACGCTAAGGCTTTCGATGTTTCCTTCACCGCTACAATAGGTGACTTAATTCTTAAATATCACATTAGTGCTCTCGCACATTAGGGCTCAGTACCCAAAGCGTAAGACGGGACCGTATTACTAAGGCTCCGCTGTCCGTCTGTCCGTCTGTCACTAGGCTGTATCTCATGAACCGTGATAGTTAAACAGTTGAAATTTTCGCAGATAATGTATTTCTGTTGCCGCTATAACAAATACTAAAAAACAGAAACAATAAATATTTAAGTGGGGCTCCCATACAACAGACATGATTGTTTTGCCGTTTTTATAGATAATGGTACGGAACCCTTAATGCGTGAGTCCGACTCGCACTTGGCCAGTTTTAATTTATTGATGTCCTATTTATTTTTCCACCCTGTAAATATGGTTTTGCTGTATACATAACTCACTTTCGGTTTTATTAATACACGTAACTTTACTAAATACAGAGGCTAACGAGCGTCGTGACAGGTGTCTCGTTAGAGTTTGCCTCTGACGTCATAATTATCGCCTCTCCCTCCGTCTTGAGTAGCGGGACAAATGAGGGTATAGCGTATAGTGAAGTGTGTCCATGCTGTGCTGTTCGGGTTCGAATCCGCGCAGTATTTTCCTTTATAATAGCGGCAGCACTCATATACTGCTGGCCAATCACACCACACCGGCCAAGTAAACTCTGTATAGGTTTTACCCCCAAGTATTTGAAATTTTTACGTAACATCTTTTTACTGTCAGAAATGCTGATTGCCTCACGATTTTCACCTTCGCAATTACACATTTCCAACCAGGCCACAAATGCTTTAAAAATATATTACACGTAGACGTGGCGGGCGGTGGTACTGCCCCGGGCGAACTCCAAATAAACGGTATTTAAATAAACGGTCAAATATCTAAACATTACTTAAAGAGCTGAGCTGATGTAACTTTTAATTTGATTTATCCAAAGGAACAGCAACAGTGGATAGCTTTTGCAAATCTAATCCAATTAAACACGAATTCAGCGAGCGTTAGAAGTTAATTCGATTAACAATTTCGCCTCCGGAGGCCGTTTTTATTGAACATAAATATTCATGTCCTTACAATCGTTTCGGTAAATGTTTACGACCTTAGCGATGTCATTAATTATATTATTAATTAAACGATTGAATGTATGGCTGCAATTAACTAACTGTTAAACGCTGGTATGTGTACTTGGGCAGAGTAACCTTACTCGTCTAGGTTTCACACAGATCACTGCCCCGCCTACTCGAAACATGCGCTTATATTGGGAAAATCTGAGTCAAGTCTCACCAAAGAACATCTAACAATTAAAATAATGAATTAATAATATTAGAAATAAGTCTATAAATTAATAAATGATTAATAATGATGTGTTCCTTAACACACAGTCATTTAATATTAAATTAATAAAACTAGTAATTAAGGTAGGTAGATAATGATGCTTTCTAATTGGCAGTGCGTAACATTCGGCCATCCTGCTGTAGCCGCGACCCGCGGCTATCCACGCTACCCTCAGTCAGTGTAGTGGAGATGACACACTAAAACAAAACCAAAACCACGGCAGTACCTTCACAATACAATATAAAATACTAACATTATTATCTGAACTTGATCACATAGAAATTTTGTTTTCGTATTAACGATTGAATAATTTTCCTATTTTCATTTTAATATTGAACATGATTTAGCAAGTGTCTATTAACTATGACACACAGTTTATTCCTTTTTCTTAAGAATATTAATGGAGTTGATCATACATAAAAATGTTGTTTTCGGATTAACAATTGCATATACTTCCTACTTTCATTTATAATATGATTGTCAGGTCTCTTTTAGCTATTACACACAGTTTATTCCTTTTCCTTAGGAATATCAATGGACTTGATCACACAGCCGCCGCAATAATATTCACATAGTCATCTTATGATTTATATAAATTGATCACACAGCCAACTCACTAGAATTCACACAGCCGTCTTAAAGGTATTATTTTCATAGTTGAACTTGGTCACACAGCACACTACAGACGTAGGTTCAAGAAATATTTGATACATTCACGCAGTAAAGTATTTTCTATTAACATATTAAGTCATTGGTTATAAAATCTGTCAATCCTATTTAGTGTTAAGTTTTAACACAAATATTTCGTAAGTAACACTTTAAACTTTTTTTTTTTGACTTACCCCTTTTTTTAAAATATGTATATCCAACCTCCGCATCAGTGGGTCTCACAAGTTTTTCTTCAATTCTGTACGTTTACCCAAACCGTCACGATATGGCCCAGACACTTAGACATTTACGTATCCCACTTCTGAGATATTAATTAAACGATTGAATGTATGGCTGCAATTAACTAACTGTTAAACGCTGGTATGTGTACTTGGGCAGAGTAACCCCTTACTCGTCTAGGTTTCACACAGATCACTGCCCCGCCTACTCGAAACATGCGCTTATATTGGGAAAATCTGAGTCAAGTCTCACCAAAGAACATCTAACAATTAAAATAATGAATTAATAATATTAGAAATAAGTCTATAAATTAATAAATGATTAATAATGATGTGTTCCTTAACACACAGTCATTTAATATTAAATTAATAAAACTAGTAATTAAGGTAGGTAGATAATGATGCTTTCTAATTGGCAGTGCGTAACAATATGTATTATGGAATCTTAACACTAGCTGTTCAAGAAATTATAACAATTGAATAACAATAACCTGTGAAATTGTGAACTACTGTATATTTAGACATCAACTTTCATAGCTGCATGTTTTACTCGCTCCTCCCTTCGTATTTTTACATCATTTAATACACAAATAACTATAATATTTAAATGAAGCCATCAAACGTTCGAGTAATTACCCGCTTAAATAATGAGAATGTTTTTCCCATTGTAGAGTTTTTTTTTAAAAAGCTGTTATAGCCCAGTGGCTATCGAACTCGCCTCTCACTCGATCGGTCCGGGTTCAAACCCAAGCGGCACCAACAATAACTTTTCTAATAGTTATGTGCGATTTTAGAAATTAAATATCACTTGCTGTATCGGTGCAAGACATGCAGGTTTCTTCACGCACATCGTGAGTTCTTCACGTCTGAGAGTTCTTCATAATGTTCTCGAAGGCATGTGAAGACCAATCCGCACTTGGCCAGCGTGGCGGAATAAGGCCTAACCGCTCCCATTCTGAGAGGAGACCTGTGCCCAACAGTGGGACAAAGAAAGGGTTGTGGTGTGGCGTGTATACAGGTTTCATCGCTAACTTGAGTTAGTCTATAAGCCGTTACCTAGGCAACGCAAACTCGATTGTATAATTAGTATTATCATGTAGTGATGTGAATTGAGGTGTACGTTATTGTTGGCGTAAACAATGGACGCGTGAACAGTGAACAGAGAACAGTGGATACGGGAACACGTCAGTCAATCAGCGTTTACGGAAATTAGGCATAGCCAATTGCGGTCAAGGGTACCTTTAGTAAACGTGCTTGGTAGGGCATACAATATTAATTAATAGATTAGACATAGATGTTTATATTATTATGCTTTTGAATAAAATAATAATATGAGTATGTTAAAAAAATTAATTTTATCAATTATGTAGGTAGGTCAGCAGTCAGCAGTTTGTCATTTTACATGTCACTTGCAATCATTGAGTTAAATATACTAGAGAAGCAAACCTCATCAGAATGCCTCAAATATAGCGTAACCACTTTTTAAACGCGACGACGTAGCTTTGAAATCACTAAACATTTGAATGTAAACATATATCTGTCTCACTTACACAAGTCACAATAACAATACCGTCGCGTAGATTAGACAAAGATCGCAATATTAACATGCAATTACGGGAATCGGCGCGACAGGGTTGCCTACCCACGCGAAGTTTTACCCAATTTTTTTAAGCCATAGAAAAGTTTTAATACTAAATTAAATTAACTTTAAAATATTTGAATTACATATGTAAATAGAATTTTGATGATCTGAAATTAAGGAAATCATACTCCGCTTTATAACATATGTTTTGTATACAATTGCCTTTTAGACTCTTTTTTGTAAGTTTGAGTAAATAATTTGCTTTCGTATTATAATCTTATTTTAAAATATTTGTAAATTATCTATGTTATACTAATATTATAAAGAGGAAACATTTGTTTGTAATGTTAAAACACAAAAACTACTGGGCTGATTTTATAAAATCTTTCACCATTAGAAAGCTGCATCTTCACGTTCTGACATAGGCTATATAATAATATTATTATACATTTGTGTTTTTGAATGTATGTTTGTAATGTTTTCACACAAAAACTGCTGGACCGATTTCGAAAATTCTTTCACCATTAATAAGCTGCACCTTCACTGAGTAACATAGGCTATATTACATTAAAAAAAAAATAGGGTTCCTTAATAAAAATGCAATAATGCTACCCAAGGTGTGAAAATTACCTAAAATATTCTTTACATCGCGTGCGCTGCGAAAACTATTGATGATAGAATAAAATAATGTACTACGACTTTGCAGATCACATCATTATTTACAAAAAGTCGCGATACCAAATGTCCAACTACTGTAGTTATGCCACTATAACTACTTTTTTACATTTTAAAAGTTGATAAGTGCCGACAATAATCAAACCATTATTATTCATAACTTTGAATTAATCCATATCCCATTAAATATTATTATATTAAAGACCGTTTCAATACCTGTTAAATACTTATTAAATTATTAAAATCCGAATAACGAATAAAAAGATATAACGAATTTAAAATGTCAATCTAAAGAAAATAATTCAATAATAAAATAATACGGTGTGGGTGGCGCCGCGCAGCGTAGTCTTAGATATATTACTTAAAAGATGAATAGAATTGATGAATTGATTCATATTAGCAACAAATGTTTACAGTTGAATTAATTAATTAAAATGTAGGATATGTAGGTACTTTTCATCTCGGTGATTTCCACAAAAATGAAGTTCGAAGGACAAAATTCGATGTATAGTGTCTTTGAAGAGGGTGGTAACTTAGGTGTAAACGAAACTATTGTTATGTCTAATTCCACGCGAGCGAAGCTGCGGGCGTCCTCTAGTTTACTAATAAAAGGGAATGATCAACTAGTATTGAGTATATGTGATCTCCCGGGTGTATCGCAAATTCTTTTAATATTTTTGTAAGTAGCCTTCTGTCTCTTTTCTCAATAATCGAATTATTTCCACCCACTTATCACGGCGTGTTGCATCTTTAGGTACACTGCAACGTTGTTATTATTAAAAATATATATATATATATTCACTTATTCCATAATTTAAAATTCTCCCAGAATTGTGGGGATCTAAAATTGAGTTTTTAGTGGTCACACTGAACCTATATTTCAAAATCGTACAATTTATTTATTTTATTGCGTTTTTACGTTGATGATAAACACAGAAACAATAAAATTACGTGTGGAAAGTAATTTTAGTGGACTTATTAAGTTTTTGTGATCTTGAATCGCACTTTTTCACTGTGCATTTGCCCATTTTGAAAATATTTTCTGTCAGTTCAACTCGGCCGGCGTCACACAGAGTACTGAACTGACGTTAGCTATGATTAAGACCGTGGCCATAATTCCAGTGACAACGCTTTGGCGCGGTGATTACTAATCTAGTGGTAACATATATATCAATGCTTGCAATATACGCAAAGTAACGCTGCTTTTCATTGTGTTCCCCAAATACTTCCCCTATGATTAAGATGATGTATGTAGCTTTCTATAGTAAGCGTACACAGGAAAGGGATTTCCAATTTTTCATTCTACTCTAGGGATGTCATTCAATGACATCAATGACATGGGTAGAATAAAGCCATGTGTGGAAGGTATATGCTCCTGTTCTGAACTTACTTACTGTTTTCAGTTGGCATTAAATTGACTTAATTCTTGATAAACACAGATCAAATGCTTCACATATTGTTTTGAAAAGTACCCAGCGCAAGCATTTGTGTACCATCGTAAGCTCAGAATTACGCAATGCAAATGCGAGGATTTGAGGCGAATCTCCAATTTCCTGGCTCCCAGCCGCTTTCGACCGAGAATTGTTTAAAATGCATGGAATTTTAAAAAACACAAACACTCAAAAGGTGAAGGGTATGAACCAGATGTAGAATTCGGTAGCATCTTCGATTATGACTCAAGAAGATATTAGACATCGTGACAAAAATGGTGTCTTTTTTAAATCGGCAAGTGTTCCAATCGTATTTGCGTGGAATTTATTAAAAAAAGATAAAAACTCTTGTGAGAATGAAAATAAATAGGAATGAGTAGAAATAGAAATCTTCATTTGTACAAATGTGGATAAGTTACATATGTGGTTAAATAATTATAAAGTCGCTCACATTTACACTCACATTTACGCTCACATTATCTATTACATTGGGATTAATTCACCAACAGTGGGATGTCTATGGGTCGCAGCGATCTATTACATTTAGTATTGGCATGCAAATTTTTTACATTCCCAAATAATAATTAATCATAATTTAAGTACCTGTTATAGTCTACTAAAAAAAGAAAGAGTCACATAGCAATGTTGCAGTCTGTTCGATTCTGTATTGCAGATAATGTGCGTAAATTGAAGTTAATTGAATTTACTTTCTTTTCGTACATTTATATCGGCCTCCACGTAGGTTCCGTAGGTGACGGTGACCACTCCATCCGTCTGTGTAATGAAAAAAAATCTGTCCACAAACGTACTGCCACTTACAATCAGGTGACCCGGCTCGCCTGTTTGTTTTTGAAATATAAAAAAAAAACGTTTTTGTTTAAATTATGTTACTCATAATTGGTTCTCTACTCTATAAAGGTCTCATTGCTAAAGATTAAGGTGGCACAGATCCAAACTGGGCGATAATTGATGGTTGGCATGAATGGATGGATGGGGACTGCATATAAGCAAACATGCCGCTTATCTGTTTCTGTTCACTTCTCCCCACTGAAAGGACTTTATTGTCTAAGAGCAGACTCATTACAAAGATTTATTAAATAACCTAATTATTTCAGTTCTTTCGACTTGGTACTCCTCAAATTTTCGAATGACTAGGTTCAACTGGATCATAATTTGCGTAGCATTTTACCAGTGAACATTTCCGTGCACAATAGGTAGCCTTTTGTGAAACAATGGCCTTTCGTAAACCCCGGACAGAGCGACATAATTCTGCTCGCATGGGCGCGTAAATCGACGTTACTAATAAAAGATTTGCCTTCAAAATTGCCTCCATTTTGTGTACCTACCGATTCTAATCACGTACCACAAACCCGGTTTGTCATGCTAGCTCTACCTTTAGGATCTTTATAAGTCTGCCAACGGGTTTACACGTATCCTCGATACCAATACGACCTTCCCCACTTATTATACGGATTTTATTGAAATTTAAACTGTACTTGCTGTTAATAAAGTCCATTTTTATTCGAATTTCAGTGACTTGGCATTTTCATTCCGCATTCCCAGCCACGTGTTGAAGTGTTAAGGGCTTGTGAGACATCGCCGATCTGATACCAATATCAATAAATAATTCAATATAAACTTTTATAATAACGTACACGAATTTAGTACTGTTATATATTATTTTAGTAAGAATTATTAATCAAATCAAAATAAAAAAATCTTTATTGTTATCAGGATGTTTACAAATTTTGTTGTACAGAGCCAACTAGTAAGCATAAACATATGCCTGTGTCAGGTGGCCCTACTCTTCCATATCTCTTTAAATATATTAGACAACATCTTAATTTATATTTTAAAGTACATAAGTATATGAATATTTTGTATTATATTATATGTTTAATATAAAGTAAGTTTAGAATTATTTAACCATATAAGCTAAATCAGTATAAGCTAGTAAGAATTATTAGTTTTTAAAAGGTGAAAAGTAAGAAAATCTTGTATTTAAATACAAGAATACTTTGATAGAAGTATTTCGAAACGATATTACGCCTGAAGTAACTACTTCTACTATTCTAAATTCCCTCTAATATTACCAGAAGTACCTATCCAACACTTTCATAAGTGATTATGAGTTCTAAGTCTACGATATAAAGACCTATTTATCTTTCAACTTCATGATGCATTTCACCGAGGCACGTGCGAGGTTTAAAGGGGAACTTCAAAGGTTATGACACCCATGGCGCGGGAGATACCATAGTGATAATGCAATAAGTGAACTGCCTTCGTCATAAATGAGTTATGTGGTTGACAAACCATATTACTGAAGTCTGATACTTTCGATGCGGTGATAGCCTAGTGGATATCGAACTCGCCTTCATTCCAGGGCGAGTACTATAGTATAGGTTCAAATCAAAGCGGCACGCACCTATTAATGATTTTTCCAAGTCATGTATGTGCGTATTTTGAAATTCACTGACTGGAACGGTGATAGCATAGCTGAGTTTATTGCCCTGAACATGATCAGCAGGTTTCCTGGCAATGTTTTTTCATAAAGATAACATAAAAAAACAACATCGTTTATAAAACTTAAAAAACACGCTTTTGGAAATAACAGAACTAAAATGTAGATTTTTTCAAATTATTGTATTGTCATCCGATCGGTCCTTGATAAGTGACGAAGTTTCAAATAATAAAAAAGAATTCAAACGTCAGATTATGACGTTTAAATCCTTTTAATGAAATTCACGTTCATAGATTCCGTTACATACATAGCAAGCTAATACGTGTTAAAAAGTTAAAATTAGTAAAAGAAAAAATTAATAGATCGTCATTATTAAATAAGTACGATATTTTGTTGTACGCCTGTGGCAAAATATCAATAAAATATAGGATTATATAGAACTGTGGTACTGGCCTATTTAAAAGACATTTGCGCCTGCAAATATTTTAAAATTGGAACGGATATGGAAATGGCAGTTGGCAGCCGCCACAATGGCGGCGTTATAACGCAGCCATCTATCACAAAAGGTTACAGATTCGCGGAAACCTTGCCAAACATGTAGAATCGGATTTAGTTTATGTGATTTAAACCTACTTCTAGCAATCAATAAGAAAAGATAGGCTAGTTTTGTTTATAAAAACACTCGATGTCGATCTATGTTATTATTAAGTTATTTTGTCTAGAAAACGACAAATCGCGGCACGAAAGTTTAGCTCTGAACTAAATCCGGAGGGTTTACACACACACACTTGAAGGAGTAATCCTTTACCTTTTGGTTTGAGCTCTTTGAAGCTTACCTTACTTTATTCGGTGACGCCGTAAAGGTCTGTATACAGCAAAAGTCCATTCGAAAAAAAAGAAGGGGATAGATGCGCATGGGGTATCAATGCTTGCAATATGCAAACATATGGCTTGCGAAAAAATCAGTGCTTACGACTGACAACCCGCTCGCCCCGCGCCTTAATTTCGACTGAGTATTCAAGCTCAGAGCTAGTCTTTGTTGCCGGTACGTATACTTGTCTATCTGTCTATCATGTAAATAGCTGCACTACGGACCGGACTTAATATTAGTTTACCTGCAGCGGTAGCGTCGCATTAATTAGGGGTTTCATTAGCGTATCGCATGCAAATGTTAACGGCGTCACCTTATTATGTTTATCTTGGTTAATTGCCGAGCTGTTTGTGGCTAGTGTATTAAGACATTCCTATCACCACCACCCTTGCTTTGTCCCACTGTTGGGTACGGGTCTCCTCTTAGAATGGAAGGGTATTTAGGCCTTAGACCATTACGTTGGCGTGCGGATTAGCAGACTTCACATGCCTTCGAGAACATTATGGAAGACTCTCAGGCATGCAGGTTTCCTCAAGATTTTCCCTTCAAAGTTACAGCAGGTGACATTTAATTTCTTATTAAGATATTAACTTCGTTTTAAGATATTAACTTACTTACTAAGTAATTTTTATTCTTTCAACTCAACTTTCAACAACAACATTTGTTGCAAATAAGAAGCAATTCTATTGAAATTTAAGAAATATCCAAACAAACGTCCATCCCGTATCCCGAGGGACCCTCATTATTTTCCAGGAACGCCTACAATGTTGTACCGCCTGTCAAAACATAACTTGGTCAAAAGTCCATCAAAAGGATTTCATGTTAAGTAAATAAATAATTAGGTACTTAACTTCACTTTAGTTATAACTTTTCCTTCATTTTTATTAACACGCTTTTATTAGCTTGGTAGGTATAAATAAATAAATATCATGGACATGGCCATATGACCCCAAATTAGGCGCGAGCCTATACTTTGGGTGTCAGATACTGATATACATACATATATATTTTTAAATACACACTTAAATAGATAATACATATTAACATCCAGACACAGAACAAACACAAGTGTTCGTCACACGAATGTTTTGTCCTGAGTGGGATTCAAACCCACGACCTCTGGCGTAACAGGCAGGGTCACTACCGATTGCGCCAACGGGCCCGTCAATATCGCCGGTATGTACCTAGGTATATATGTAACTGAATCTTTGAACGTGATTTTCGCCCACTTCAAAACTTAGAATTACTTGAAACTTGACCATTGACAATGCAATAATTAAAAAAAATATTCAATATACGTATATTCAAATATACGTGTGTGTGTATGTGTGTATGAGTGATGAATGCCATAAGTTGTAGGATTCTAATGTATCTAGCTGCTTAAAATACCTACGTGAATTTCTCTTTTACTTTAGTGTGCAATAAAGTATTTATGTTTTGATTGTATTGTATTATTTTATTTTATAAATATTGTTTTATTTAAAATAGCAGTATATGTATTTTTTTTTTTTGTTTAATCACCTTGTAGCAAAACAAATCGTTCGAATTTCGAATAGTACTTACCTAATTTCTTTTTTTTCCTCACACCAGATTCTTATCGACGACTAAACTTTAGCTGGACGGTATGCTGGCCATGATTAAATTCCTCTCGAGAGACTGTGGCACAATCATGCGATTGGCTGCGGTCTGATGCAGTTCAATAGTTCGGGGCGTTTACAATATTGAGATCACAGTCAGCGCTTTGCCAGGTCCAATGGTTTTGCCCGTCTATTTCCACTTGCCATCAAAGGGTGCATTAGTTTAATTGGTCAACTCACTCCCCCGAAAGGAGTAAAGACACACTCACAGAAAGCAATATAATATAACATCCATGACCCGATAGATGAAGCGGTGGCTATCGAACTCGCCTCTCACTCGAGCGGTCCGGGTTCAAACCCGCCACGCACCAATGACTTTACATAAGTTATGTGCGATTTAAGAAATTAAATGTCACTTGCTATAACGGTGAAGGATACATCGTGAGGAAACCTGAAAAGGCTTAACGACTGTTTCCACCATTGAAGACAACCGGGACCGGCGGCTTAACGTGCTTTCTGAAGCACGGTAGCACCCATGAAGTTTTGCCACTAACGGTCACCCATCCACAAACCGACCACGCTCATCGTTACTTAACTCTATCGATCACATTGAATCGACGCGAGCCATCGGGCTATAGACGCTACAACGCTACGCTGTTAACTGATGATGAACTAATTATGCTACTCTCTCCCTATTCGGTGACGCCGTAAAGGTATTTATGACCATAGAGCAAAAGTTCATTTGAAAAAACCAAGTCACTACATCTAGATTAACAATCTCACAGTAAGGTCGAGGCGACGTATTTGCATACATACTTGATTTAAATTGCCTTCACACAAACAGCTAGTTATTTCTTTACAATCACGATTGCGTCTTGATTTAGAAACGGGAGGAATAATGCTGAAATTCCTCGGCCAAGTCTTCCTACGAGAAATTCCGACCAATCAGCAAAATTGCGCAGCCATTCTTGTCTTGCGACGGCTAAATAAGGAAATTCTATCCTGACCGCAGCGTCTCGGCCACTTCTGTAGAACGACTAGCACTGACTAACTCTATTCTTATTATACGAGTAGGTCATTCGTAGCTAATTTACGTAGATTGAACGTCTCTGCGAAAAGTTGAAAAGAGAATCGCTGAAAGTGTTTCACGGTAGTAATGCTCATGCGATCCCGTGGCGTCTCGTTATGACGCTGAAGGTGTCGCTGGGTTTTAGTGGGTATTCCGGCCAAGCCGGCGAGTCCCACATACCTGCTTCGTAGGATGCAGGACGCGAAAATGCATTTCCCAGCGTTAAAAAAAAAAGAAGATAGTAAAATAATGTTAATATGAACGTTAGTTGGTCAGTTCGTTAGTTCTTGAGGACTGAGATCTGGAAAAGTGTAACCGACAACTACTGCTTTTATTTGTATTAAAAACAAGATTTAAACAATCTTTATGAAGAATAGAACTCGCTTCGAGTCCTCTCGAAACGTACTCCTAAAGCCTAAGAGCTAAATCCAAAGTGCACCACACTGACCTTGCACATTGGCAAGCTTCAAACGCCATCGTCACATTAAGAAAAGTTGCAGCGTGTGACACTCAATTAAGTATTAATAAAATATTTTAAAACAATTTTTAAAAAAGGTTTTTAATTTTATTTTCGTGCGTTGTCATCGGAACCAAATATGTGTGCCAAATTTCAGCTCGATAGCTTCAGTGAAAGTGGGTAAAATATTGATTGGGGAAGATTCCAGGACATAGTACATAGATACATACGAGTGAAGTTAAATAATCTTTTAATAATTAATAATAAAAGCTTTTAATAATAATAAAAGCTTTTAAATCGCACGCAAGTTGGTAGTCATTGATGCGTGCTGAATAGAAGAAGAAATTTTATATGCCCTTTCAAAGTGGTACACCACGACTGATCAAATTAGTCTACCTTTTACATAGCTTTGCTTCAATACGACACGTATTCATACAGATTTTAATTTCAACGAAATGAATTCCCAGTCATTTTTATAAAGGTAACATACCTTTTTATTTTATAAATCAATTCACCAGCGAAAATTAATTTTAAAGTCATACGGTTTGTCGTAGGTAAACGCGAAAGGTCGACATCCAATTTATCTCTACTTAACATCAACAAGGGATGTTTGAGCTGCATGACATCAAATCAGCTTCCCATTTGATCTTGAGAGCTTTATTATTATACAAATTGGGGACGGAGCTCGATGGGGGTCATAGATCGATGGGGTTCTGACCTTTTGTTGGATCTTGGATGACACAGGAAATTTCGGCGCATTCCAGTACCTTTAAGCCTCAACCCATTCATTTCACCTTATTTTGCTCTTATACTTAGTACCGGTAAGCGGTGACAGCCCAGTGGCTATCGAACTCGCCTCTCACTCGAGCGGTCCGGGTTCAAACCCCAGCGGCACGCACCAATGACTTTTCTGAGTTATGTGCGATTTATTAATTAAATGTCACTTGCTATAACGGTGAAGGACACATCGTGAGGAAACCTGCATGCCTGAAAGTTCTAATGTTCTCGAAGGCATGTGAAGTCTGCCAATCCGCACTTGGCCAGCGTGGTGGACTAAGGCCTAATCCCTCCCATTCTTAGAGGAGACCCGAGCCTAACAGTGGGACAAAGAAAGGGTTGTGATGATGATGATGATGATGACTTAGTACCTACTGTATGGCTATAGCTGTAGTGCAATTTAGCAGTGGCTGTAATTTGGCCTCTTGATTAGAAGATCCGGGTTCAGATACCAGCGACACGCACCAATGATTTTTTAAAGTTAAGTATGTTTTTAAGCCAAGTACATGTCACCTACTGTAACGGTGAAGGAAAATATCGTGAGGTACTCTGTACCCACGCTGGCCAAGTACGTTTTGATAAATCTATCAATAGATTCAAATTTTCAAAATTTCTGACCACAGAATTGTTTTTTGCATGATCTGCAAATTATCGACGTATTCAATGGTATTTAGTATTAATTATTTTTCAAATATAACTGAATTTGAAAAATAATTGAATTTTCAACAACTATTTAAAATTTGTATTTTAATCGCTCTGTAGAAACTAAATTACCAGCTTGGGTAAGTGTGGGTTACCTACCGCTTACAGAGCAAAAATCCTGCAAGTCCTATTTTCCCAGCACGTTTTATTAAAGTCAGTGCGGCGTCATTTGTGCCAAAAGGATCAAAAAAGCAAGCGAAAAGCTGAATGTAGCCAGTATTCGACGCAGATTTTCACGTCGGGAACTTTACCATACCACGCTTGGTATGTTGGGGAAATAAGGGGAACTGAAATGTGAAACGGGTATAGTACCTAGGTACCTACCTAATGGATATTCATTTTACTTTTCGATCTCATTTTTTAGGGTTCCGTACCCTGGTGAAACGGGACCCTATTACTGAGGCTCCGCTGTCCGTCTGTCACCAGGCTGTATCTCATGAACCATGATAGTTAGACAGTTGAAATTTTCATAGATGATGTATTTCTGTTGCCGCTATAACAACTTATTTTAATTATTAACAAAACAGAAAAAAATAAAAATTTAAGTGGATACAACTACAACAGTCATGATTTTTTGCGGTTTTTATAGATAATTGTACGGAACCCTTAGTGCGCGAGTCCGACTCACACTTGTCAGATTTCAGGTTCCAGGGTTCAGGTTAATGCTTGGGCTTATTTTTTACAAACAATGCCGGACCTTAGTGATGATAGTTGATATATAGTGCAGCAATAAATAAATTAATATGAATACGAATAGCAGTGGAAAAGCACTTAATATCCCACAAAGTGTAGTAAATTATATGCGTAATTTTGTTCGTAAATTAATAGATTAATAAATTATTAGTATAGATTTCAAACAAAATGAGCAGATATTTTATTGCATCAACGGCGGGAAGTGATCGTCCGCTGGAAACACAATCACAATCATATAACCATAGAACATACAAGAATATTAAATAGAGATGACATTCTTGGTAAAATACGAACTAGCCTTGTTCGTATTTTTGTGGCTTATAAGACAAGTGGTACGTATGTAGTATACTTCTATACTAGTTAATATTATGTAGAGGAATCATTTTTTTGTACCTAATGTTTGCACACAAAAACTGCTGGACCGATTTCAAAAATTCTTTCACCATTAAAAAGCTGCATCTTCACTGAGTGACATAGGCTATATAATATTACTAGGTGTAAACGAAACTATTGTTATGTCTAATGCCACGCGAGCGAAGCTGCGGGCGTCCACTAATAGCTTCCTCCTTTTCTAAATTCTAAAATATTATTTGAGGATGGAGAACTTCCCTTTCTGTTTTATTTGTAGTACCTACTATTCAATAAACTTGTGAATATAATTAATCTCGCGTCCCTCCGAATGATTCCATTGTTCCAACCAGAGTCGACGTAATTAAACATCCACTGTCAATTTTGGGTAATATTGGTCCTTTTGAAATTGTAAGTTAAATCGATATTGATACATACCTACTTATATCTACTCGTAGGTAACTCGTAGGTTAGTTATATAGGTACGTTTTATAAGTTTGACCATAGTTTAATAACTATTACCGTGGTTTATTAACCTAGGTCTAACCTTCAATGCGCAGAAGTCGAAATTAAAGTATCATCTGGTGCGGTTGATTTATGTGTGCAGTTTCAAATTAATCCGACGCTTTGAAGTGGTCGAAAATCACGTTTACATACCTACATACATACCAAGCTAATAAAAGCGTGTTAATAAAAAGTTGGTTACGGCATAGGTAAGCTCCGGCTTAAGCTTGAACTCCAACCATCAGAAGGCGCTTTTAATTAGACATTTATTGTCAATGTTGCGGAAACTACAATTATAGTACGCAGAAACGAAATATAGTAGGTACCTATCTATACTAATATTATTTAAAGGAAAGTTTTGTTTGTAATGTTTTCACAGAATAACTACTGGACCGATTTCAAAAATTCTTTCACCATTAGAAAGCTGCATCTTCTCTGAGTGACATAGGCTAGTACTACTAGGTGTAAACGAAACTATTGTTAAGTCTAATTCCACGCGAGCGAAGCTGCGGGCGTCCACTAGTACTATACCTATATTATAGTACGATTGGCAACCCTATCTTCAACCATTGGTGTATGGTTAGTATATTACAGGGTAACTTTGCAAGGTTTATATGTATATTATTATAAGGCAAGGCATATTAGGACTGCCTCGTTGCCTAGTGGCCGCGACTGATAAGCTAGATGTCCTGGTTTCGATCCCCGGGGCGGGCAACAACTATTCTGACTTCTGACTTCAGCGATGGTTTGTTAGGGTGTTAGCTACGTGTCCCTGTAGCTCGGGACCAGAATTCGAGCTACGGTATCCCCTGCCTGTCGTAAGAGGCGACTAAAAGGGGGCTTTCGGGCAGACAGAGGCCCAAATGAAGGGCACCGCGCTAAAAGGACTCCGGTTGCGTTCCATTGGAGATCCCGGAGTCCTCCACATAGCGCCGAGGAAGGCCACCGGGGGGTTTTAGTGCGGTAAAAATCCCACATAACCCTGTGTTGCTCCCACGGCACCGGTTACCTTTTGAAGATTTCCCCCTCGACAGCAAAAAAAAGGGGTGTTAGCTATGAAGGTGTCTGAGTCATATTTTTATGAAAAACCAACCCAAACGCACTGTTTTCCACTGCGTACCCGTTTTTGGCCAATCAACGAAGTTATCGGAAAATGCGTTCGAAAGTGTCCGATTCAATAATGGTATCGACTAGCGTGATGCGGGCTCCAACAAATCTGCATATTAAACCAAGCTGACAGCGCTAAGATTTCCGGATAGTTTCCTCACTTTATAATTAATTAACTTCATAGCTATTGAAGTAGTATAAGTTAGCTGGAAGAGATCTCTTACAGAGATAAGCTCGCCTTTGTAATTACTTCTCATTAAATTAAGTTGTTTTTTGTTTTTTGTGTACAATAAAGAATTAATACCAATTTAATCGAGTAGAACCTATACAGTCAACTAGATACGCCATATATTAATGACTTGGGATAGATGTACATTAATTATCTTAACTACAAATGTCCTCTCAGAATAAAGAAACCACCAGAAACTCAAAGCGCCCGAAAAGTGACAAATACTACTCTTAAATAGAGTAGCGCTATGTTGTAAATTGTTTTTGTACGTGGAACTTCATTCGAAATAATTTACAATCAAACGAGCATAGTAATGTTCGATTGTAATTATGTGAACGATTTAATCGAGGTGATTTACAAGTTGTAGCAACGCCTACTCTAAAGTCTTCCACGTAATTTTTAGATCAGGTATGTTTTATTTTAAATAATTTTTTAAAATTGCAACACTCACGGCAGCCCCACTACTGCCACTACGAACCATCCATCTGTCATGGCCGCGTTCAGTGTCTCGATCCTGATTTCTCTCATTTAGTTTAGATCATAATATGTTTGTTTCATATTTCAGGGGTGGGTTACATAATGCATTATGTATAAGGGAGGGAGATTATTAATCACCTCGATTAAATCGTTCACATAATTACAATCGAACATTACTATGCTCGTTTGATTGTAAATTATGTTTCACGAATTTAATCGAGGTGATTTACAAGTTGTAGCTGTTTAGAGACAGATTTCAGAAATATGAAACCTATCTTATAAAGAAATAAAATACCTTGTGGTATGTAACTTTATTAACAAAGTTAACAAAAGGTAGGTAGTTTGTCCTTTTTGGTAGTAATTTAATACAAAAGTGATGTAAATAACACTAGTGTAAATTGACCAATTTTGTTTTTGATTTATGTTAAAAAAAATTTACTACAAAAATATAAAATAATATAATGTAGTTAATTAACTGAGTTTTCTCTTTATTATAGATCATTTCCTGCAGACAGAACCAATTGCAAATTATTTCGAATGGTTTACAATACGTATCTATGTTACAATAATTTAGCAAATATACAAGAGGAATCACTCCAGTCTGCAGTGTTTCGAATGCTATCGATACTGAGAACCAGATACGAACTGCAGCATGTCGGGTGTTGTGTCTATAACCACTGTTAAGAAATTTCTTTAATATGTAGGTACATTGATTTAATCTTTATGCTAATAATAAAATAACATATAATAATATGGAGTATGTATATAACACGATTGTTAGTAGTAGGTACGTAAGGTATTTGTGGCATTAATAAATGTCTATTTTCATTAAAACTGTTCTATGCTGATAATCTAATAAAAAGTTGTTTAACACTTATAAAACGTTTATTAGTATTGCATAAGATACTTGTGGTACTAATAAAGGTCTCTCTTTAGGCACCGGACGTACAACAAAATATGGAAGTTTCTAAAGAGGTTGGTACCTATGTATTTGGTTTGGAGGTTATGGTTATGTCAGAAATTGTATCTACGTTTTAATAATTTCATATGGATGTTTGACGTTTTTATTAATGACGATTACCGACAATAATTCTAACAAACTTATCTAATTTAATTGTTAAGTGATTCAAGGTTAGTAAAATAGCTGGAAAATTCCTGCTATTTTTACCTATGTATCCGATGCGCTGCGACTAACGCAAACAAAGCTAATGTTTTCATAATAGTGTTCCAAGTGAAAATTTATTTTTGTTTAATTTTGTAATTATAGTTTGCTTGTAATGCTAGTTTGAAGATTTAAGTTAAATCAAATTTGTGAAAGTTAATATTGAAAGTAATATTCTGCTTTTTTTTTTTTTTTTCAAATATTGTTAAGTAGAGAATAATAACCTCATATAACTATAGACATGTTTACTAAAGTCAAGATTTTACACATCCATAATGTTTGTAATTAAGTACACCAAATAAAAACCAAGGGAATCTGAGCCTTTTTATTTATATAAGAGTACCATATAACTTGCGGCATCACTAAGCAATTTGTGAAGTTTATGGGACAGTCTGGAGAAAGATATTAATAAGACCCATAATGATAATGATAGAAAACATGGGTTGAGATGGCCAGTATGGTACATACTATCACAAGCTTTATCGTGTATCAGTTCTTGCAACATTCTTAAAACTAAAGCAGAAGCTTTATCAAATCCTCTCATTTTAAACGGAATGCACCAACAGCGGAGGCTCCAGGATGCAGGACGCATCCGGGATATGTAAGAACATTATGTAGAACATTAACATTATGTAGAACATTAACATTAAGAACATTAAGTGCTGTGATCTGCGCGTGTTAGTTATATCAGGAATGCAAAAACTGTGTTGTGTGTTCCACTATATTTTCAAACTTTGTAAGAATTATACAATCGGCCTCAGTTTCTACTCGTATATATGATGCAAATATATTTTGTGTCATTTGTATTCATCGCCATACTTATCTCTCGAAAAGTATTAACTACATACTTATTAAAATGAGGGTACTGTAGCGACCCCATTCGATTTATACATTAAGCTGTAAGTTCGTAATAATATCATTAAATTTGTATGTAACGTTAACCAATCGTAATATGTAATGTGTGATCACACTTATAAAAATTGGTTGCAAACACTAAACTGCCTTTAGTTCCAATTCATTAATGTGTAGTGATTTTTCCTTATTCTTTCAATAACTAAAATATTGTTTGTCATTCGAGAATGAACCCCGTCCATTTATTGACGCATCAAAATTTATTTTGAAAATCATAACAGCGAATTTGACTAACATTAAGTTATCAATGCAATAAAATACAAACAATCTTTATGTGTATACCGATAAAGAACATGTTACAACAACAAATTACAATTAAGGTATACAAAAAAGACGGCAGTTATTTAATCTCTAAAATAGTTGTAAAGTTTTTGTAATAAAAATGATTTATTTATAAGAATTCAATTGGATTGCTGAGTAACAAAATAAATATGGTATTCCAACGATTTGGTGTATAACTAATAATACTGTATATGATTACTGTATACAGTATAATAACACCGTCTCTCAATTGACATTTTTGAAATATTGAATGTTTTTGTTCGTGAGATGATGCTTTATGTTTTTAATTATATACATGATACCCAGAAATTAATCTTGGTTGTAAGTAACTTTTTTGAATTTAAGTTAATTATAAATCCGAGACTTCTAGAATTTAAGCGATAAATCAGACATTCTAATAAATTGCTAAAGAGATCTATTGAATATGTCATCACTGTTTAAAACAGAGGTTATATTAGGTATACAAAAAACAATAAATTAATAATGTGTATATTCCATTACTGATTTGTGTCACACATTCCGGATGTTAAAGAATGGAACGAGGATACCGTTATATATACTCGTTAGATACTTGAATCTCAGGTATTTATATAGTAGTATAAAATATATGAACAGTAAAAAAAAACTATATAAAATAGCAGTCTAACGTATATCGAAGTCATAAAGTAAATTATTATTATTATTTTTGAAGCCAATAATTTTCCATTTTCAAGTGATCTACTACAATAAATTAAATATTAGATTAAATATTTAATATGAATCGTTTATCACCATTCGGTTAAGACCATAAATACTATAAATGCGCTTTATATGAACCCATTTTTAACAAGCGATCTAAAGCATTATGGTAAACAATTGCTTCTTGCTTTGATTTATAGTAAACACTTCAAAATAAAGTTTGTAAAAGAGTAGGTATTAGTGGAAATGGTATTTCCTAACCTTATATCCCATCCAGTATGACTGGACTATTAATATAAAATCCGAAGTCTGCCAGCATATCATAAGTCATCATACCTCGTAGTCAGCTACCTGCGGCAGGGTCGGCGCAGTTTAGCTGCGGCGGCGACGGCTCCGGCGGCGACGGCTCCGGCGGCGACTGGCGGCTGGTGGTGGACAGTCCTGTTCGGCTGGCGCAGGGCCGCTGTTAAAGTCGACAGCATCGCTGCTGGCTGATAGCGCCCTACATCTTGGTTTAAATTGCAAAAGAGTTAGTCCGACTGTGGGTAGATTTAACATTTCTTATTTTCTGTTATATTTTTCTATGATATCTCTAGGATTTAAGACTAGAACGGATGTAATTAAGGCATATCTATTATTAGTTTCGTAAAATGAGCATCGCAAAGGCGACAGGCATTTTTATTCTGAGTATAAATGATTCGGCGTGCCCTAAAGCGGCTAAAGCAATCCCCATTTGTTTAAATATCAACAAAGAGGCACCTTGGCCTCTGGGTCAAGGTGCGCGGCGAAAAAAAAAAACAATTTTGGGTAATGACGTGAAGGTATTCGGATAAAATTTTATCGTTGAAAAACCTTTGGTTTATCGATTAAAAGGGTTTACCCTTTTAAAGTATACATTGCCAGCGAGTGGCGACATCCTTATGAGTCGCAGTGACCATATTAATTTTAAATTTCAGTACCTTCAGTATAGCAAACTTCCAACGCCTTTGGGCGTGGCCTCAGCTGGGCCGGCAGGGGCTGGCGCTGGCTGCTCCGCTGCGGCCTCCTCGACACCCGCCAGGGCCTCCTCCGGCTCGCGTGAGGCTAGCCGTCCCTGGGGACGCGGCCGCTGGCAGCACAGAGCCCGGGCCCGGCCGGGATGAACCCGTCATGGGTTCCTCGTAATCATACTTGTATAAGTATGGCACATCTGCGAGCTATGCAGACAACAAAACCTAAGAGGTCTATCTATATAAATACCCAAAGGGCTAAATAAATACCCAAAAGGGCAGTCCGCGACATCTGCGGACAACAAAACCGGATAGTTTACTTGTATAAGTATGGAATATCCGCGACATCTGCGGACAACAAAACCGGATAGTTATATAGTTATAATAGAATATCCGCGACATCTGCGGACAACAAAACTGGATAGTTTACTTGTATAAGTATGGAATATCCGCGACATCTGCGGACAGCAAAACCGGATAGTTATATAGTTATAATAGAATATCCGCGACATCTGCGGACAACAAAACTGGATAGTTTACTTGTATAGGTATGGAATATCCGCGACATCTGCGGACAACAAAACCGGATAGTTATAATAATATAAAAACCCACGAGCGTTATATAAAAAACTTGTTATAAATTATTTTTAACTTTCTCCCCAAGACGTGTGAAGACTTGAGCACGTAAACGCTGAATGAGAGAAATCAGGATCGAGACACTGAACGCGGCCATGACAGATGGATGGTTCGTAGTGGCAGTAGTGGGGCTGCCGTGAGTGTTGCAATTTTAAAAAATTATTTAAAATAAAACATACCTGATCTAAAAATTACGTGGAAGACTTTAGAGTAGGCGTTGCTACAACTTGTAAATCACCTCGATTAAATTCGTGAAACATAATGTAAAATTATGAACACTATTCCTTTATTTTATTTATCTTGACGAACTAGCAAAATTTTGCGGTAGTTAGGTTAGGTAGTGTTCCGAAGATTTCATTGGCGAGGGTCGTTGTCGACTCGGTAATACATTGCGTACCTACGTAAAGAGGAAAGATATTTTATGTATTTAGTATTCTCAGAGTTCTACGTAAGTACCTATCCTATTCTTTAACATAAGTACCTTATTAACGCATGTAAGTAGGTGTGTATTATGCCGTTTGGAGCAGATTCAGTGTGACGGCTTATTTCTGTCAGCCTCCCGTTAGCCTCTTTAGCTCAGTGGTAGAGCACTGGTCTCGTAAACCAGGGGTCGTGAGTTCAAACCTCACAGGAGGCATATGTTCAATATTTTTAATCTCATTACTTGTTGAGAAACTATAGATCTTGAATTTTCACACACGTGTTTAGTGTTTTTTTTATCTGTTTTATTTTGAATTATTTTTTTAACCAATTCACATTTCTTAAAAAAAAACACTACTAAAACAATAGGAAAAATCAGCGGTGATCCGTAGTAAATGAGTGATAATTATTATCGTAAATAAGATAAAGTAACTGTAAGTATGTACTTTTATGTCATTCTTTTGAGGTACAACACGTTTAGATAAGACGACGCGAAAGCGCGAAGTCGTACCTACCTACTACGGTTAAACCGCCAGCGGGGCCATAATAATAATATGAAGTTGTGATCAAAAGAAATCTATACATAAGCAAACCATATCTTTATTTTTGTCCTTTTGACCCTTTGGTAATTGGTACTTTGTTATTGAGGTACAGTTAAAGGTTTTGCAAGGTAAAAAGGTGAGTATGTATTGAATATAAAAGGTAACTAGGATAAGTAGGGATAAGTATTTTGAATTACACTAAGTAGAATGTAGATACATATTTGTAGTTAGCTATGCATGTATGAGTTGGAAACAGGTAGGTAGGTCTTGTTTGTAGTTGTACTAGGTAGGTACGTGTTGCTACAGCAGTCTGTAGCAGGTTGTTTGGGTAATAAAGTTTAGTTTATAGTAGGTATTGAATATAAAAGGTAACTAGGATAAGTAGGGATAAGTATTTAGAATTACACTAAGTAGAATGTAGATATTTGCAGTTAGTTAGGCATGTATGAGTTGGAAACAGGTAGGTAGGTCTTTTTTGTAGTTGTACTAGGTAGGTACGTGTTGCTACAGCAGTCTGTAGCAGGTTGTTTGGGTAATAAAGTTTAGTTTAAAGTAGTTACGCCACCAGCAGGACTACACGATTCACTGGGTCGCCCTGAAAACCAGCGGTCGTAGTACTACTGCGGCCAGTGCTGAGTGCCCTTTTCGTATAGATTTGACTGCATTTTTTTAAATTTAATTTAATTTAAATTCCTTTTTTTCATTTATTTATGTAATGCTCTTACGAAATAAATACATTTTCTTTCTTTCTTTCTTTTTCTTAGTCTGTAGTAATACAGATTGTGTTTACATACACTAACGCTATAGGCACAGAGCTCTAAAGTTAGCTGTAATTTTTATGTAAATAAAGAGACATAGGTAGATACTTGTTCGATGTAACAGGAATATAGTGCGGCCCATGTTATCTGTCAACGTGGGTGGGTGGGTAATAAACTATACACAGTGCTGGGCCTTTAAAATGGCCGTCCGTGCCAACGAGATAACGGATCGCGTCGCAAAACCATTGAACCGCAATAACCCGGTAGGCTGCATATTAAAATAAATTAAGGACCCACCTAACTACGTTGGCTCGTCAACCCGACAGGCGTAGTTGAGGTAATTTTATTGATAAATAAGTTAACTCAACTCTTCCAGTGTCGCCCATGACACCAGACAAATTTTGAACGAGACTCAGAAAGAGAGAGAGAAGCAAATATCTCCCTTTTTTTATCGTCAAGTTCTTCAGACCTAAATAATGCTTGCGGCAGGTCCCACTGTCCTCTCAAGGGGACTCTGTCTCTTGAGAGGACGGTGGGGTGGTTTAACTAAAATAAAGAATATTGCCTCCATACAAAGCTTTATTATTTGACATTAACATTTATAACAACATATGTATTACTAATTATATCTACATTTACACACAATTTGAATACTTCCTGTAAAATTTTTCAAAAAAAAAATGTTACAGGAAATATTACGTTTAAATTCTATCTATTTGTTCAGAAGTCTTCCTTTAGGCCTAAGCCAGTTCCTCCTGATATCTTCCTTGATCTTTTCCTTGACTTCCAACATCTCCCGGTGTCTCTGCTTGGCAAATTCTAGCTCCGAACACATATCTACAATCCGTTGGGCATAGCCCTGTTGCTGTAGCATTCTCTTTTTTTGTTTTTGCTGAAATTAAAAAGCGTTAACCGAATACTTTATGACGATAAGCTGAACTTATATATATATAATATTTAAATACTGATTGTTTGGTGTCGAAGTACTCATGGCTGCATCACTTGAGACAATAACAGTGGTCTGGGCAGACAGTTGGATGACTGCTCGGTGCATCATTTCTCATTCAATGCTTCTGAGGGCATGTTAAACCAGTGTCAGTGGAATTATTATAGTATGATAACAGTTGTGGAACAATGTTTTGATAGAACTACCTACTCATCTGTCTTTCAAAGCTCAACATCAATAATTGATAAGAAGCCAATTTTCAGAATTTCGTTTTTCAAACATGTTGTGGAATTAAAATTGCATTAATGTGGATAAAACCGAATATGCCGCCATATATCTACAGCCCTAGTGATTGCAAAATTTTGGAGTAGAAATAAAATAAAACAAAGTTAAAAAACAATTTGGAGTGCATATAATTATATCTGTTCACAAGTGAATTATTGTGTTGAATGAGGTATTTAACCATTTATACTTAGAGGTATCATTAAAACATTTGTACAAACCAAGAGAGGTGTTGGCCGGCCGTCAAGGTAGGTGTAGTCAGGTCCATCCGTAAGAATACCTTCGGCGTTTTTATTTACAGGCAAACCGCGCTCTTCCCTCCATTGCTTGATATTCAGCACAGATGTACTGCTAAAGGAACGAGCTACAACTGGAATTAAAAGTAAGCACAAATTTTATATTATTTACAATTTTAGGACCACAATACTACAACATTTCTGTATCAATCTTACATTTTGACTGTAAATTTCTGAAAGCCACAATCATGTTTTACTTTACTATGACTTGACTTTATTCCGAGAAACGAATAACAACAAAGCCAATTTATGAATGATTTTTGGTATTTTTCGTAGTACTATACTTATAAATCTGTGGTATTTTTCAGAGTTCGAATAGATAGAGAGAAATATATAGTAAAAAAATAAAACAGCTTCATAGGTTATTTTGTTTGACATTTGACACATAGATTAATGTATATACTAAATTTGACACTGCTAGCTGCTGTCATGAAAATCACAGAACACTATTACTCCTAGGCTAAAAATATAAAAAATATTGAATGAAATTATGTATCATGAGCCAAATAATGCACTCCCGTGCACTTGACTGAGATTTTCATACATAAGATCAAAATCTAACATAATTATTAGGTTAAAAACAAATAAAAAAATCATAATGAGATCGGACCGACCTTTACTAAAACTAGTTTCTTAATATACTTTTATTTTTATGTAATTTCGTCAAGATTTACAAGTACGCATACATTTTTAATCTACGAACATGGAAGAACTCGTGTACTGTGCTGTGAGGCACAAATCATTCATTCATTTCTTCAAAATCTACTACATTCCATAGACTGAGAATGGTCATAGTATGAGCAAGATAAAAACAACCTTTCTGTTTCTACTATAGTGTACTCTACTCTAACGTACGGGATTTTTTCTGCCTTAGCGTTTTTTGAAGTTTGAAGAGGCAGGCAAATGAGTTGGCTGGACTGAAACTTTTAAAATAGTGATAAAACATATGTAATTTATGTTTACTGTTGCTGTAGCAAATTATAAACATATTAATCTGATCAAATTCATGACGACTAATTTTGTATAATTTGCAGTTTGTTCAATTATAGTTTTAGAGTTCACATATACCTACATGATAAATTTTGAATTAATTGCATAAATGTATTTTTAAATACGTATTTAGAAATACTTGTATACTTATACGTACTTGTTTATTACAGCGTATTCACTTAATTTTAAATTTTAAATGTGCTATTGTGTTTTACATGTAGGTATACATGCATAATAAATATACCTACTAAATTAACCAACCTTTAACTAAGTATGATAGAGGCAATGGCAATACATATTTATTTTTATGTCAGACTATTGCAATCTCATAAAAGATACGCGGATGCGAAATCTAAAGTATTCTCAGTCTACGATTACATTCGTACTCTAGGGCTCATAGCCACTTACTTAGATTAGAATCTACGCCCGTTTGCATCTACGTCAAAAATACAATTCACTCAGTCATCTCATCCGATATCGTCATCACTCATTCTATTCACTCATTCATTGTACTCTTATCTATTCTGTGGTACTCACTCCACTCTCACTCACTCACTCACTCAATGTGTGTCATTTCATTCATTGTGAAGAAAGCTGTGTGAACTGTGAAAAAGAATTTTTATAAAAAGTACCTACTTACCATATTAACGAAGGGAAAATAAAGTGCGTATATTGTTTTTTCGGAGTGCATTATACGAGTTGAGTAAAGGTACGTACTATACATTAATCAATAGTTTCGAATCAAAATTAAAACAATCGATTAATTCTTGCGCCATCCATCCGGCAGTCTGGTACTTTCTACAACATACGATGTTAGTGTTTTCTTTGGATATTGTGTACGGGAATATTACTCTTTCCCCACTTATTAGCCTCATTACAAAGCTCGGTGCCAATAAATTGTGAGTGGTACATCAGACTGCTAAAAAAAGTGCAATATTGTGTAAACAAACAAAACACACCTACTAAGCAATTGCAACATCACTATGATATGATGAGATTGATCATTAGTAGTTACGGAGAATATAACGTGGTTCCCAAACATTCCCATCATGGTGAATTTCATGGTCCTGCAATCTTAAATTACACACTTCAAATTTTTACCAATCATTCATTCATACATATTAATTTATGGGTGATTCTACGAGGTAACTTGTACGGCAATTAGTATATAACAGTTTTTTTATTCTTTGTTGCTATTTTTTTACAATGAATCACATCATCGTAATGTACACACATAATTAAAAACATTTTTCTGAAATTCAGAGAGATTCTAATATTTAGAGATACTTATTAATTACTAATGTGTTTTTTTAATCATAATAAATTGAGAATGTACTTAATAATTACTCATCTGTTTTCTATTGTTTCAGTTAATCTCGTTTGAAGTGTGTAAGTGCTGTCAGATCTATTCACAACGGCTACAGATAAACTAAACGCATCCAAGCAACCCAATTACAACACAATGTGTATGTATCTTTTAACTATATATAGTTATCTAAACTTCTTTTCAATTTTTTCTGCAGCTAATTTGGAAGGATGTGGCAGAATCCAGGAGTTTATCCAGGAGGTCTCAATTTTCTATACTTTGTCAATGTCTTCCGATTGTGTCATGTCCTTATTTGTCACATGAATTTTAACTAAATTGTCTACAAATCTCTCACATTTACATGGTTTCATTGGTTATTTTATGATTTGGAAAGAGGTAAAAAGTGGGAGATGTTAAAATTTTTTGAAAAAATAAATAGCTATATGTCCAAAGTCAGGGTTGCTTCGTGTAAAAGAAGACCCACATAAACAAATAATTAGCTGTCAGCTAGCTAACTGAGCTGCAACTGTGTGCATCTGGTACAACAGAGCAGAGAATCAGTTTCCTGCTAGATTAAATGTTAATAACACTGGAACAAAATAATGTTCACTGACAGTATATTTAATATATTATTACAATTTATTAAACCAAATTAAATTTGTAGACAATTATGTTGAATAGTAAAGGTCTAAAGATTTTATTTCTATTGTGTAATTGTGTTTTGAACAATTAAACTGGAAAACTATTTTATAATTACATCAGATCTTTGCTAATGGCATGATGAATCATAATTGACAACATTTTTTTACTTACAAAATTATTTTCTTACATTATTACATAATAATTATCTGTCTTACTTCTTATTTATAAATTTCCAAATATTGTCAATATGATACAAACACAATGCACTGTTGTACTGAATGAGTGTAAAGCATCCATGTCATTTAGTGTACTCTTTATTTATTTATTCATAATTACATTTTAATGTCTTCTTGATGAAGTAAGGAGCATGCCAGTGTTTTAAGGGTACAGCAACTGCACTTGCCTCAATCCTCACACAATACAGTAATCACTAAATTACTGCCTCAATCGCAATATATTCATACACCTATATATACACATTTTAACAAATAGCTGTGCCAAAAGGGAGCTTTAGGTGTAAAGCCAAAAATTCTATGCAACTTAATTAGTTACGGTTAAGTTAGATTTGAGTTTTTTAACATACACTAAAAAAGAAACCTTGCACATCGGATTCTATTATTAACTATATCTAAATTGTGTAATAAAACATTATATAAGTTTGACAGTATGCTCTATAGGCATTCTCTCCTTAAGGGAATCTTGGGCAGTGGAAATCCCCTTGAAAAGAATAGTCTAGACTAGATGATTGCATAGGTTTGTCAATGCATTACTATGATTGATAAGATAATGACTTATAATCACAGAACTTTCTTAGTTATGAATCAACTATTCAGACAATGACACTTAGAATTTATTGACTAATGTCAAAGTGAATAAACACTGTAAACATTCAGAGTAAATAATTTTAAATATATCTTAGGTAGTGTAAATATTACAACTCAGGATGATTATGTCTACTGAGCTGATTCCCAGATTGGACAAAGTATATTGGGGTTTTGTAACTTGAAATTCTTAGTAGTAGGTCGGGATGTATGGTCTGTGTATGGCAATAACCGTGAGGTTACAACACAAGGCATCTAAACATGGTGAAAATGGGTGTACAACACACCGGTGTCTACCACCCCTTCTGGGATATACAAACGTATTAAATTAGAAATTTGTTTGACCTATTTGATATACAATCCATCCATCAATCAGCTTTTTGGGTCCACTGGTGGGCATAGGCCTCCCTCAATCGTCACCACTCCTCCCGATGATTGTGTGCTTGGATTCAGATATACAATAAAGGTTTTAAAGTTATGATTGTAACTGACTTTAAGGTTACTTGGTGGTAAAGTATGCTTGGTTATTTTCAACTGAACTCAATATATATTAGGTGTGTCATACGTATACAAAGATAGTTTTGTTACAGAATAGGACAAGTACAGATTTGCCCTATAATGCTGCAATGATGATAAAACTAATGTTTATCATATCATAAACAACGTTATTTTATTTTATCTGTTTTATCATGATACTATGTTTAAGAACAGAGTTACTAACAGACATAGCAACATAGTATTTGAACCATCACTGTCATACGTTGTAATTTGTAGAATTGTAATTACAACTATCAGTATGTATTGACAAGAAACAATTAAAATTTAAAATATTGCTTAGTGGGGTAGTATTTTAAAATTTAATTAGTTTTCATATGTGTGATCAGCATTGAATATACTTTGTTAAAACATAAAATCACGCTTGTATTTCCCAAATGGAATAGGCAGAGGTGTGTAGTTAATGTATATAGTACATTTTTAACAGTTATATTTAGGTCCTTTATAAAATGTGGAGAGCCTATCCCCAAGCAATAAGCAGAAATCCAAACTGAGTAGGAATTTCAAATTAGAAAATTATAATATTACATTGCCTGACCTGGGGATGGAACCCAGGACCTCCAGCTTATCTATCTATATCTATCTATCTATCTATTACTAGACCAAAGAGGCATTCTACATTGTTAGATACGAATATTTTTCTATTTCGAATTACACTGCTTTACAAAAAAAAATGGTTGTCTATAAAATCGGTTTACGGACGATAATTTTACGTTATAACATGATAAGAAATATTATTAGAAATTGTAGCATTGATTCACAAAACATAAACCAGATGGCGCTGTGCCTTTTTCTGAATCACGCTATCAACTGTCTGTACTGTGTAAAATACATTAATATCTCAGTACGCCCTAGTTAGCTAGCACTATTGCTGTGGGTTACAGACTAAAATTGAATGAATACGCTTGGCGTAACACTTGGCGGTACGGGAGGATGACGTCACACTTTTTTTGTTTTTCGTATGTGTAGGTGTTCATCGATTTATAAGACGTTATCACGTTAAAAAACATACAGTCGAACATAGGAGCTCCCCTTTTTTTGATGTCGGTTAGTAAACTCCTTCAATACAACATTAAACACGATTCAAGGTGCACTTGTAGTCAACTTTCATGTTTCCAAGATATGGCAAGCAACCATAACAAATTATGCAATGCTACATACGTAATATGACGCTGTGCTTAGTCATATATGTAGAGGAACTTCGAGTTTATGATAGCTGGTAGTTAATTTAATATTAAATCGTAACGTATCTACCTCTGACTCATCAACTCTCCTTCGTCACGCTCTGACGACCATCTCTCGGGGATTCATTGTAGTAAAACGATCACTGAAGTATATTTTCCTCATAACAAGGAGCTATTACATAAAGAAATCTAGGTAGCTAGCTAGTTAGCTACAATATGCGATGTTAGTTGAGCGGTGACAGCCCAGTGGCTATCGAACTCGCATCTCACTCGAGCGGTCCGGCTTCAAACCCAAGCGGCACGCACCAATGACTTTTCTATGTTATGTGCGATTTAAGAAATAATATCACTTGCTGTGAAGGACACATCGTGGGGAAACCTGCATGCCTGAGAGTTCTCCATAATGTTCTCGACGGCATGTGTAGTCTGCCAATCCGCACTTGGCCAGCGTGGAGGACTAAGGCCTAATCCCCTCATTCTGACCCGTGCCCAACAGTGGGACAAAGAAAGGTTTGTGGTGGATGCGATGTCAGTTACAAAGTTGCTAAATTTACACGCGGATTAAGTAGCGTGATGGAATAAGATAGACAAAACTCAAAAGAGTAACTTATAATATGCCACCTAATGTGAATTAATTCTCCATGATATTCTCGAAAGTGAGTAAAGTCTGTGCGGTTATTCGCGTTGGGTAGACTATCGCCTCATCTCTCTCTCACTCATGCCGAGTCATGCCCAACAGTGGGACATTCAGGTTGCGGTGGTGGGTTGTAGACAATGCAGCGAGCAGCAATTGGTTGCAGCATGTCAATTGCTTGAGCCAAACGTCCCTGGCCGCTTGTTTCCGCTCCTCAACGATGTTTTAACGATGCATTCGTAAAGCGCGTATCGCGTGTGACCTAGAACTGTCATTAGCTACTGTAGGTTTTGATCGTAGGCGGGAATAGTGCAAGAATTATTAAATACTAGTGGCTAGTGGACGCCCGCAGCTTCGCTCGCGTGGAATTAGACATAACAATAGTTTCGTTTACACTTAGTAATATTATATAGTCTATGTCACTCAGTGAAGATGCAGCTTTCAAATGGTGAAAGAATTTTTGAAATCGGTCCAGTAGTTTTTGTGTGAAAACATTACAAACATATTTCCTCTTTATAATATTAGTATAACTAGATTGACCTTGTCAATATTTTATTTACTGTGAAAATAAGATTTTTATGAACATGAGATATTTTACGACCATGCACTCATCCTATCCGTACGTAGTAAATTCAGTCATAGATGCTATGCTAAGGTTACCTCTTTATAACAACATCTTTTAAAAAACTAAAAAGACGCTTTATCCTAATTAAATGTAGATTTTTTTTTCAATTTTTTTTTTTTCAATTTTTGCGTTGTAATCGGGCCTTGATAAAGTGCAAAGTTTCATATTAATCCGACGTTATGAAGTAGGCGAAAATCACTTTCAAAGATTTCGTTACATAGTTACATACAGATACCTACATATCTAGCTAATACAAGCGTGTTATAAAGTGTAACTGGAAATCACACCTTTCCGATCAGAAGACAATTAATTAAAAAATATTATCATACGGCAGAAATGGTACTTGGTAACTTGGATTGTTGCTTCTTCCTCAGACGAATCTTTAATTCGAATTTAATTAAAAATTTAAATTACTGCCTAAATTGATTCAAATTCATACAATTATTTGCAAACGATACCTTTGAAGTACTTGGCAGTCGGCATTATAAGAATGAGATCTCAGCTTTCTGTTTGGCTTGAGTCGGTGAATAGCCGTTCCGATGAAAATCAATATTAGGACGCCACAACGGCGCCAATTACGAAATCTGTTAACCTATATCTCACTCAGATTATGTTGGTCTTACTAGCGTATATCTGAATCCTAATGGCACATCTGGACCTTTTCACCAATCCATCTACTAATAGTTAGCCTAAGCTTATTAAAGTGGTGTCCATCAAGTGTCTTGTTCAGCGACGTTAGACAATTAAGACTAAACGCTAAAGAACCACCGACCGCATTGGAGCAGCGTGGTCGAGTATGCTCTAGACCTCGCGCAGCTGTGTCTGTGGGGAGACCCGTGCAAAGCAGTGGGATGTAGATATATGGGTTGCAGCTAATTTTTGCTAACGAACCATGTCGCCAACATTCTAAACGACAAAACATGTTACAATCGCCAAGCCGCGAGGCTAAGAAAATCGATATCCCTATGTCCTTGTAGAGGCCTCCGATGAAAGACTGAGTCACACCACCCACTCGGTAACTCTATTCGCCTGCAAATTTTGGAATCCTACCAAGGGTAAATAATTGTGTGTGTTTGATCTCGCTTTCGTTAATGTTGCTGGATCTTTTTTGCTAACGCGAATGATGCCCAGGCTGGTAGAAGAATTAGAGATTTTTCACAAGACAACCGTCATCAACTGTCGTCGTCAGACAACAGTCATTCTGCACATGAAGCTCCGGGATTTCCTATGAATTCACCGGTTTAACCAATTTCAGCTTTAACCCTTTCCTGGTTTCCAATAACATCCGCATCTAAAATATATTTATTCGGTGATCGAGTAACCTGTGGAATGAGCTTCCAACAGTGTAAGGCTTTTCTTCGAGGCCAGCAATACACTTGTGATACCTTGGTAACACATGAACAGGTGTCCACACCACCGCACTCGCGTACCGCGTTAAACCAGTGGGTTTCGCTCCCGAGGGGGTTACGGTTTCACGAAATATCTAGGCAGGATACTGACTTGGATATCTTCATGTGTAGAATGAGTCAGCTGCGTAAAGCTGCAATTCGTCACACAGAAGCACTGACTGCTGACAGCAGTTACTACTTGTGGACAGTAGAAAACATGATTTAGTATATTACCCTGTGATGTTACCATACCATTGATACCATATAAATGTATATGTAGATAAATTCGTCTTTTTTAAACTGTAAGCAAGATGTTGACTGAAAATAAATAAATAATTAGCTACTACTTCTTATCAGATATGCAGATGTTCAGTAAGACTTAGTCCCTTTTATACTTGCCCTTCATCCACGCATGGAAGTATATGGTTTAGACATCCTGCCATCATGTCAGGAATATGTATAGGCCTGGGCCCAACCCGAAAGCCCAGCGAATATAATGGTCTGTTGAGGTTACTGGTGATTCTGTTAGTTCCTATTCGGGGTACATATTCATGGGGCACAGTTGTCTCTCCCCTTCTCTTCTCAACTATGTATATAAAACATGATATTAGGTACAAGATTTAGTAAAGACTTCGAATTGATTAAGAACTAGTTTCAGAGAGCTAGGCGTCAGAAATTTTTGTATATTGCCTACAATCTATATTGCAATATTTAAATATTTTACCTATTCTAGAAATAGATATTTGTCCTTGGCAAATCAGCGTATAGTAAAGAAACGAGTATAGTTAGTATATTAATTTCTGGAATTACCTGTTGAATAACCATAAATTTTATTGTAATAACACATTTTAATGTACTAACGATTAGTATGAATTTTATTATTAAACTAGTGGAGGCCCGCAGCTTCGCTCGCGTGGAATTAAACGTAACAATAGTTTAGGATTGTTTATCCTTATTGAATTTACGTACAATATTACGTACAAACAATACAACATACATACTTAAAGGTGGACAACCAGAGAATCGGTTTAACGTAATTGAGACTAGGTGGCATATTGACATTCTCTGTGCAGCAAATCGAGTCTTTTCTCAGTAACTATCAGATAAAAACATGATACCGCACCACCCCCTACTACGAATTTCGTTAACGATCGTTTGAAACCTGACGATTCGACGTTAACTGAAGATGGAAAAAGTTCCTATGCATGGCAAGATTGTCTCGTAAATGTATTATGTAAGCTTTTATGGTCTTAAGTTCAAGGTTATAGTGCCTATTAGACACGCATCAGATGCTAATTCTTTTGTGAATCAAAAACATACTAATAAACCAGTCTTCGACGAAGTCTCTGTGTGGAAAGTTGTTTTTCTCGTGCCATGTATTGTTAAATTTTCCTTATAAATGCAAGCCTCCTTATAATCATTGTTTCCTGGAGTTCGACACTGTTTAGGAAGTCTTAAATACTGTGGATTGTGTGTGTGTGAGAGGAATGTGTTGATTTGCAGTAACTACCCATATATTTAATGGTTGTTACGATGTCACAAAATCAAGGTAAATATTTATTATTATCTATTTTTAATCTACATAGAAAAATAGAAAAAAAAGGAGGAGGTTCTATGATGTTTTTTTTTTTTTTAATTTTTATGTGAATGCTATAACTAGTCGTTCACTGACCGATTTTGATGATTCTTTTTCTGTCTGTTAGAACATACATCGACGGTGATCCCATATAAATTTCATGAAAAAATTCTGCCCCGTAGTGCAGTAAATAAGTAGGTAAACGAAGAGTAGTAATGTTAGTCATAGTAGTTTTAATTTCTCTGTAGCGTCGGTGTTAGTGTTGGGATTTTCATGATTTTATTTGAAAGGTCTCCAGACTAAGTCCTCTATAAACTTCAAGATAAAATTTGACTCCTAAGAATGCATATCAAGGGTGTGTTCTTCGTGTTTATTGCACTGTAAAGCCGTATTTGTATATGGAATTTGATATATTTTTTATTTGTAAGGCCTTATCGCAGAGTAAGCTTAAGTAAAATAACGATAAGGTAGTTATAATTCAGAATAGGGGCAAATTTTGTGTTCCTATCTCTACAGCGGAATGAAAGAGAGAGGTTAGAAGGGTCAGGGTTAGTCATGTTGATATGAAATAAACCTGTTCTGTGAAATAAACTGCCGGCCTGACTTAAAAATATATAACGTGAATAAACGAATCCATCCGCATTGGAGCAGTGTGGTGGAGTATGCTCTCGACCTCCCTCAACTGTGACTGGGAGACCTGGGACCTGGGACCTTTGCCCGAATTAATTACTTTTAATTTTAACTAATGGACGCCCGCAGCTTCGCTCGCGTGGAGTTAGACATAATAATAGTTTCGTTTACACCTAGTAATATTATATAGGCTATGTCACTCAGTGAAGAAGCAGCTTCCTAATGGTGAATTAAAATACTTCATATTTTAGATTTATCAAGATTTTTAATAAAAACATTGCCATCTCCAGATATGATTTGTCATAGAACTAAAAATATAGCTAACTAATTGGCGCCTAATAATCTATAACTAGTTCTAACTGGTTACTGTGTACTATCGCTATAAAAACCTGTTTAATATTTCTGACTGAAATATTAATTCTAAAAATAGACTGTGAAGTCCTTGTAATTTATTCTGCTTGCTCTAATTTGCATTTATGCAATATTCATACTTATATTTATGAATGGTCTTTGATTTAATCGTAAAATAAAAATAACAATTTCCAACTACCAAACCACATAATACAATACACAATATAAATAAGATCTTTTGCTTTGAAATTGGTTGACAAAAAAAAAAACACCTACTTTATTGACATGGAATGTTTCATCCACGAAAGCGAACCACACATGACAGATAATATATACATTTTATATATTTTATTATGTTATATGATGCTAATTGTGTACCCTGTTCAGCACTTACATAATTGTTTAACCTATAAGTAATTTCCTGGACTGATTTTGCAAAAAAAGTAATTAATTCGTTCAAGTAATGGCACCTGTAGGTACGCTTGTTATCTATTTTCTTTCAATGCCAATATCTAAGGCTTTCAGAAGGCAATATGAGTACAGAACAATCGGTCTCAGTTTGTAAGGCCAGTCCAGAATGCTAGTGAAATGCAGGTCAGTGTTACATAATTATTATTGATGGATAGCCTATGCACTCGTTCGCTACACGTCTCACATAAATGTGCTCCACTTTGCATGTGAACGTCAACATTATCTCCTGGACTCTTTCGTATTATATTTATGTGACAAGCATGTATACGGGCCGGCATGAAAGTCTAGTTAGAAGTCTACCTTTAATGCGCAGAAGTCGAAATGGTCTCACAGAAAATCAGCGCCGCATCACGATGCCGCGGTATTATGCTCAGTGAAACCCAATTTCGGGCACTCTGGCACATGTGTACATAGCGTGCGAGGTTTTACCCAGACCTACTTTTATTTTTACTTTACCATTACCTACTTTACTGTTTTTTGTTTATTTTCTGTTCAATATTAGATATAAGTGTTCCAATAATAACTGCTACACATGAGTCAGAGAACAACGAAATAAAAGCATTTCTTTCTTTCAAATTAAGATATCATCTGGTGGTACTAGTCGTAAGTGCAGATTGGTTCGCCAGCCGTATTATATCACCCGCACTATTACCCCGTGCACTTTCGTTCAGGGCTAAACATTCGTGCCGTAAGCTGTATTGTATATTTTAATAATTATATATGCCACGCTCAGTATCGTATGTTCAATGTTTCAAAGCAAGTATGTGTATATCTAAGTAAATTAATCATTCTTAATAATTGAATTCTCTTAAAATCGCAGATCAAGCTACGCAAGGTGGCTATCCTCAAGGTGGATACCCTCAAGGAGGGTACCCCCCGCCGGGGGGTTACCCCCAAGGTGGCTACCCCCCGCCGGGTGGGTACCCTCCCCCGGGAGGCTACCCCCAGGGCGGATACCCTCCGGGGGGCGTTCCTAAGGAGGGTGGCTACCCACCCCCTCAACCAGGATTTCAGCCGGGATATCCGGGCGCGGCCTATGGCGAGGTAAGAGTATTATAATATAGAATATTATCCCAGTAGGTATTGCAATTACCTACTTCTCGCAGAAGTCTTCCACTGAAAGTGTCAAATCTACCGAACGTTGAAAATGTTCCCATGTATCACATGACTTAAAATCTATTGGGCTTTGAATGATAAACATTACATTGAAGTTGATGTATCTATGTCATTGGTATAGGAAATGGCTTGCCATGGATATCTTGGGGCCCAGTAGGGGCGTAAGTTATTTTTATTGCACAATATAGAACTATTTATTGATGGTTTCATCATGTTGTATACAGTATATCAATGTGTTTGTAAACTAGCTTAGTCTATGGTGCAGTTTAGTCAGCGTGGGTTTAAACAAACATGTCTTGCTACAATGATATCCTGATATATTTGAAAGATATTTATTTTGGTTACCGACTGGTCAAAACTATTTAAGTTTGCAAGGAAACTAATTGATTCTCAAAGACTTTATATAATTTAAGCGCTACCTATGTTTAATGTCTATAACTTATTAAAGTCACCTTAGACACTCGTGCATACATGCATGCATGCGTTGTATATCAGCTCCACTTTAATTTTTATAATAGTGGATAGTATTATTTATTACTATATTAGGGGTACTATTCCATATACCCATACCATATGACAGGCCCGTTGGCGCAATCGGTAGTGTGTCTGTTGCTCCAAAGGTCGTGGGTTCGAATCCCACTTAGGACAAATATTCATGTGACGAACACTTGTATTTGTTCTGTGTCTGGATGTCAATACTATCTATTTAAGTATGTATTTAAAAATATCTATGTATATCAGTCTCTGACACCCATAACACAGGCTCGCGCCTACTTTGGGGTCAGATGGCCGTGTGTGAGAGAAGACTGATATACATACATAGATATTTTTAAACTACTACCTAAATAGATAATATTACTATTACTTAATAGATTATATAACTACTACTACTTAAATAGATAATATTGACATCCAGACACAGAACAAATACAAGTGTTCGTCACACGAATATTTGTCATGAGTGGGATTCGAACCCACGACCTATGGCGCAACAGACAGGGACACTACCGATTGCGCCAACGGGCCTGTCGATGGTGTAATGATGTTAATTAAGCGTAAACAAATACCATAATAATATACCTAGTGAAAAATAAATGTATCTGAATTTAAAATCTGAATTCCAGCCGGCTGGGTTCCCCGGTGCCTCCCTGGGCGAGGACGGCGACGTGAAAGGGTTCGACTTCACAGAGAAGAGCATCCGCAGAGCTTTCATCCGGAAGGTACGTAGGGGCTATTGGCTCCAATGAATATATGAAACTAGTGGACGCCCGCAGCTTCGCTCGCGTAGAATTAGACCCATCAACGACGTCTGCCCGCGTTCAGGTTGACCACTTGACTTCAAAAACGGCAAAGTTTCATACTAAATTTGCACCCCCGTTTTACCCCCTTAGGGGGTGAATTTTCAAAAAACCTTTCTTAGTGCTCCCCTTCGTTATAAAAGGAACCCCTGTGCAAAATTTCAAGTTTCTAACCCTTATAGTTTAGGCCCTGCGTTGATATGTCAGTCAGTCAGTCAGTCAGTCAGTCAGTCAGTCAGTCAGTCACCTTCTCCTTTTATATATATAGATTACACCTCGCTGCAACCCATAGACGTTCCACTGCTGGGCACGGGCCTAGCCACAGACACAGCTGCGGGAGGTCTAGAGCATACTCCACCACGCTGCTCCAGTGCGGATTGGTGGAAAGGTTAGTGGCCAACCCAGTGTCGAATGTTCTCAGGCCACCCGATGGTCTTCGACAAGGCTTAACGATTGTTTCCACCATTTTATACAACCGGGACCGACGGCATTACGTGCCCTCCGAAGCACTGTAGCGTTAATGATATTTTGCCACTAGCGGTCACCCATCCACAAACCGACCGCGTCAGTCGTTGCTTAACTCTTTCGATCACATTGAATCGACGCGAGCCATTGGGCTATGGAGGCTACTACACCTAAACATATTTTATTACTGAACTAGTGGACGCCCGCATCTTCACTGAGTAACATAGGCTATATAATATTACTAGGTGTGAACGAAACTATTGTTATGTCTAATTTCACGCGAGCGAAGCTGCGGGCGTTCACTAGTGAGTGATATAACACCATTAATCGAAAGGATTCGAAAAGTTTTTAGAAAGCGAGGCAACAGGGTCGATGTAAAATCAGAATATCTATTTTTTTTATGGATACAAGATAGCAAACGAGCTTGCAGCACCACCCATCCGCTGCCGCCCATGACAACTGTGACTGACTTTGAACAAGACTCAACTATACTATACTCATATTGTTCTAAGGACTATACTCGATGTGATGCAACAATTATAATGACAATAGATGCACGACTCGCCACCAATGCTACCAACACGCATTGTGATGATATTAGTGTTATCTTGATGATTGTGTTACTATCTCGCATTCGCAGTAGAATATTGGCAGTATTGCTTATCCTGTTATCCTGTGTTTATAATGCAAGAAGTTGTGGTACTCAGTGGTCTTTCTTAACACAGGACTTTTTTAACCAGCATGATTATGTAAAAAAAGCTAGAATTTAATAATATCCTAATAAAAGTGAAGGCAATTTGCATGCCTTAAATTCTGTAGAGCTCTTTATTGGTGTAACCCTCAAGAGCAGTTTAAATTGCGGTTAAGAAGTCAGATGAGAGTTAGACAGAGCTTACTTCGTGCGACAATTTTTTTAGGGTTAATTAAGCTTTTCGACTGAAGGACTCAGGTGATGAGGTGTCTCAATTGGCTAACAGTTGCAAAATTATAAGTATAAATTGTTCTCCAATCCACAACGAAACAGCGTGGTTGATATTAGTTGTGATACCTTAAAAGCTCTAGTCTAAAGTACAGCTTTTGTTGTATGTGAACAAATGCATGCAAAATTGTGATGCTTGGTGATCGCAAGAACTCAGCCTTAATAACGAAATAGATAGAATCACGCTGTACAATATAAAGAAGTCATTTCTACCTAATCACTGTGAGTTCAGTTCGAATTCAACCGTGGAAAAGAGAAGGCACATAGCATACAGCATAATTTGAAGGGCGAAAAGCGTAGGCAGAAAAATATTACCATTGTGCCACGTCACGGAGTGTATAAACCGTTAAGATGCGCATCTTCATACCCACATATCGATTAGCAAAGTTTCCAGCAAGAGACGTATCAAACAAGCTACTATTACAAGATGAGATTGAGATACTTGATGATGACCAGATTAGTTATACAGCAACACCAAGATTCAGGGTCAAAAGAGCAGCAAAGGCCATGCTAGAACAGGAACAACCCTCCTTATTCCCTAGGAGTGCACTCGCTAGTCCTGAGTCGAAGAACTATGCCACGCTGACGGAAACCTTCGATATTCCCTTCCGTCCCATCATTCTTACGGTGCAGCCTGACGGCGGGGAGGGATTTTGGGTGAGAACGTTGAGGTTAAATGTAATTAGAGGCGACATTATAGTATAGTCTTTTGGGCTAAGAGGTTAACAGATAGACCAGGCCAGGACAGTATACACGATTCACTCTTGACATCTCGCCTCGCCAAATAAAATGTTAATAATATTGTTTATGTGACCCTCTTTACTGAGATTGATAAAGTTTTTTTTTTTTCAGGTTTACTCCATACTGATGACGCAACTTATAGTGACGATGGCATTCGTCACCCTCTTCACCTTCCACGAGCCAACCAAAATGTGGGTGATGAGGAATCCGTTCATGTTGTGAGTGATTTATTAATCTTTACCACACACGCAAGTAAAGAGTAGATATAATTGGCGAGCTTAATGCATTCTACTACCTAGAACCTTTGGCATTACGAATTCCTCGAGCTTCAATTTGTAGCTCGCTTAGCAACAGCCCAGTGGCTATCGAACTCGCCTCTCACTCGAGCGGTCCGGGTTCAAACCCCAGCGGTACGCACCAAAAAGTTATGTGCGATTTAAGAAATTAAATGTCACTTGCTATAACGGTGAAGGACACATTGTGAGGAAACCTGCATGCCTGAGAATACATCATAATATTCTCCAAGGCATGTGAAGTCTGCCAATCCGCACTTGGCCAGCGTGGTGGACTAAGGCCTAAATTCCTCCCATTCTGAGAGGAGACCGGTGCCCAACAGTGGGACGTCTATGGGTCGCAGCAATAGCAACAAATTACACTACAGTCATGGGTGAACGCTAGAGCATACTCCACTACTCTCCTACGCTGACTGGCACAAAATGTGGGCACAAAAGATCAGTTAGTTATGGTCGAAGTGCCCGGAGCTGAATAAGTTCGAGCAAATATTCTCAAATAATAATAGTGAACAAACCCGATGTCGATTTTTCTCGAGCCATCCGAAGGTCTTCGACAAGTCATAACGATTGTGTAGGATTAGCTATCCATTCAAGGATCCTCATCCTTTACTTTATATTAATCAGTTTAGAATAGCATTATATCTCTTCTCTTTAAGTAGTTTGTTTGTTCTAGACTTTCGTTAAGCGTGTGTAATCACCTCATGGCGAAATAAATTATTTGACTTTGACTTTGACTTTGATTGTTTTTACCATTGAAAACAAACGGGACCGATGGCTTAAATTGCCCTCCGAAGCACAGTAGCGCCCATGAACCACAAACCACCACACCTCATGGCGAAATAAATTATTTGACTTTGACTTTGATTGTTTTTACCATTGAAAACAAACGGGACCGATGGCTTAAATTGCCCTCCGAAGCACAGTAGCGCCCATGAACCACAAACCACCACACCTCATGGCGAAATAAATTATTTGACTTTGACTTTGATTGTTTTTACCATTGAAAACAAACGGGACCGATGGCTTAAAGTGCCCTCCGAAGCACAGTAGCGCAACCACAAACCGACCATGCCCGTCGTTGCTTAACCCTGTCGATACCATTTTCAGGGTCTGTCACAGTTGCCATGGGCGGAAGTGGATAGGCAAATCATGCAAGTTAGCTATTTTATATCCAAATTAAAACAATCCTTCCTGATGATTCCAGCTGGATCGCGTTCATAGTGATGTTCGTGTGTCTGATCGCGATGGCGTGCTGCGGCGACGTGCGGCGGCGCGCGCCCATGAACTTCATCTTCCTGTCGCTGTTCACGCTCGCCGAGAGCTTCCTGCTCGGCATGACCAGCAGCATGTACGACAGCAAGGCGGTGAGTGTCTGAATCCGTGTCCACGTGTCTTCCCGCCGTCCTAGCGCCGTGTCCGTGTGTCTTCTTGCCATCCTTACTCCTTGTCTGTGTATCTTCCCACCGTCGTAGCTCCATGTACCGTCCTAGTCCTAGCTCCATGTCCGTGTGTCTTCCCGCCATCCTTACTTCTTGTCTGTTTGTCTTCCCACCGTCCTAGCTCCATGTCCGTGTGTCTTCCCGCCATCCTTACGTCTTGTCTGTGTGTCTTCCCACCGTCCTAGCTCCATGTCCGTGTGTCTTCTCGCCATCCTTACTCCTTGTCTGTGTATCTTCCCACTGTCGTAGCTCCATGTACCGTCCTAGTCCTAGCTTCATGTCCGTGTGTCTTCCCGCCATCCTTACTTCTTGTCTGTTTGTCTTCCCACCGTCCTAGCTCCATGTCCGCGTGTCTTCCCGCCATTCTTACTTCTTGTCTGTGTGTCTTCCCACCGTCCTAGCTCCATGTCCGTGTGTCTTCCCGCCATCCTTACTTCTTATCTGTGTGTCTTCCCACCGTCCTAGCTCTATGTCCGTGTGTCTTTTCGCCATCCTTACTCCTTGTCTGTGTATCTTCCCACTGTCGTAGCTCCATGTACCGTCCTAGTCCTAGCTCCATGTCCGTGTGTCTTCCCGCCATCCTTACTTCTTGTCTGTGTGTCTTCCCACCGTCCTAGCTCTATGTCCGTGTGTCTTTCCGCCATCCTTACTCCTTGTCTGTGTATCTTCACACTGTCGTAGCTCCATGTACCGTCCTAGTCCTAGCTTCATGTCCGTGTGTCTTCCCGCCATCCTTACTTCTTATCTGCGTGTCTTCCCACCGTCCTAGCTCCATGTCCGTGTGTCTTCCCGCCGTCATCCGCCATCCTAGTTCTATTTTTGTGCAACCCATAGATCTTCCACCGTTAGGCACTTGTGCACCCCCCCGGCAATACTTCTGACGGCAATAGTTTCGATTTAAATTGGATTTTCAAATGTTCATTCGCTGGTATTTCCTCTTAACAATTAAATGAGTTGAATTGAATCATTATACTGTAAAGAAATTTTTTTTTTCAAAAAGCTTTTATAACTATTTTTTTTATTTTCATGCATTGTCATCGGAACCTAATATGTGTGCCAAATTTCAGCTATCGAGTGGAAGTGGGTGAAATATTGATTGCAAGATTCCAGGACATACATGAATACATACATACATACGAGTGAAGTTAAATAAAAGGTTTTAATAATTTCAGGTGATGATGGCCGTGGGCATCACGGCGGCCATATGTCTGACACTCACGTTGTTCGCGATGCAGACTCGCTTCGACTTCACCATGATGGGTGGTGCACTGCTTTGCGCCACGGTCGTGCTCATGCTGTTCGGTGAGTCTTGTTTTCCTACACCGTAATCTATATATATGAAAAGGAGAAGGTGACTGACTGACTGACTGACATATCAACGCAGGGCCTAAACTATAAGGGCTAGAAACTTGAAATTTTGCACAGGAGTTCCTTTTATAGCGTAGGGGAGCACTAAGAAAGGATTTTTGAAAATTCACCCCCTAAGGGGGTAAAACGGGGGTGCAAAGTTAGTATGAAACTTTGCCGTTTTTGAAGTCGTTAAACAGGTAGACGTCGATAATGGGTCTAATTCTACGCGAGCGAAGCTGCGGGCGTCCACTAGTAGTTGTATAGGACAGAAACTAGTTTCGGTCACAGAAGAAAAATATGGATACTGTTCGCTGCGACCCATAGACGTCCCACAGCTGGGCACGGGTCTCCCCCACAGACGCAGCTGCGGGAGGTCTAGAGCATTCTCCACCACGCTGCTCCAATGCGGATTGGTGGAGGGGTTTGTGGCCAACCCGGTGTCGAATGCTCTCAAGCCACCCGAAGGTCTTCGACAAGGCTTAACGACTGTTTCCAACATTGAAAACAACCGGGACCGACGGCTTTACGTGCCCTCCAAAGCACGGTAGCGTCCATGAAATTTTGCTATTAGCGGTCACCCATCCACAAACCGACCGCGCCCGTCGTTGCTTAACTCTTTGGATCACATTGAATCGACCCGAGCCATTGGGCTATGGACGCTATGGATACTGTTAGTTAGCGCTAATCGTTTCAGCAGCAAAAGGACTCTCAATTTAGTAACAGCTTAGTATGAAAAAAAAAGACCCTTTTGTAGATAACCGAACTAAAATGTAGAACTCCTCACAGAATGGAAGGGATTAGGCCTAAATACACCACGCTGGCCAAGTGCGGATTGGCAGATTTCACATGCCTTCGAGAACATTATGAACTCTCAGGCATGCAGGTTTCCTCACGATATTATCTTCACCGTTACATCAAGTGACATTTAATTTCTTAAATCGCCCATAACTTAGAAAAGTCATAGGTGCGTGCCGCTTGGGTTTGAACCCGGACCGCTCGAGTGAGAGGCGAGTCCGATAGCCACGGACCTGTTACCGCTATCGATACAATCCAACGATATATGAAGTGCAAAACCTTGTGTAGATATGTTATTTTATTGGTACTCAAAAAGTGGCACTCTAAATTTGATTAATTTTTGCACCTTTTGCTATGTTTCGCGTTAGTACATTACTTATTGGAACAGATTGTAATGTCTTAATATATGTGCCATATAAAACACTTGAGTACAGTGAAAACAACATATCTACCTCCTATTGACTTAATAAGTCACTAATATAGTCAATATGCCAAATGTTATGTGTATGTAACGTAGTTGGCGTGTCTTATAAAATAAAAAAAATAAAAAACAATTTTGTAATTTCCGGTATCTCTTATCTAATAGGTCTCATCGCGATATTCATCCCAAAAAACAACATCGTCACACTAGTTTACGCATCGCTCGGAGCGCTTCTGTTCTCCTTCTACCTGATATACGACACCCAGCTGATGATGGGCGGGAAACATAAGTACACGATATCACCCGAGGAGTACGTGTTTGCAGCACTCAATCTATACCTAGATATTATTAATATATTCATGTACATTCTCACAATCATCGGAGCCGCTAGGGATTAGACGGTTTTGTGATTGGTCGTTTTCATACCAGCTGAGTGTCGCTATAGTGTATTTAGTAAATAACATCATTTATTTTCGACTTAACTTCCGTTATTGTATCTAAACCGTTAACGGTATGTTACCGTGTCTACCGAGCACCGTTATTGACTCAACACCATAGAAATTAATCATGATAGAACGGTGAACTGGGCGTATACCCCGTGCCGCAATCTTGCAATATACTGCAAGATATCTTGCAAGTTCCACCAGTGCGCGACGATATTTGTTCTATCTATCTATCGATAACGTAACGTACCGTACGTTACGTTATCGATAGATTTGTTTACAACTAAAACGGGTGTGTCATCTCACTAATTACTATAATGTGACGTCACATAGTAGCAGGGCTAACGCAAAAAGTGACACGCATCGTTTGTATCAAAATAATACGTGATGGCCGTTCTATCTTGATTAATTTCTTGTGCTCAACACCGAGCGATTGTTTGTCTCAATCGCTGCGACCCATAGACGTCCCACTGCTGGGCACGGGTCTCCCCCACAGACACTTCTGCGGGAGGTCTAGAGCATACTCCACCACGCTGCTCCAATGCGGATTGGTGGAGGTGGTGGTGGTTTGTCTCAATAATGGGGCCGTTATTGAATCTACAAGCGCCGTGATTGACTTAACTTTGCTTATCAGCGCAACTACTAGTTATCTAGATAACCGATGTTTTTCTTAATTTTCTGAGATTTATCTTTAACGGTTACTGTGTGTACACTATTAGCTGGTGTGAATGTACCAAAGTAAGTATGTATGTATTTATGAGTTGCGATCGATACTACTTATGTTTTTGTTATTGCGTTTAAACTGGTATACTTGTAAAATTGTTCAGTTTTATATATAAAAATGTGTGGTTTGTGGTAAATTTTCTTATTTCTTATAAACAAATATAGTTTAAATCTCAAATAGTCTGCCAGTTTAAAACGCAAATAGTAAGGTTTTTGTTCTAAATCATGTCTGTGTGTCGTGGCTATGTGGTAAGATTGTATATCCTACCGTATACGCCACATCGCCGCTGCATGATGTTATTCTCAAGTTAAAGAGCCTGAATTTGGCTCATTCGAATATTTTGTTAAGTTGATCTATTGAGTAATTTGAGTCTCATTTTGACGACTCATTTTTTTATAATTAATAAGTGGAATATATAATTTGGTTTATTTAAAGTACTGATCAGAATTTTCGTCGAATATTTACGTAATTGAAAAGCTTTTTTAGGAAATTACGATATTTACTTATATAATTTTTGTATGTTACCAATACTTATTATTCATAAGTTATTATATTTTTACCACTTCGACGATCCATTTTGCATCTACAACACAAGTACACAAAATAAATAATTAAGTGTCATTGATATTTTATGATTGGAATTGGAAATATCCAGACAACGTCACTGAAAAATCGGTAAATCTAGCCAACACTAATCAATGAATCGTAAATATAGCTTCTCTTTCTATTTTAGTGATAGCATCTCATGTAAATTCAGGTTATTTTTTTGTTTTCGTTTCTCTTACACTAACAAGACAATTCTAATTTCTAAATGATAGTAATTACTACGTTCATTGATTCCCATAACTCGTAGCCTGTTTAAATTTATGTGATAACAGTCAATTTGCATTTACGTCATATCGCTGTTAATATCCATTCGATAAAGCTCGAGATGAATATTGACTTGAAATATATAGTTCAAATGTATAAGCAAAAGTGGTTGATATTACCGCTTTATTTTATAATTACTACAAGTAAATATATATTGCCGCTTCGCTTCTTAATGTCACACATAATTTAGTAATCGATTGGCTATTTCTGAGTCGAATTATGATATTATTCATAAGAAAAACATTATGTGTATGTATTTGTAATCTAAATGTTCTGATATTGGTATTACCAGACTTACATAGTAATAAAGTTGTTCTCATTGTAAAATAAGGTTTTACTTATTACTATAATTAATATAAAAGCTGCAACCCATAGCGACAAGTTCGACAAGGTTTAACGACTGTTTTCATCATTGAAAACGACCGGGACCGACGTCTTAACGTGCCCTCCGAAGCACGGTAGCGCCCATGAAATATTGCCACTAGCGGTCACCCATCCACAAACTGACCACCCGTCGTTGCTTAACTCTGTCGATCACATTGAATCGACGCGAGCCATCCTGCTATAGACGCTATTATTCATATAGTGCTCATGAAATATTGTCACTGTATAACACAGATTTAACTGGTGTGTAAAATATATATTTGTGTGTTACAATAAAATATGTATCTTAAAAATTTGTGACTTTTAATTTGTTTATTGAAAATAATTATATATATATGTATGTCTATTATTCAAAACACAATTATGCCTACAAATAAGATGTCCAATCACAAATACAAATGTGAAACACAAATTAAAAAAACAATGTCAAATCAGCTTGGACTTAACACTTTAAATGCTTATCTAGACTAGGAAAATCATTTACTAGATTGGTGTTCGCAGCTGATATATAGTTAGATAACCTAGGCATATGACTAGTATCACGGAATAGTCGGAATATTTTGTCCTTTCTTTATGCTAGCATCAATGAAGTGTTAGGTATCATGGTTTTGGGTAAAATGACTTAGGAAGTGAATTTGTTCGATTTGTAGATTTATTTCAAATACATAATATTCATAATCTAAATCTCAAATCTGTCTTCTTGATATTTATTGCTTGTAATAGTATTATATTTTATATATATACCAATTTGAGAGATATGTGGATTATGCTTAATAATTGCTATCGTAATGAAACGTATGCTTACATATTTTTGGGGAAAGTTCATATAAATATTTATTTCTATGTAAGTTGCACTGACAATAAATTAACTAATTGTTCATCCAATTCTTTGTCATTCATTCGAGTATATCTAGTATATTATGGTTTAATATATAAATATTGTACTCATTTAAATTAAGGAGTCTTATTAGTGTTATGTGTAAGATTAATAAATCTAATAAATGCAATTTCTGACTGTAACAAACCTTGTAGAATTGTACTTTGCATAAAGCTTAGCACGTCTGTGTACGTACATAAATACATGAAATATATAACTTTAGAATAAATAAATGACAATGCTCTGTATGTTTAATGCAATAATACATATAAATTAGTTACGTAGATTTTTTTTCTTTACAGTATAACAATATATAAAATATAGTATAACATTAAATTTTAAATTATCATTTCTTTGGCATAAATCTATTTAAAATATATACATATAAAGGTCAATATTTAACTAACTAATTAACTGATTTTTAATGGATTAGTGACGGGTTATGGGGTATAATGATGAATAGAAATATTTTTATTTTTAAGAGACATCTGAGCATTGTCTAAAAATATGAATGTTTTTTGAATAACTATATTATTACCTACGTGTTGTATTGAAATAAATTCTGTGATAGATGATCACTGAAATGTTGTTTGTTTGCTGTGCCGAGACGGCCATTTTCCTTAATTACATTAAAATCCTTATCACATACATCTAAATCTACTACACACATAAATCTTTTTAATCAGAGGTTCTATTATTAGTTTTAAATCTAATTTTAAAAATCGATAGATACTTTAGGAATTGAATATTAGGAATATAAATATATGTCACAGGAAAATAACAGTTTATAAATTTTCTAGGAAATTTATAAACTTGCGGATCTTGTTATCTTTCGGTGACATATTATTATACACTTTAGAAATAAATCCTTTAGTAAAATACAGGTGGGATTTGAACCCATAATTTTTCACAGGTTTTGATGTGAGTACTGTGGACGTGCCAACTTCCGTTACCCAACATAGGTACGTTCTATATTTGAAAACACATCCTGTTGAGACGTGGTTGAGACTCATTGATTCATCATGCCTTATCTCCTGTTTGGCCCCTTATCACTTGCCCGATAACTGGGTTATGTAGATAAACGATCGAATCTAGTGTAAGCTACAAAGAACCTTTTTACCTATTTGCCGACGATACTGCCCTTTATACAACTCATAATATGCCTAAAAGCATTATTTCAAAACTTCGAGCCGCGTCCATTGCAATAGGTTTAGGAATTTGCATATAGAAATCAAACCAGACAAAAGTGCAGCAGTACTTTCACCCGCAAACAAACATATTTCAAGAGGGTAGGTATATAAACCCATTTTAAGTAGGTATATAACCCCGTTAATGTTGGACCACTTGACCAATCAATTCCACGATCGCATTCAGCTAAATACCTAGTTACCCTAGATAGAAAATTATCATTCGCTGACCACATCAAAGCACTGTTACGCACTAACAGTGCTTTCGTGGTGGGTCGCTTTTTTTTCTCGACGGGTAAATCTTCGAAAGATCCAGCAAGAACAGGCCCGTTGGCGCAATCGGTAGTGACCCTGTCTGTTGCGCCAAAGGTCGTGGGTTCGAATCCCACTCAGGACAAATATTCATGTGACGAACACTTGTATTTGTTCTGTGTCTGGATGTCAATATTATCTATTTAAGTATGTATTTAAAAATATCTATGTATGTATATCAGTCTCTGACACCCATAACACAGGCTCGCGCCTACTTTGGGGTCAGATGGCCGTGTGTGAGAATGTCCAAGATATTTATTATTATTATTATTATCCCCGACCACTCTGGGGGAAGAGGTATGTGAGATTTCTACTCATTAAAACCCCCTCGGCAACCTTCTAGCACATGTAAGGAGACTCCGGGATCTCCTACGGAACACACCGGTGCCTCGGGGCTTATGGGGGGGCTGGGTCGCTTATACCCTTAATCGCTGCGACCCATAGACGTCCCACTGCTGGGCACGGGTCTCCCCACAGACACTTCTGCGGGAGGTCTAGAGCATACTCCACCACGCTGCTCCAATGCGGATTGGTGGAGGGGTTAGTGGCCAACCCAGTGTCGAATGTTCTCAAGCCACCCGAAGGTCTTCGACAAGGCTTAACGACTGTTTCCAGCATTGAAAACAACCGGGACCGACGGCTTTACGTGCCCTCCGAAGCACGGTAGCGTCCATGAAATTTTGCCACTAGCGGTCACCCATCCACAAACCGACCGCGCCCGTCGTTGCTTAACTCTTTCGATCACATTGAATCGAAGCAAGCCATTGGGCTATGGACGCTACCCTTAATAAACAATAAAAATAAAATGGCCCTTCGTCACAAGGTGATAATTATTTACAATTTACAAAACTGTTAATGACGATCATAATCGTATGACCTATGCCAGTGTGATGTCTGCTCTAATCAATGACAACTCCGTGGTTCAGTGGTGGACCTGGCGAACCGTGGGTCCTGCTTTCGATCCCGGCCAGGGGATATATTTATTCCACAAATAAATATGTATTTGTACCCAAGAATTGTTTTGTTTCCTATGTATGTCATCAGCAACACAGCGCTAGAACCGCGCGGGTCTAACTGTAATTAACCTCAATGATGAAACATACTCGCAAAATAAGCAAAGAAAAATCATTATTACCTACTAAGATATGAAACTTAGGTAATATTATATGTATGATTCACGTCTACCGATGCATGACGAGTGATTCGTCCCTTGACCGCGAAATAGAATGGAGTGGTATTTAAGAACAGACGTAATAAATTACAAGTTGTTTTGCATCAGTGCTACAATTTATGTACCTAATGCACAAGTTTTACTAGATTTTTCGTTCATTTCCTGTCCTCAGATGTTCTAGAATTCGTGAATAATTAATTTGTGTATGAAAAAAAAGTATAACTTATCGAGTTGCCCTTATCAGCTATGCATGGAGCGTAAAAATAAGCCGTATCAGTTTCTGCCGGAGTCAGTATCAGTGATTACGGCTTCACGATAACTGCCTACATACAAGCATGTCTCAGGTAAGTCGAGCCTTTTTATATTGCTTAAATAAAGCATAGAAACGTACCGTTTCTATGCTTTATTTAAGCAATATACGTACTTAAATATGAATAAAAGTGACCAGCCAATGACCCTAACCTTCGTTTCGCCTCTTCAATGGATGATTTATATTAATTTGATCCGGTGAAAACTGCATTCATGTCTAGTGTTTCTCGATATATTTTAGAACAAATACTGAATATCTTTAAAACAAAATTTGAACAAACAGATGATAGCTCACAATATTTAATTTCCAATGATTTACAACGTTTATAGCCGTCTCAGAAACCAAGATTTTTGCAGGATTAAAACACTTCATCACAGAAATCATTCTAGTCTATTTCTATAATCACCCATTTATATTAATTTATTTCACATTTACGTTTGGCTTAGCTGTAAGTAAAATGTTGATTGTTTAATAATTAAATAAATAAATAGTTCCTTTCCTGTCTAAAACAGTGTTTACCTGGTTATTTAGTTAATTAAAGGACTTATTTAATTTCTTAGCAAGTGGGATACACTGGAACAGAGTCCTTTGGCGAGGATGGACAAGTTCATGGCTTCGATTTCAGTGAAAAGAGTATAAGAAGAGCCTTCATCAGAAAGGTCAGTTTTAATCATTAACCATATACATATCTTATCTAACAATCATAAACATAGATTTTATACCAGTTTAACACACTCAAATTAATGACAAATCAGAGTTTGGTTAATTTTAGATCGTAATTTACAAACATTGATACTAGTTCATCTTTTTAACCAAATAGTCACCTCAGACACTCATAGGTGGCTCTGGTTGTATATTAAAAATATTTAGATTTTTGCATTTACCTCCTTTACTTATAATAAATATTACACTTGCCATTCATGTGTATTCATGTGCCATATAAAGCGCATTCTTCTTCCGCGTAAAATTTCATAGTTTTCTCTTCACTTACACGTACAACGTACCTAATATGACATACTTATTGCATTTTTTTTCAGGTTTACGCCATTTTGATGTGCCAACTGCTCATCACCATGGGTTTCATTTCGCTGTTCCTCTTCCACGAGCCAACAAAACACTGGTTCCGACAAAATTCATATATGTTGTGAGTATCTCTTGAAATTTGACCTGAACATTACAATAATTTTAGTTATAAATCTAGTTTAAATCTACTTTGCAACATCCCGCGAACAAGGCGTATGATGATGTATAATGTATACGTATAAGAGTAACACCTCCCACGTAACATGTTGGTTGTGGTGTGTATGTTTGTGTATATTCTCATTGTTGATTATGTGCATGCTTTTTTAAGTGTACCAATACTTACCAATTCTTAAGTGTACACCACCTTGATCGCGGGTTGTTGCAAAGTAGATTAAACCTAACTTTATAAGAATGGATTTCTGCAAGTAACGCCTGCTACAACCTGGTTTCTAAGACAACCAGTTCTGATTTTCAGTGCAGCCTACGTTGGTACGTCTATACTGATATTAAAAAGAGGAAAGATTTGTTTGCAATGTTTTCACACAAAAACTACTGGACCGATTTCAAAAATTCTTTCACCATTTGAAAGCTTCATATTCACTGAGTGGCGTAGGCTATATAATATTAACAGGTGTAAACGAAACTATTTCGTCTAATTCAGTGGCGTAGCGTGCCTTAGAGGGGCCCAGTATAAAAGTTAGATGAAGGGTAAAGATTTCTAACAAAAGAAACAAAAATGTTTGCATGCAATTAAAATAAATACTCGTACTTATTGATTATTTTAAAAGCTTTTATTTAACTTCACTCGTATGTATGTATGTATGTATGTATGTATGTCCTGGAATCTTGCAATCGATATTTCACCCACTTCCACTGACGCTATCGAGCTGAAATTTGGCACACATTTGGTTCCGATGACAATGCACGAAAATAAAAAAAAGTTATAAAAACCTTTTTTTTTTAAATTTTAACAGTATATTTTGCTTACACAACGTTGGGGACCTCTGTAGCCCGGGGGCCCCGTATCATTGATACGGATGTAGCTACGCCACTAATTAATTAATTAAATTATGTACGGTAATTCCACGCGAGCGAAGCTGCGGGCGTCCACTAGTCTCAAATAATTCGATATTTAATTTATTTGACAGGCCCGTTGGCGCAATCGGTAGTGACCCTGTCTGTTGCGCCAAAGGTCGTGGGTTCGAATCCCACTCAGGACAAATATTCGTGTGACGAACACTTGTATTTGTTCTGTGTCTGGATGTCAATATCTATTTATGTATGTATTTAAAAATATCTATGTATGTATATCAGTCTCTGACACCCATAACACAGGCTCGCGCCTACTTTGGGGTCAGATGGCCGTGTTTGAGAATGTCCAAGATATTTATTTATTATTATTTATTTATTTATTTAATACCGTCTGTGCCAGCTGGGTGGCGCTGGCGGTGCTCCTGGTGTGCCTGTTCGTGATGGCGTGCTGCGAGAACGTAAGACGCACCAGCCCAATGAACTTCATCTGCCTGTTCCTGTTCACGCTGGCGCAGAGCTTCCTGCTGGGCGTCGCCACCAGCACCTACAGCGTGCCGGAGGTGAGGGTGGTTTTATAGAATAGAATAGAATAGAATAAATATTTTTTTTTTTTTTACAATGGGCGGACTTAATGCCTGAAGGCATTGTCTACCAGTCAACCCTTGAGATGGTGAGAGGTAGCGGTAGGCGTTTATGAAAATTAATAAGGAAAATCAAATAAAAAGTAAACAGTAAGTAATATTTATTTTGCTTGCACACACAAAAATTTATACAAAAAAAAAAATACAGTTCATATTATAATTTAAATACAAAAGCAAAATAGGACTGCACTCAGCATTTGCCATGATCCTAATGAATCATGACGCTGATGTGATGGTGTGATGTGTAAGATGGCAGTTGCACGGGCCAACGTGCTTTATATTTTGTATTTCAGACGTTATGTTAATATTTGACGGGCCCGTTGGCGCAATCGATAGTGACCCTGTCTGTTGCGCCAGGGGTCTTGGGTTAGAATCCCACTCGGGACAAATATTCGTGTGATAAACACTTGTATTTGTTCTGTGTCTGGATGTTATTATTATCTATCTAATCTAATATATAAAATTTCCGTGTCACAATGTTTGTTGCAGTACTCCTCCGAAACGGCTTTACCGATTTTTACCAAATTTTATATGCGTATTCAGTAGGTCTGAGAATCGACTAACATCTATTTTTCATCCCCCTAAATGTTAAGGGTAGTCCACCCCAAAATTTTTTTTTTTAATTTTTTGACGAAATTTTTTATTTTAATTTTTTTATGATACAGAATTAAAAAATACATGCAACCCTAAATTTTCAACCCTCTACGATCAAGCCCAACAAAAATATTCACCAAAAATTATTTATATGGCAAAACAACGTTTGCCGGGTCAGCTGGTTTAAGTATATATTTAAAATATCTATGTTTGTATATCAGTCTCTGACACCCATATTAAAGGCTCCCGCCTACTTTAGGGTCAGATGGCCATGTTGAGAATGTCCAAGATATGTATATTTTATATTTATGTTAATATGTAATCAATATAGTATTTTTGTTGGCTTAAAAAATAAAATTACCTAAATGAAAAAAGTAGATTTTATTGACAGGTAAAATAATAAAAAAATTCTACAATTGACTATTGTCATTTACCTGACATGTTCTGATTTTTTTTTTAATATTAGCCACATTTTTTATATGTGCAGAACATTATGTAAAACTTCAATTGTTATAATTTGTATGTTATATTACTTTGTTCTTGCAAATAAATTATGATTATGATTCTGATTATGATGATAATGATGATGTAATTGGTTCCAGGTGATGATGGCAGTGGGCATCACTGCCGGCGTGAGCCTGGCGCTCACGCTGTTCGCCTTCCAGACCAAGTGGGACTTCACCATGATGGGCGGCGCGCTGGTCGCCGCCACCATGGTGCTCTTGATGTTTGGTAAGCTCCGACCATCTCTGCCTTTGGATGTCGCACGTGGATATGCTCACTAATATATTTTTATTCTTAAAGTGAAACTTTTATTACATCGTTCTGAAAATTTTTGGTATGTGTGTTGCATGTCGCATTACATCATTCGTGCCAGTGCTCCACGCTATTTTAAACTTGAATCTAAAATTTTATTTTGTCGAGACACTGGGTAGCGAACCGGCACTCTCAGCGTAGAAGTTTGAGTTTTTACCAACCGTTCGACCGTTCGACCAAGCGTACTTAACAGAATTTGTTGAAATTTAGATACATATATTTCGAACGGCTAATAGTGTAGTGACGCTTGTTATTTTATTTCCCACTATCATTCCAATTTTCCAAGTATAAAATTAAGATTGATAAAGCGATTTTAATACCCTTAATGGAATATTATTCCAAAAAAATTTAGTTAAATGTCTATAATGTGAAAAAAAGTTTCACTTTTACCGTGGTTTCATAAAACCACACAATTTTTTTTAATGTAATAAATAATAACAATTTAATTAAAGAAGAACAATGAACCATAAAACTAAAAAACCTTAAAAAATACAAAATAATAATTAAAATATATTATTAAAAGGAGTCCCTTTAGGCAAGGTTCCGAAGATACTGGCAGCGTTCCCCCTTTGAATAGCTAGACTAATTCTTTGTCCGAAGTAGCTGCCAACTCTTCGGTCTCCTGTGATGTCGACTAACCTTTTTGTTATTTCCCTAAGAAGCCATAAAGCGCTAGGATAATAATATATATGTGGGAAAGTGTTTGTTGGTTTGTGCTTCCTCTTCAACGGAATGATGGAGTGATGTGATTTTTTGCATAGATGTATACGTCCTGAAGGGTGACATAGGCTATTTTCTGTCCCGGAAAATTACTTGGTTCCCGTGAAATAATTTTTTTTTTAATAATCTAATCAACGTTCGATCTATTTTTAATAGATTGATGGAAATATCTCGGATTTTAAGCGGTTGAACTACGGGTAAAGCCAGATTTTGTTTTTTATTGATGTTGATTAGTTTAACTTGATTAGTTTAACTTATAACTATTATATTTTAATTATATCTGAAACCATCCGTAAAATATGTTCCCTTGGGATGCTTTGGACATTTATTGGAAAGTTGTCTGCCACACAACAAAATGGCGCTGATACTTATTCTTAACTTGATTACACTTTTACCGCGAGCGAAGCTGCGGGAGAAAGCTAGTTGATGAATAAACTGTTTTTTCCACAGGCATAATATCGATATTCCTGCCCAGAAACAACACACTAACCCTGGTCTACGCGTCTCTCGGTGCCTTCATATTCTCCCTCTACCTAGTCTATGACACCCAGCTGATGATGGGCGGGAAACACAAGTACAGCATATCCCCTGAAGAGTACATCTTCGCCGCTCTCAATCTATACCTGGATATCGTCAACATCTTCCTATACATTCTGACTATCATCGGAGCTACGAGATAGTCAAGGTTTTTAGATAGGATAGTCTGTTTGTATAAATTAAAAAATACATAAAATAAACAGAAATAGTGAAAGACCTAATTAAGAAAGCCCATTCTAAATCAAATTACATATATCTATAAAGTCTCTTGTCACTTTGTTTGGAATTTCGAAATGAGGTTGAATAAGGAACACAAAAAACTTACTTTTATAAGAACGACACTGATGCTTAAAATATAATGTAGTCTTTTTGACTTTCAAACATAGCGGATTGAATTCCGAATTATATACAACTCGCGTTTATAAACAAGGTATTTACCAGTGCATATACTTTAGGGGATTAACCGTAACTTAATTTATACATCGATGGAAATAAAATAAAGATGAAATAGCACAAAATATTTTATGTCCTAATTTAAATTTACATAATATAAGATAATATTTTTGTACATCAGTTTTTATTTAATAGGTATTTTTATTAAGTTAGAATTTAACTTAATGTTAACTTATATTATTATGTTATTTACTTATTGCCTCCTCAATCTGTCTTTGAGAACAAAGTCAGGAATGTATGGTATGATGCAAAATTAAAATTAATTTGTTTTGTTTTATTACCTTTGAAAGTATGTAATGGAACCTTTGAACGTGATTTTCACCCATCTCAAAACTTCGGATTAATTTGAAACTTTGCACACTTATTAAGGACCATTGTTTTTTCCCATTATCCTAACCAGGATCATCAGAATTAGCGATTTTCGGTTATCTACAAGCGTGTTTTTTATAAATTACAAATTTCAAATGCTAACAAGTAAGTAATAGTAATTATAGTCTCCGATTCCAGCTGCTTTGAATACTGTTTAAATATTTGTCACCTAGACCTAGACTGCTAGCATTTTATTTAAAAGTATTTTAAACTTATTTTTCGTTAATAAATTATGATCTAGTCACATCTTGTTTTATTGGTGATCCAATGCCATTATATTTTAAACTAATGGACGCCCGCACCGCACCGTATTGTTATGTCTAATTACGCTCGCGTGTAATTAGACATAACAATAGTTTCGTTTACACCTAGTAATATTATATAGCTTATGTCACTCAGTGACGATGCAGCTTTGTAATGCTGAAAGAATTTTTGAAATTGATCTAGTAGTTTTTGTGTGAAAACATTCCAAACAAATGTTTCCTCTTTATAATATTAGACAAACAGACAGACAGACAAGTTCCTTTATTTTAAACCAAATAATATAGACGGCGGTACTTAATATAGACTGACAAACAGACATACGGGCCACCTGTTGGTAAGTGGTCACCATCGTCTATGGACACGTGCAACACCAGGGGTATCACAGGTGCGTTGCCTGCCTTGAAGGAAACGTTTCACACTCTTTTTGAAGCGCTCCATGACGTAGCTCGAAGGAAAAACCTCAATCGGAAGCTCATTCCACAGAGGAACAGTTTGAAATGTCACCTACTGTAACGGTGCAGGAAACCTGACTGAGAATTATCCGTAAGGTTCTTCAAGGTATATGCCGACCACTAACTATAAATGGCCAGCGTAGTGGACCCTAGCCGAACCATAGGCCTTATGCCTGCAGCAGACCTTGATGTAAGACTTATTCAAAGTTGCCTCTGTAAAAGTGTAACCGAAAAGTGAAAGTGTGTTTGTTTGTTTGTCCGGCTTTCACGTCGCAACGAAGATAATATATGGTATGGTTTTTGTGTGTGGAGATAGGGTGGAGAGTGACGTAGGCTACTTTTTACCGCGGTAAAACATCCTCATGGGAAGATATCGATGTTTTGTTATTTGCTTGTTATTTAGTTCCGGGTGTTGTTAATAGATGGCGTTGTCATGTGTGCGGGTCATATATATATTCAATGAATATGTCAATGTAAAATGAAAGACGCGTTGATGAGGGGAAGCCTTTACTCGAACTGAACAAAGTTAACAGAAAATGCCAGTATGCAAAAATGTGCGAGCTGGCTCGTACATAGTGCCAAACACAAAAAAGATAATTGATGTATAAAAAAGAATTAAATTATGTTAAATATGAATGTTTATGAATCTATGGATCGGGTAAATTAAAAAAAGTTGTTCTTCGGGGGACCGGAGACGTGGCTTTGTCCACGCTGAGGACCGAACCGCCCGTGATGATGTCATGCAGGGGCACCGCGGGAGGCGCGAGGGGAGCGGGCCGCGCGCAGCAGTTCCAGCTCTCACGGCACATCCAGCGCCTTCTGCATTTGAAGGCAGTGAATCCCAATATGGAGACTACCAGAGCCGTTAAAATCGCATAAATTGCAATGTCATGCGATTCGGCTGGTATTCTTTGCAGTTCTTGCGTTTTAAGCACACTTAATTGTTGTTCCATCTGCTTATAAGTGCTATCATGGCTTTCAATTACGCTGTGTAGAACAGTTTCTGGTAAAGCTGTATTAAATAATGTATTGAGAGGCGAAGTTATGTAGGAATTTTGGATATTATTGGGTATTATAGCCATCTGACTTTTGTAGTCATAGTGGGCGTGTATAGTAAATTGTTCGCCTTTTAGGGTGCATCCAGAAGGAATAGCGATTATTCCGTTACCCTTCAGGTTTTTAACAACAAATCCAGATGTGCATAAAATGCGCACAGTGCATTCCTGGCAGCACGCGTAGAGCCAGGTGCCTTGCTCATGTAATCGGATCCAGGCGTCTCGGCACGGCTTTATCTCTGCTCTACAATACTCTCGAGTGTCACTGTTTGATATTTTTAATTGCATGTCGCAGATAGAGTTATGAATATTTATTTGATAGATAGGATGATTTTCATAGCATAACATGGCGTTAGAGTTAGATATTAAGCATGATTGTATGTCAGATTCCACAAGGGGCATCAAGCTGTCCTTTTTAACATTAAATGCAATGTAATCAGTTGCCGGTAGGCTATAGATAGTTCTATTACCATTTACCCAAGGTAAAGAAATAATTTTGTCTAACTCGAATACGTCTCTGTATAACAGTGGTATCTTAATCTCCATCAATAAGTATTTAGATGTAATTTTTGCTTGTATTTTGAGTAGTTTGTATAAATCTTTAATATTGTCAACAGGAATTGTAAGTTCTTCGTTAATTTGGCTGGATATCAAATTGAGTTGGTCTTGCAGTTGATTCGGAGATATAAAATGTATGTCAATATTGCCATGATAAATGTCAGTTACTGTATCAATTAAAGTTTGCTGTATTCTCCTAAGGTGAGATACTATCATATTTGCAGAGATTGTTGTCGTCATTATGTAGTAAGTGTTCAAAATTTGATAGGTTGCATTTTTTAATTTATTAACTTCTCGCGTTACGTTACTCAAATGCGCATTAATAAAACTAAATTGTTGAGTCATGTAAGCTTCATTCCTTTTAAGGATGTTATTTTCTGCCTCAAGAATGGAAGTCTGATTTTTTAGCATGGTCAAAAGATGATTTTCGTTTTGTTGTAATATGTCAATATCCTTTTCGTATTTTTCTGCAAATCTCTCGTCCAAAACTCCAAACAGTGAGTTGGCGATGTATCCAATCCCGTTGATCAATCCTCTTCTCATACGTTTATTGGATGCTGTTTTATATTGCATTATGTCATTGTAGTGTTTTAATTCGGATATTTCATGATCTAATTGCGTAATTATAGGTCTGTATAATATTTCATCCTTGCATGTCTTTTTTAAATGATCAATGTATTGATCTACTACATTAACACCTTGCCAATAGGCTGTCATATTATAATAGATAACTAATTTCCACTCATCTTGCACAAGTCGTAGGTCGGATATCTTATCAAAGTAAAGTGTATTGTTTGCAGGTAGGGTTGTCACACTGAGTTGTTGCATTGTAGGAACAATTAATGTTAATAATAACAGTATGAATGTAAATAAACAATTCGGTTTTTTACGACGAGTTGTTCTACGATCGTTAGGGTTGTCATTTTTGTCAGTTTCTGGTGCATTAAGTAAAGGTGTCAATTTAATTATAGGTCTTTTTAGATAGCCCTTTTCAGTTTTCAGTGTCACCACTCTCACGTGTCCGTCCTTTCCAGGATGTAATTCAGTAATTTTTGCAAGTGCCCATTTCGATGGCGGCATGTAGTCTTCATTTACAAGGACTATGTCATTGATATTAGGGTTTTTTGTGGGGTGATTCCACTTGTATCTGGCTTGCAGTTGTTGTAGATAGTCTTTAGACCACTTGTTCCAAAAGGATTTAAACATTTTTTCTGTCAATTGCCATCGAGTTGTCAAAGATGTAGGTTCCGAAAGATCTGATAACGGAGATGATAATAAAGGGGCGCCTATGAGGAAGTGTCCAGGTGTGATGAATCCATCTTCTATATTCTCTGTCAGTCTGTATAGCGGACGTGAGTTGAGACACGCTTCTATTTGTGTCAGTAGAGTGTAAAACTCCTCAAATGTCAGTTTTTGTTCACCAATTATTCGCTTTAGGTGATGCTTAGTACATCGAACGGCGGACTCCCACAAACCACCAGCACTGGGCCATAGTGGGGCATTAAACTTCCATGTTACACCCATATTATTAATGTCAGTTAAGAAATCTTGGTTAGCTGTCAGTAATCCTGCATGGAAGTCCTTTTTAAAGTATCTGGAAGCCCCAAGAAAGTTTGTTGCATTGTCTGAGTACACATGTTTAGGGACACCTCTTCTAGCACACAAGCGTTTAAATGCAGCAAGGAATGTATGTGTAGTAAGATCAGATACCAGTTCTAGGTGTATTGCTTTTGTGCTAAAACAGACGAAAACTGCTATGTATCCCTTTGTCAACTTGATTCCCCTACCCTTTGAGGCCTTCACGTCTACGTATCCAGTGAAGTCTACTCCAGTATGGGTGAATGGCCTTGAAGGTGTCACCCTTGGTTCCGGCAAGTCAGCCATCAGCTGTGTTTGTCGTTGAGTAGTGAATTTTCTGCAGGTGATGCACTGTCGTATATTCTTCTTGATTACTCTCATACCTCCGATGATCCAATATTTGTCACGTAGATATGTCAATGTCAGAGATGGACCACCATGGAGAGTTGATCTATGAGCATTGTTAATTAATAGAATTGTCAGTCTTGATTCATGAGGAATCAATATAGGATGTTTAGAATTATATGTCAAATTAGAATGCTTAAGCCTTCCGCCAACCCTAAGTATGTCAGTTTTATCTAAAAACGGGTTGAGGGATAAAATTGAACTTTTTGCATTAAGTTTGTCATTAATTTTTAATCTAGATATTTCACTAGAGAAATATTGTAATTGAGTAACTTTTATAAATAATTGCAATGCATAAAAAAGTTCTTCACTTGTTAAATAATTGCATTTGTTAGCGACAACCCTATTGCGACCGTTTGTTATGAATCGCAAGACCCAAGACAATATTCTGACTGCGCTCGTCAAATTACTGTTATTGTTTAGTAATTCTAATAAAAGGTCGGGCTCTTTACCAATATGCATGGAAATTATTTGATTACACTTTTTTAATTCTATTGTGGGAATCTGAATATCTGGGGTATAGGGGTTTAGGTTATTGTCTTTAAGCCAATCAGGTCCTTCCCACCAAATCTTGTGAGAAATAAGCTGTTGAACGCTTAATCCTCGGGTCGCACAATCCGCGGCATTGTCATTCGATTTGGTATAATTCCAGGAAGTTGCAGGTATAATATCTGTCACGGCGCGTACACGATTAGCCACGAAAGTTTTCCAACGTGTAACCTCTCCACGAAGCCAACCGAGGGTTACCATAGAGTCAGTCCATCCAAAAATTTTGATGTTTTGCTGAGGTAATGATGCTTGGACTTTTGTCATTAATCTGGCCAGTAGCAATGTTGCAGATAGCTCCAACCTAGGAAGTGTCATGGTTTTGTTTAAGGGTGCTAGTTTTGTTTTAGCTGTAATCAATGTCACTTTGGTTTCTCCCGTTTCGCTCTGAGTTTTTAGGTAAATAGCACATGCGTATACCTTCTCCGAGGCGTCAGCAAAGCCATGAAGCTCTATAGGGCTTTCCGTACTACCCAACCATCGAGGAATGTCAATAATGTCAATATGCTTTAAGTCCTCGAAGAGTTGAACTAGATCTTGCTTCATGTCACTAGGAATGGCTTCATCCCAATTAATACCTGTCGACCAAATACGTTGAAAATATAATTTTGCCTTGATAGAAATCGGTGAGAGCCATCCTAAAGGGTCGTATATTTTTGAAATTTGAGATAACATCTCTCTCTTTGTAATGCATTTATTAATGTCAATATCCACCTTGCTTTGAAACTTGAATGAGTCAGATGCAGCGTTCCATTGTAAACCTAGAGTTTTCGGAGAGTTCTCATATTTAAAGTTAATTACCGACGGATGTATTTGATCTTCACATAGGTTTTGTAGAAGCTCAGGTGTGTTGCTACTCCACTTCCTTAGATTAAATCCTGCGCTTTGTAGAATGCTTATCAATTGCGCTTGCACCTGTTTGGCCTGTTCAATACTGTGACTGCCTGCTAATAAATCGTCAACATAAAAATTATTTTCCAAAATATTAGATGCTAATGGGTACTGTGAGGCGTTGTCATATGCCAATTGTTTGAGGGTCCGCATTGCAATAAATGGCGATGCTTTAAGACCATAAATTAGGGTACATAGGGTAAAAGTGCGTATTATTTGATCAGGGCTGTCTCTCCACACGATTTTTTGCAAATGTTGATCTATGTCATTTAATAAAATCATTCTGTACATTTTTTCACAGTCAGCTGAATAGACATATTTGAATGAGCGCCAGTTTATTAATAATTTTAAAATGTCCTGTTGTAACTTAGGTCCAGCTTCCATCAGGTCGTTAAGGCTGTAGCCTGTAGAGGTCTTGGAGGACCCATTAAAGGCCACACGAAGCTTAGTTGAACCAGTGTTGTTATGTTTGTAGATGTCATGATGCGGCAGGTAATAGCTGACTTCTGATTTTTTGTCACATTCCTTCATATGTCCTAACTCTTTATATTCTTGCATGAATTTTTTGTAATCCTCTTGAAGTGCAGGTTTTTTCAGGAACCTTTGCTCCAACGATTTCAGCTGTGCTACCGCTTTCGATTTTGATAACCCTAGATGCTCTTGGAAATTTGGTCGCATGGGAAGTCTCACCTCATACTTTCCACTAGGCAATCGCCGTGTCGTGTTAACATACCAATCTTCACAAAACTTTTCACTCTCTGTCAATTCTTCTGTATCCTCTGAGATATCTTCGATCTCCCAGAACTTGCTAATATCCTCATGATTAAGAACAACATGGCAGTTAATATTTTTTGTCACAGTTCCCGACAGAATCCATCCTAGCTTTGTCTGTTGTGCAATAGGTTGTTCTGGTAATCCTCTCAATATTCCATCCATTAAGATCTCAGAATAAATTCTTGCATCGAATAAAATGTCAATTGGAGAGGAAATATTGTAGCAAGGATCAGCCAAGTTAATGTTCTGCAAATGAACATAGTTTTTCTTTGCAAATGATTGTGTAGGAAGGTTATTTACCAGTTTAGGCATAACCAATGCTTCAGTATTGAATGTGAAATTGTCATAAAGTGATTTGCATGTCAATTGGACCTTTCCCTTACTCTTATTGGAAAGAGTCCCTACTCCACATATGTTTGCATTGTATTGATTACGAGGTAATGATAAACGTTGTACTGCATTTTCGGTAATCAATGTAGTTTGAGAACCTTGGTCCAAAAGACCTCTTAGTGTCAAGTAAGTACCATCACTTGCTAGAACTTGCAATTGCACGGTTGTCAACAAGGTTTCACCTTCGCTTTGCACGTGGCTTACAGTTGATTGTGTATTTCTCTGTTGCTGGGGGCTTTTAATTGCATGCGAAAATAAATCGTGTATCAATGTATTATGAGCTTGAAAACACTTCTTACACCTTTTCTCTGAGTTGCACAAATTATGTTCATGTGTGTAAAGGCAATTATTGCATATTTTATGCTTCGACAAAACGCTTCGTTTCTCACCGCTACTCATATTAAGGAATTTCTTACATTGAAATAAAGCGTGAGTCGGGTTACTGCAAACACAGCAATGTAACGATGCGATGTTTGTGTGATATGCACGATTATAAGCCGGTTTAGGAAATTTTGTAATGAACTGTTTATTAAAATCTTTTTTCGTAGGACTTGTTGAGGTTGATGGCTTATTAAATGATGCGTCAAATTTTCTAGCCATAGGCTCTAATGCGGTAAACTTGTTTTCTAAAAATGACAAGAGTTCGTTAAATGTTGCTAATTTTTTTGGAGATTTTCTTGATTCTCGATAATCTCTTAATGTATCCATGTCTAACTTCTTTGAAATAAGGTGCACCAGCAGCGGACCCCAGGTTGTAGTGTCAATGCCCAGGTTATGTATAGCATTGATGCACTCAGTGCTTGTGTCATGCAATCTCTTAATTTCAAACGATGTTTGTTTTTGAATAGATGGTTGGTTTAGAAATGTCTCTATGTGTTGTGTAAATAATGCTTGCTCATTGTTGAAGCGCTGATTTATAATGCTCCAGGCAGTATCATAATTATCCGATGAGATGTTTAAATGTTGAATTAATCTCTCAGGTTCTCCACGGAGTTTACCTTTGAGATGCTGCATTTTTTGTGTTTTTGTTAGAAAGCTATTGTTATGTATAGCTTCTGAGAATAAATCTAAGAATGTTGGCCACTGATTATAATTTCCTGTGAATATTGGAATGTCCACTTGAGGGGTTGAATTTTGAATATGTGCTTTAGAAAGGAGCTGTTTATTTAATGCTTTTTTGCAATTTTCATATATGTTTTCATAATATGAATATTCAATCTCATAGTTGTTGTCAGTACCTTCTAGAATGTTGTCTATTTTCCAGTGCAATGTGTCAATAATTTGCCAGCGTGAGTGTAAGTTTCGCAATTTGTCCTCTATTTCCCATTTTTCTAATTGTTCCTCAACATTACAAGATTCTACAGTTCTTTTAAAAGCTCTAAAATTTGTTTTTTGCAAGCGAATCATGTCCGAAGTCTCTTCATCATGCTGTTCCGGTACTGGACTAGGATCTTGAAATGTAGTTGGTTGTGTTTCGGACACGTCCGAATAATTTGCTATCATTTTCCGTGTCACGTTGTAAAAATCGCTTAACCAAGTATGAACGTCTTTTGTAAAATATTCATGAGATTTGTCAGTAAATGTTTGTAATTGCTCATTATTAAATTGAAAATCTTCATAAAATTTGTCAAGTAATTTGAGTTTTTTAGATATATACTCAGGAGTTTTCCTATCTTTCGGATCTTTTTTAAAATTTGAATTAATTTGCTCAATTGCTTTGATTATTTCTCTTTGACGTAAGATTATTGCTTCCATTGTCAAAAATAAAAGCTAAATGGAAAGATCTTACTTGATTTGCAGTGCAGCTACCACCTTTGATGGACGATGATGGATGATGAGTTCGAGCAGGTTCTTCCTTGAAGGTGGTAGGTATGTCAGTAGCCTCGCGTATGAACAAAAATTCTTGAAATTTAATTTGTGTTGTGTGTTAAATTGGACTGTCACTTAAAATTATTTAGAATGTCACTTAAAATTAATTAGAATGTCACTTAAAATTGTTTAGAATGTCACTTAAAATTGTTAAATTTATTTAAAATTGTCAATGCTTAGAATGTCACTTAAAATTGCTTAAAATTGTCAAAAATACTTTTAAATTGTCAATATTATTTAAATTGTCAAAATTGTATTTATTTTTATTTTTAAATGTCATAGATGCTCTTTAAATTGTCAATATTATATTTGTCACTTGTAATCAAGATATTTTATATATGTAATATTTATAATGTCACTTTTATATTGTCACTTTTTATTTTTATGAATGTCACTTAAATGCAAATTATTATTCACCACTTCAATACAAATCGAAATGATAAAAATGTCATAAATTTGTCACAAAATAACACACTGTATACTGTCAATCCTCTCACTGCAATCCAAAGGCACGCGAGGTCCAAAAATGCTCGAAGGACCAAAATAAATATATATATGTGCGGGTCATATATATATTCAATGAATATGTCAATGTAAAATGAAAGACGCGTTGATGAGGGGAAGCCTTTACTCGAACTGAACAAAGTTAACAGAAAATGCCAGTATGCAAAAATGTGCGCGCTGGCTCGTACATCATGTATGATAAACAACTCATTGTTAATTCCCTTTGACCACGCGGGTGGAGCCGCGGGTAAAAGCTAGTTGAACATAATTATAAAAACTCCGAAACTTCACTATCTATTAAAAAATCTAATGTCAGAAAAATTTCTTCCTAAAGTAGAAATAGTAGGTACTATTTTATGGGCACTTCCGTGCTTCAGAGGGCACGTTAAGTAAGTGCTTGAGAACATTCGAGACTGGGTTTGGCCGCTAACCCCTCCCCCCAACCGCATTGTAGCAGCTTACTGATATGATAAACTGCTCAGTTCGCAGCTGTATGAGGGAGACCTATGCCCAACAGTGGGACGTCTACGGTTTGTAGGTAGATATTCCCCCAATAACAGAAAGTAATCTAAATGTGAACCAAGTCCCTTCGCCAATGTCAATATTGAATATTCATTAACACTTGTTATCTATCAGTGAAAATACTGAGTGTCTATCAGTGTTTATCGCGTGTATTAATACCAATTGTAATCATTGCGTCCACGAAATGTTCACGTACGCGGTTGCTTCTGTTTTCGGTATTTTATTAATATATATATACAAGAAACGCGATGCGAAACCGATTCTTGGTGTTTACGCGCAACCCGGCAAATGGTATTACTTGAAATATGTCGTGTTCGCCTGCCTCTTCTACTACAGAAAGGTAAGTTTTTATTATTATTAACTTATGTACAGTTGTATCGTCCATAGCCCAATGGCTCGCGTTGATTCAATGGGATCGAAAGAGTTGAGTGACGACGGGCGCGGTCGGTTTGTGGATGGGTGACCGCTGGTGGCAAAATTTCATGGACGCTATCGTGCTTCGCAGGGCACGTTAAGCCGTCGGTCCCGATTGTTTTAATGCTGGAAACAGTCTTTAAGCCTTGTCTAAGACCTTCGGGTGGCTTGAGAACATTCGACACTGGTTTGGCCACTAACCGTATGTCTGTATCCGTCTATATTACTTATATTTAAAAAAAAAGTTTTGGTAAAACCATGCACGATCTATCTTTGATACTATAAATGAGTTGCTAACGAGAATTCGCAGGTCCGAGATTAACTAAATTGTTCTACTACTTTCTAGTAACAAGGTACTTAGGTAATCTACAGGTAGATATTAATGATGCTCAATTACATGAAACGTTATCTTTCATTAACCTGAGATATGATTCTGTGCGCATAACATCTATTCCTGTCGTTGAAATTATTTTTTTTGATCTTTTATTAAAATGTAAGGTAAGTACCTACATCTGGAACGGGAGCGTGGATTCACGCGATACAATTTGTTTTTACCTACGTATTTATTATTACATATATTTATTAATGATCTTTATATCATGACGTGATATTTGTCCGCAAGTTACGCTATAATACGCCAGTGATAGCGATGAAGCATTTATGTATTAATCTATTATGTGCCCCACAGTACACAAGCAAGCACCGCGCAGCGGGCACGGACGGCAAGGCCGGGCAGGGAGTCAAGGCCCTGGCGGACCCCGCAGCCATGGACCGCGCGCAGCTCCTGAGCGACCACGCTAAGGTACCATAATACAAACAATTAGTACCTACCTACTCAATTCCTACCATTACTACCAACAACCAACACGACTAAATATCCCCTACATCAGCTTTCATGCCTGCCAACGAACTGACCAACTAATGTTAACCATTCCTGTTCCAATTTGTCTTGTTCAAAGTTGGTTTCAGTTGTCAATTTTTATCAAGGTAAAAATTTCAAATACCTAAAATTACGTAAAAAATTTGTTAAGTTGAAAGTTAAGTAGGTACTTACATTCTCTCAAAATGTGCAAACATGGGTTATGGTAATTTAATGGGGGTAATATATTACAATTACATCATTGTCGTGATAAAGTGCGGAAAGGCATCTTTATTCGAAGCGGTCGTTAAACTCAATTGTTATAGGTATCATAATATTTACCAACAGGTAGATGTAGGCCAATCGGCTTTTGTTATCTAAGCCAAGAATCAGATAACTGATCCTGCAGTGCACTCAATCCTTCGAGAAATGTTGAGTGCAATTAGGTACTATGCATTACTTAAAACTGTTGAAATAACCTGAACCCTATTCCCCAAAAGTGGACATGAATCGGAAAGATGAAGAAGAAGTAATATATTTATTAAAATTGATCTCTACAATACATACAGGAAAATAAAACGACAGATTGTTTTTAAAATCGTTTAATTTTCCAGGCCTTCGACGCGGCATTCTTCATAGCAGCGAAGAAAGGTGAAGGTGACCAGGGAATTTACGTGATCGCCGGCAGCGAGCGCCGCCCCATGGGAATGTGCAATGGATTGTTTTACATCGGGGTAAGATGTCATAGCATCGTCAGATTTAATTCACTGATCCCGCTCTAAGGAATATTTTACTCAAGAATCCCTGAGCTAATGGTCAGCTCACTTATGATCCGCTCTGAAAAAAGCTCGTTTTATCTGTCATTCGGGAACACGAAAGATAGAACAACGATGACATTATGTTGTCTTCAGTACCTACCTAGCATTTCTATAATAATTCGACCGGCTGATGCGTGAATATTATTTTAGTTTGCAGATCTCTTAAAGTAGCTTTTGGCTTCGGGTACTATGAACTCCGGTAGCACAGAACAGATAAAGGAGGTTTTATCTGTTCTGTGTCCGGTAGTATCTATATTACTAGATATCTTAATATTAATATCCAGAATTATTTATTTCTTATCAGAGTGCTTTTCAGAGTGACTGTTCTTTAGAAAGTAAGTGGTGCAGGTAGTTATTAGCCTATTAATATTCTGTGTCCTAGCTTCCAGAAAGAGGTCTTCTCTGCAGCAAGAAGCTTCCGGATACGGTCCTGTTCGGAGCCGACATAGGGGAGTTTGGCGCTGAGGGGATCAGGCTGAAGCCAGTGGAGCCGATGAAGAAATGGACCGTTTCGTACAAAGGACCAATGTTGTGAGTAAATAAGCTTAGACAAAAATTAAATCGACATTACTTTAGAAGTATAAGGTACGAGTACAAGAGGTACTCATGTTATAGTCCGCATGGGTGGAAATTGGAAAGAAATTGGAACAATTTAAACTGTCGGGCTTCTATTAGTAGGCAGCTCCAATTTCTTTAGATCAAGTGAGCAACGTGTGTGATCAACTGAACTTGAACGACCCTATTGGGCTTTATTCATCCACTTTCTCCTTGGCCAATTTTTTGTGTCACAAAGCAGGCAGTAATTCGGGACTGATTATTTGCTCCACATCATTTAAAATGTTCTACCCCTTTTCAAATCACAGTTACCAATACGATCCAAGGAAGATCTTGGATGTGGAATTCGAAGGCGAGTGGGTGGCCAACAGCAAATATTTCGACTACGACACCGATCTCTACCCCGCAGCCGTCATCAGATCCATTGCCAGGGAAAAGTGGAGCAGGGAGTACTTCGAGGGACTACGCACGTGAGGAAACTACAATAGTCCCCCATTTACAACATCAAGATACTTAATTTCTATCCAACAATGCATCCTTTCATATTCCATGTCTGAACATGCTGGCTACATTGACACAGCTACGGGAGGTCTAGAGCATACTCCACCACGCTACTCTAATGCTGATTAATGGATTTTAGGATTAGTAGCCAATCCAGTCTCGGCTTATCGATTGTTTTTCCATTGAAAACACTTTAGCGCCCATTAAATTCTGCCAATTTGCTTAACTCTTTCGATGACATTGAATCGACGTGAGCCATTAAGCTGGACGGACATAGGCCTCGCTACCGGTGCCGATCGTCCAGTTTTTGAAGTCCATTGATCCAATCGGGATATCTTGCATAGACTGTGTGAAGTTTAGCCAGAAGGTAAATTATTGTTCCACTCAATGAGCTGAATTCTCCGTATCGACGTGATGGTTCTGAATTCTGAGAGAGTAGTAGTTGTATATATCTCCATGTACTGCCAGACACTGCTAGACATAGTTAGGTCTCCACGGACGCATTTCCCCTTCCCGCCGTCTTCTTTGTCATCGTTCCACCATACTTAGAAGGTACGCCGGCTACACGACGCCGACTCCTCTGGAGTTGCCTGTGTCATGTCCATAGACCATGGCGGCGAGTCCAAAAACTATATGGTAGGTACTAAGCAAACTGAGTAATTTATTTGTTACAGCGCCCATCAGTCCCACTACGAACAGTTTGGAACAATGAAATGTAAACTGAAAATTGATAGTGAATCGTACGAGTTTATTCTGCCTTCCTTCAGAGATCATAGTTTTGGTAAGTGTCTTTCAAACAATATTCAAGACCAATTACAAAGGGCATATTTTCAGTAAAATGATGATGATAAAATCACATTACTTGGGAAAAATATACCACCACAACCTTATCTTTGTCCCACTGTTGGGCACGGGTCTCCTATTAGAATGGGAAGGATTAGGCCATAGTCCACCACGGTGGCCAAGTGCGGATTGGCAGACTTCACATACCTTCGAGAACATTATGAAGAAGTCTCAGGCATGTAAATTTCCTCAGATGTGTCCTTCACCGTTACAGCAAGTGTCATTTAATTTCTTAAATCGCACATAACTTACAAAACTCTTGGTGAGTGCCGCTTGGGTTTGAACACAGACCGCTCGAGTGAGAGGCGAGTTCGATAGCCACTGGGCTGTCACCGTTAAGTATACCGCTTTCACCAAAGGTAGGCTGGTAGAAAATACTTTTAACATTAAGCCAGCTATTTGCACCATTTTTTATTTTTATTTTACTATAGTGTTCTTTCCTCAGGCCACAAGCGAGATTGGAGTCTGATGCATAGATACGCCTTTCACCACATCTTCCTTGAGAATGGAACCAGCTTGAGTGTGGGAGTCATCTGCCAACCATCCACAGCTAGCGTGTATGTATTTTACCTTGATTGAGTAACGCTAGCAAGCAGTCTATTAGCATATCATTATACTGTGCCTTAGCGAACTTCGGTTTCATTTTTCCGCCATATTTTTGGTAATAGATGATTGAGCTTTTCTTTGTACGCTGTATCATTGTATCATCGTGTTATGAGAATGAAGAATAAGCCAGTTTGTCGAAAATAATGAAGCGTATGCATCTGAAAAAAAATTTTAAAACAAAAGTATCTGGGAAATATTATTATGGCATTATTATTTTTATGGCTATTTATAAGACGTTATTATTTCTATAGCTAATAGTGGAAGCTGCAGGCGAGCTTCGCTCGCGTGGAATTAGACATAACAATAGTTTCGTTTACACCTAGTAATATTATATAGCCTTTACTCAGTGAAGATGCAGCTTCCTAACGGTGAAAGAATTTTTGAAATCGGTCCAGTAGTTTTTGTGTGAAAACATACAAATGTTTCCTCTTTATAATATTACTAGTGACCCGCCCCGACTGCGCACGGGTGCAAAGCTACTACTTACTATATTATGCATGTTATGTACATATAAACCTTCCCCTTCAATCACTCTATCTATTAAAAAAAAACGCATCAAAATCCGTTGCGTAGTTTTAAAGATTTAAGCATACAGGGACAGAGAAAGCGACTTTGTTTTATACTATGTAGTGATTAAGCGGTGACAGCTCAGTGGCAATCGAACTCGCCTCTCACTCGAGCGGTCCAGGTTCAAACCCCAGCGGCACGCACCAATGACTTTCTAAGTTATGTGCGATTTAAGAAATTAAATGTCACTTGCTATAACGGTGAAGGGCACATCGTGAGGAAACCTGCATGCCTGAGAGTTCTTCATAATGTTCTCGAAGGCATGTGAAGTCTGCCAATACGCACTTGGCCAGCGTGGTGGACTAAGGCCTTATCCCTCTCATTCTGAGAGGAGACCCGTGCCCAACAGTGGGACGTCTATGGGTCGCAACTATGTAGTGAAGCATCTGAACAAGCAAGCTAATCCGGCAGCATGGAGATGGGTGTGGTGGCGCTGGCCAGTGGGGAGCTGGTACCCGTGCAGTGGGTGGACCTGCGGCTCTACCAGCACGGGGAGGCCGGCGCCGCGCCCCGGGACTACGCCTTCAGCTGCCGCGCCGGAGACCAGCTCTACACTGTACAGGTAACTATCTGTCTAAGTTTTATTTTGTTTAAACCATTTAGTCCCGCCCAACAACACAGGGATAGGGGTTGGCTGAAAAACAGCGCTGGGGCGGACCGCTGTAATCTATACTTAACAATGCTCTCCCCAGGTGCTGGTAGAACACGAAGCGGTCCACTACGTGTCGGAGGAGTGGGAGGCACGCATGGTGGAGAGGTTCTGCAAGTTCGTGGTGAACGGAGTCAGCGGCCGCGGCGTCTCCGAGTTCCACTACAGACACCGCGACGGCCGGCCGGACAGCGTGGCCCAGGCTGACCCGGAGTGGTACAGGAAGATGTGCCATAAAATTTGAATTGCATCAGAATTACTTACTTGTTACATAATAATGATTAAATATCGTCTAGTTTTTACATTCATCATGGTCTTCGATAGGTACCCTCCTTTATTTTCTCGCTGGGAAATGCGCTTACGCATCCTGCCTGGTTAAAGCACATACAGGTATGTGGGACTCACTGACGTGGTAGAATACCCACTAAAACCCAGCGGCATTATCAGCGTTTAAAATGAAGCGCCACGGGATCGCAGGCGCATTGCATTTACTAATTAATTAATTAATTTTTATATATTTAAACATAAAAATGTTATATTAATTACTATCTAGTACTACACTAACGTTGATTTAGATTGTGTGTGTGTTTGATGTTTTATACCCTGAAATAAATAGTTATAATTAAAAAATGTTTTATTTATTGAAACAACCAAGTCTTATTAAATAAATACATTCGCTCCGCCACAGACTATATAGACATTTATAATCTGTGCAGGTACAAATCAACAATATAAAACAATAGTACGAGTAGTTCGCTATGTACTTACCTGCTATAAAAATACACAATATATATACAAACGCCAATTGATTAATGAAATAAATACTAAATCCGACCGTGACAGAGCTTTGTTTTATAACCAGCGACGATAGAACAATTTGAGTTTCATCGTGTGTTTTCTTTCGTATTTGTAATACGACTGAAGTCAAAATCATCGATGGTGAGTGACCACGACTGGGTTACCTGCACGCCGACCTTGATTAGATAGACGGTCACGGATTGTCCTTTCGGGAGCCCAATTATAGTACTAATCGAATTGGCTGACTGCATACGACTAATAGAATAATTGCGTACCTACGCGCATCCCATGGATTACACTGGGTGATTTTTTACTAGATAATTGTAATGAAAAAACCTAGCGTGATTTAGAAGAAGCTGAAAAATCATTTTTGCTAAATTTAATCAGCAATTCTTTTCATCTTAGTCAGATTCGGGCAGAAACACCAAAATTGTGAATGTCACACCTACTTTTTAGGTGTGAGTTTAATAGTCGTGGCAGTGCTTGTATTGCGATTGAGATCCTCGTTATTTTTGACGTGACAACGTCTTATAAATTGGTTTGCCGGGTGACACTTCAAGAAACTGCGTTACGCTCCGCTCACGTTATGCGCTCACAATGAGAGCGAGTGAGAGGCACGCGTCCCTTCCACTCGGGCATGGTTAGCCCGCCTAAGAGCGAGAGAGACAGACATAAAAAGTGAACAAGTTATTGTATGTATATTTGTATATAAATACGTATGTATGTGTAAAGGTAAAAATAAAATTTTGTTAATATGAAATTCAGTGCGAGATTCTTTGTATAAATTAATGTTTTAAATATAATTCTTTGTATAAATAAATGTTTTAAATTGTTACTATTATTTCATCCTTCTTCCTACTATACGAATGAATATTCACATTAAAATTATTTTACCACTCAAAGTCGTTGTCACGTAAAACTTTCGCCCGTATACCGACTTTACAGGCAACCAAGTGTTTTTTTTATTGTTCAAACATTATTACAATGGAATAGAACCTTGAGCTCATAGAGGATGAGCTTACCCAGTTTAGTTTGGTGACTAACTAAACTAACTAATTTCCCTGTTATGTTGTGTTGACCAATTTCCTTTTTCACCCTTGCGATCCTAAGAGAGCATAAAGCTGTAGGTGCTAGGATTATGTATTCTGTGCCTACATCTCTCGAAAATCTCACATACGCCCCTACCCGCCTCTACTCCCCTGGTACCCGAATGGAGATATTTTATATTTTCTCCCGATTTAAAAAAAAATATCCACTGCCGCCCACAACATCTCTATTCAAAGGAAGAAGACCCTTTAAAATATTCATCAGAAACTCTTTCAGATTCAATCACAGATGCTTCGCTATCTTTGAGGACTAAGTAAGATAACCACACTTTTCCAATCATAACTTTCAAAACTACCCGACAAAATAATACCTTGGGTAAGGTGGTAGAGTCAATATAGAGTTGGTATTTACGTTAACATTTTTATGTATCACCCTGTGCATCCACCGGTAGCGTTCCCGGTAGGGTCCCGTGCGTAACCCTGTTTAATAGTACCAACTGGCAGTCGGTCAGTCCCTACTGGACTGATGAGCGCGCCGCGGCATAATTACTCGCGCCGACCACTGACCAGCCGGCTAGACGAACGGTCAGCGCTGTTGGGGTAAGCTGAATACTTTGTTCTGTTTTATTTCAGATCAACTATGATAAAAACTTCAGACATGTTTTTTGTAGAGGTAGGTAGTTGTCTACGTAGAAATGCACGTGTCTATCACGTGACAGAGATGTAGTTTTTAGGGTTTCGTAACCAAAGGGTAATACGGGACTCTATTACTAAGACTTGAGAGACATGATATTTTTGCCGTTTGTTCGCGAGTCCGACTCGCACTTGGCTGGTTTTATTTTCTTCTGGCTAAGATACAACCAGGGTTGGTCACAAGTATCTACAAATTATGTCGACCCTATTAAGTTCCTTACAAAGTTTTTTTGATTTTCCGATATCCTTGCTTTGCCAACATTTCCAACTTCCTTCGACAGTTATCTGACAGTTTTGAGTTCTTTTTTCACCTTCTCAATGTTTATAACATTACTCCAATTGTTTTAATATCTGTAATATCATAACTAATCATCATTAGCGGTGACAGCCCAGCGGCTATCGAACTCACCTCTCACTCGAGCGGTCCGGGTTCAAACCCCAGTGGCACGCACCAATGACTTTCTAAGTTATGTGCGTTTTAAGAAATTAAATGTCACTTGCTATAACGGTGAAGGACACATCGTGAGGAAACCTGCATGCCTGAGAGTTCGTCATAACGTTCTCGAAGGTGTGTGAAGTCTGCCAATCCGCACTTGGCCAGCGTGGTGGACTAAGGCCTAATCCCTCCCATTCTGAAAGGAGACCCGTGCCCAACAGTGGGACGTCTATGGGTCGCAGCGAATATCATAACTATTAATGTATTTTTAACGGCTCGCCACAAGTCGGAGAGATACCTACTCATTTATATGTAGAAATTCTGTTAGGTATAAAAGTAACAACAAACAAATGCGGTTTCATAATCACGCGTAATTTAACACCCACTATGGTATAAACTAACTTTATTAGACACTAATTAATGTACATAATCAAAGTTATGTATCAGATGTGTAGATATAAATGTTAAGGCAAGGATAAATGTATCAATGTATCTTGCAAAAGGATAATAAAATAAGTAATAAATAAAAGGCGACGAGAAAGCAGGAGCTGGCAGGATTATAAAGAGTTTCCACTATGCCACTATTTTGTCATAGTGGAAATACTCCGATGGCAGTCAGGGAAGGCAAACTGCTTCTGCAACTTCAAAAATTGACCAAGACGATGACTGAATATTTCAGAATCAAAAAGATGGATTTTGACGCAATCCTCGAGGATGTTGGCCCGTTCGGCAAGTACCAGAAACTGGTGATCAACCTGATTCTGCTGCCGGCGGTGATACCGTGCGGCTTCCACGCTTATGCTCAACTCTTCATGGCAGCCGAGGTGAAGCACTGGTGCAGGGTGCCTGAACTCGAGCATTTGGACCAGGAACTGGCCAAAAATATAAGGTACTCCCTAGCCTTACCTTTAGAACACTGTATAATTCTTCTGCACGACACTTGATGTTTTAACATTGCTAATATTGTAGCTACAAACCATAGACATCCCATTGGGCTCGGGTCTCCCCCACAGACACAGCTGCGGGAGGTCTAGAGGATCACCAGGCTGCTCTAATGCGGATTCGTACATGGAGTCGTATTGTTGTAAACACAAGCATTTTTAGGTAGTCTTCTGTTATTTATGCAGTTACCAGTTTAAGCACTGGTACCATTTGGCTATTATGATAGTTACCAGTTTAAGCACTGGTGCTATTTAGCTATCATGGCATTTACCAGTTAAGCACTAGGTATGTACATCATGTAGTCGACATGCCTCGAGAGCGTTTAAGTCTCTGGATTTGATTGCTTGTGAGGTGTGATCCTTAAAGGATCCGGCAAAACATCAAAAGGATCTATTCCCTGACGGTACACATTATTTATTTAACAGAACTTCTGAACTCTGTACGTAATTAGCATGTTAATAGTCATCGTCTGATTTATAAATATTACTTGTACGTGGAATTTCATTGTCAGCATCCCATTGGACCTGCGGAACGGCAATCTGGAATACTCCCAGTGCACGATGTACAATTATAACTACACGGAACTCGTGCAGTCTTATCCGAACCTAGGGGAAGCGGTGATCAACGAAAGTACTGTCGAAATAGTCCCTTGCGCCTACGGCTGGGTGTATGACAAAACGTTGTACATCAATACGGCTACAACAGAGGTGAGGCTAAAAACATATTATTTCGAAATGAATGACCACGCAAGATGCTTTGCAAAGGTGGTACTACAATAATCTTTTTAGCATTCAGTACCTAATCATGCAATAATCCCATTAGTTTCATGAACATTGAGAGGCACGTTGAGCAGGCAGATGACTAACTTGTTACCAGTCGGTATCAAGTTAGTCATCATTAGATAACAGGACAGCTTCGGCGAAAGACTTTTAAAGGTCTACAGGATCTGTATAAGACCTGTTAACAACAGACAATGGGTTAAGCAGCTGCTAACTGGTAGACAGGATTACTTAAACACCGTTAGCTAAATGATACAGTCCGCTCAGTGCCGCAGGGGTCTTTCATAGGTTGTAGCCGAATGAACGTCAATTAAATATGACAAGCTTGCGAGATAGTCGGTCAAACCCCTCTCAATATAATATTACTCGTAGAATTTAAGTACTCAGTATCATTTGAATTTCAATGTAGAAACTAAAGTATCCATGTACTTAAAACATTAGTTTATGTAGCATGCATTATGCATTAATGTATAAACGTTATAAGAACGAAATATTTGTAGTGGAACCTGGTCTGCTCCAGTGACTTCTACCCCACGTTGGCGCTGGTGCTGCTGGCGGTCGGGGGCATTATTGGGAACTACATCTTCGGGTATCTACAAGACACCCTCGGCAGAAAACCCTCGTTCTTCATCTACCTGCTAGTAGAGTCCGTGTTTGGCGTGGCCACTGCATTCGCCCAGAACTACGTCATTTGGGTGATCTACAGAATTGGCGTCGGATTTACTGTGCCTGCGATCATGGCTACCCCATATGTCTTGGGTGAGTTAACCTTGTTTCATGTGCAACATAGTTTTGTGAGGACTCGGTAGACTTTACGGCTTTACCTACCTCCTAATGTCGTGCTGAAAGGTAAAAGTAAAGAAAGAGAAATAAAATGTAGAGAAATTGTATAAACCTAATTTTTTTCGTTTTAACATAATATCACGCTTTTATTAACCATGGCTTTTATTAACCATTTTAGGAACCATTTATTATTCGTTTCAAAAACTGGGAATTTTAATATTGCTTTAGCTGCGCGGCATGAGGTATAAAACTATTGAGTTCAGTTATAGGCATTGTAGAGTCATAAATATCAGATTTTAACCTGTTTATGATTGTAAATATGTAGGATTTTAAATAAATCTCCCTTTCTGCCGTAACTTATTTTTTAATTTAACTATGTATGTTGGTATAAACCACGGACTGTTTGCCCTAAACACTAATCCTACCAAAGACCTTATTTATTATTACTGTAGCATAAAATGCCATATTGACGTTTGTATTGGAACAGCTATCGAGCTGGTGGGCCCGCGCTACCGGACGCTGTGCACCATCCTCTCCAACATAGCGTACTCCCTTGGCCTCATCATGCTGGCCGGCGTGGTCTACCTGGTCCGCGACTGGCGGCTGCTGGCGCTGGCCACCACCTTGCCGTTCCTCCTGTTCTTCCTCTACCTCTGGCCGATGCCGGAAAGCCCGAGATGGCTTCTGGCCAGAGGACAGTTTGAGAAGGCAGAAGTCATCTTAAAAAATATGGCAAGGTATTTTACACTTATACCGTTTTTGCACCTAACAATTTTTCGTTATGTTCTACAGATAATAAATTATATTTCATTTAGTTACTAGCAGCTATAGATAGGTACATTAGAATGGAAAATTCAGTGATGGTCTTGCGTGACAGGTTTTTTAAGTCTAGGTATATAAGCACTCTTCATGAATACTACGAAGGTTGATATAGTTTTTTGTGCATACAGCATAGAAACCTAAATCAAATCTCTCTGGGTGATTTTTTTCGATCCTTTTAATTAAATACCTATTTATTCATAGATGATGTTAAGCACATACCAACGAGTGATCCATCTATTTGTAAAATAACTGCGTTAAAATACGTTTTAAGTATACGTTACAGCGTTAAAATACTATCTAAATTTTCCTTTGTTACAGAGTCAACGGAAAATCGCTACCAGCAAATTACATGGTGCATTTGCGACGCAAATACGAATCTGATCGACTCAAGCTGAACATGGAAAAGGAGATATCGCGGAAATACGGCATTCTCGATCTGTTCAAGACACCGAATCTTAGGAAGAAGACCATAATAATAACTTTCATATGGTTCACTAACACCAGCGTCTATGTCGGATTGTCGTATTATGCGCCGGTGTTGGGGGGCGACGAGTTTCTTAACTTTTTCCTGGCCGGGATCGTGGAGCTGCCGACGTACTTGTTCCTGTGGCCGTCGATGGAGAGGCTGGGGAGGAGGTGGACGCTTTGCATGAGCATGGTGGTGGGCGGGATTGCTTGCTTGACGACGTTTTTGGTGCAACATGGTATTCTTTCATAAACTTTATTTCCTTGCGCTTATAATAGATATCTGAGAAGCTCTATCAATCCTCTTCCGTGACACCTGTGACAAAACTCGAACAGAAAATTCGTAATTTATCGGAGTTCATCTTCTACGATTCTACGATTGATTGTTAATTTTTTTGTTTAACTAACTTATTTAGTGTTGCCTTGTTGAAATAGTAGGGTAGTTGTAAACCCTTGAGGACTAAAACAACAACTAGAACATATTATTGCAATATTCAGTAAATACTACCGCCACCACAACCCTTTCTTTGTTTGGCACAAGTTGTTCCTGTTGGGCACAAGTTGGGTTAAGTCAACCACGCTAGCCATGTGCGGATTGGCATATTTCACATACCTTCAGGAACATTATGGAAAACTATCAGGTATGCAGGTTTCCTCACGATGTTTCCTGCACCGTTTCAGCAGGTGAAATTTAAATTCTTAATCGCACATCATTTGAAAAGTCATTGGTGCGTGCCGCTTGGATTTGAACCAGGACCACTTGAGTGGGAGACGAGCTCGATAGCTTCTGTCTGCCGTCACCACTGTAGTAAATACTTACTACAAGATTATTACACACAATAAACAAATATCAATGTCTTTCAGAAACCAACGTGACTCTTGCCCTATACTGTGTCGGCAAGATGGGAATATCGTCCTCTTTCGTGGTACTTCCACTGATGGCCTCAGAATTATATCCAACGGTCGTCAGAGGACTCGGTATGAGCCTGAGTTCAGTCTTGGGCATGTTGGGCCCCATTTTTATACCCCTAGTCAATTACTTGGTAAGTTGGATAATTTACTTTTATTTTTCTGCTTTTTCCTACGAAATGTCTTAATAATAAAGGCCACATATAAATAACTAACTTATTATGGAACTTATCTATTGAACATAATCATCAATTACAGCACATCTAACGCTGATATCACTTCCTGATAAAATGGGACGCTTGAAGATTTTTCACGTGGTGGGAGAACATAACCTCATGTTTTCCTTACAATTTTAGCCATCATAATAACTCCTAAAAAGTCAGTTCCCTTATTTGTTCTAGGGTTCCGATATAATGGTATTGCCGTTAATCATTATGGGTGCATTACTAGTCGCAGGCGGCATAGCAAGTTTGCTGCTCCCAGAGACGTTAAACCAGCATCTCCCACAGACGCTGGAGGACGGCGAAAAGATGGGCTTGGACACCGACTTCTGCTGCAGTCCACCAGTAAAAGAGGCCTTACCGATAATCATTAAACTAAATAGTAATGAGAAACTGGACAAAGTAAAACGAGAACAGCATGCCTGCGAATGCAATGTAGAGGGCATTGCGATCGCTTGCTCGTGCGCGACAATAAACGTTACTGCTACCGAAAATGTTACTGCCATTGTGGAAAAAGATAGCGAAACTGTGGAATTTAGTTGTTAGTTGTAAGCTAGTAAGTGTACTTGTTTGCTATGTTAGTAAATAAATATTTTTTCGTTAAATTAAGCCATATTGTATTATTATTTCATTCAACAACAAACCAAACCAAAGATCTACACTTCCAAATCAACCTACCTACACTGAGTTAAATATACTCAATGCCTACTTATGTCTGATAAACACGGAAGTAATAATCCTTACCTGCTAAAATAAAAAAGAGCAATAACTCGCTGAAAAGCAATTATGCAATAATTCACGTATTTCGATCATTCAACAAAGTTCGATGTTGGTGCAAATAATAATCGCGGGCACTTTCGTTTTGCCTCTTACCTAGCCTTTTCATTTGGTTAGCAATAAAAGTTAGAAATGTCCGCTTGTTCTGTTCGTTGATGCTGTAGAGATTAGCAAGATTCCGAAAAAAACAATATCCTCTTCAAAGAAATTGAAGTAGGGAAGGTCCACTACAAACTATATGCCTATAACCAAGGCTTGTGTTGTGCTAATTTTGCTTCTCTCTGTAATCCAACAATCTAAATGTGAACCTCCCTGTGAGTATATTTATTCTGTGCTGTAAGGCTGTAACCTGTTCCTTTTTCCTTGGACTTTTCAATGGCAACAAATAAATGTCAGATTGACGTCATATTCACTAGTTGTCAAAACAGACGTCACATGTCATGTCTGGTCGCGAATGTGATTTCTTGATTTATCAATAGAATATCGGCTTATTGCCTTGTATTATGAAATAATTGAATATTGAAAATAATTCAATTAAATAAACAAAATAATTGAATATGGCATCATCGTTTCTGCGCACCAGTGTAATAACGCGTCATTTATCAAGACCCTTCTATCAAAACAGGCGCAACTCTGGATATGTAGTACTGTAAGTATTCTCATCCATTCAGGACACAAGTGAAAGAAAATTTTATGAAGGAACCTTATTTTCTATTGAAAAGCTTACATGTCTTTTGAAGTGAAGGAAGTCGTGACTAATAAATTTCTAATACTTAACAGCATTTTTATGCACACATTTTGATGCCAAGTTTATTTCACGAATATTACAAATGTCAAAGAAAACATGCAACCACACTGTCTTGTTACTTAAAAGTAGACTTGTGTAGTTCACGTACTATGTACTAAACTAATAAGAATTCATTCCTGACACAGAATGAGAATATAGTTCATTCTCATTCTGCGTCAGGAATGAATTCTTTCAGCTTATAGGATTCGTTCATCTAGTACATTATCGTACAGTAGCGAGCGACGCAGCTCGGATCCTCGGATCTGTTTTACTTACTCTTTATGGACCGACCGACAAAACAGTAAACAAAATGCATGATCAGACACGTGAAGCGTGGGATGTGGGAGTGAGTAAGATAACCAACTTTTGCGGTCCTACCATATAGTTATAATACAGGCTATTTTGATTTATTTACGTTTTTAATATTACCTATTTTATTATTTATGTATTATGTTGGTTGCCATTGTATTATTTCTGGGATTTTTTGTCAATTTATTGTTTCTTGTTAGTACTTTCTGCTCATTGATATTTATTTGTACAGAGCTTATATTCTATGAATGCTGTACAATATTAGTTGTTCTTCAATTTGAGTGTTTTTTTACTTTTGCTTGTTTATATTAAGACTTGTTAAAATTATATAAAAGTATGTAATATATTATACAAATATAAAAGTATGTATTCAGAATCGTTGTAAATATTTGATTTTTAAATATGCCATTCTAATAATAATAGAATGACAGTCCTAAGCCTGTGATGAAGTATGAAGGAAAATCAAATATTAACCACACAACTGTATTGAATCGATCAATGTACTTGTGTACTAATAATGCTAGCAGACCAAACTAGTACATTTGGTTGATTGTACTAGATCAGAGCGCTTCTTTCAATGTCTGAGTAAGAACAAGTCATTGTTATTTTTGGTTGCTACGGTATGGCCCATCTATTGACATTCAGCAGACCAACATTGGTGCAGAGGCAACCCTGAAAAAATAGTCTTAGCTAGGCTAGTTTTTACATTAGGCAGATTTGTACGTGGTTTTAAGTACTTAATGTTGCTTCTGGGTACCATAAAAAACAACTTCAAAATGTAATTAAAAATGCTTATTGGTTATTTGAATAAAAATTGTATTTAGTAGTCAAGAATCCAAGTATTATTCAAATAATAAAAGAACTGAGTAATTGATAGAAAGTTCTACACACACACCATATTGAATTATACATGTTTTTTTAATTCCAGAATTCCAGAAATTGGAGAGGATGCAGAGAATAATAGCCTTCTATCTGAAAATGGCCTGCCAGAGTTTAACTCGATCACCATTGAAAAATGTATTGCCACAATCAGTAAACAAAGCTTAGAATACGAGACTGGAGTCAGGCAGATTGAGGAATCATCTGCAAACTGTAAAAATGCTTTTGTAGAGATATTCCAGCCCCTAGAAAAATTGGATTGTCAGCTAGAATTGACATGGGGTATGGCAAAAGCATTGTATCTGGGAAACAGTTCCTTGATGCCTACAAAATCATACATCCAGATCCATGAAAGAGCTCACAGCGCCCGATCTTCTAAATTCAACAGCATACCAATCTTCCAAGCAGCCGTTACTGAGAAAAACCGACTCAAGAAACTGACTGATGAAGAACAACGGCTTTTAGATAAGTATATTTTAGAAGGTAAACTCAATGGACTAGATGTTAAAGGTGTCAAAAGGGAGAGGTTAAACAACGTTCTTAATTCATTGCAACAAGAAAAAAATGTTCTTCGTCAGAAAGTAAATATTGCAACAAAAATATTTCGAAGTGTAATCAGTAATGAACAGTTAGCAAGAGAATTCCCAGAGAGTCTTGCCAAGGATATGTCTGTCAATAATGATGCCAGTAGAGGACCTTGGCAAGTTACGTTACAACCTCACATCTATGAACCGTTTATGCAGTACTGTCCCGACAGAAGCATGCGCTGGAACGCTTGGCAAGCACACGTCCAGAGATGTTCAGGATATGGAAATAAGGATTTGGAAACAAGCACTAATGTAGAGGAAATTCGAAGCTTGCGACAAGAGCAAGCCAAAATTTTAGGGTATGAATCATATGCAGATATGAGTATGGAAACAAAAATGGCGGGGTCTTTGGAAAACGTGCACCACTTCCTTGATAGCCTGCTGGAAAATGCTCGACCCATGCAAGATATTGAATTAGAGGCGCTGTTAGATTTTGCAAAAGACAGAGGCTTTGACACCAAGTTTGAACTATGGGATATTCCTTACTGGCAAAGAAAGCAACTTTGGTCACTTTACAACTTCGACCAAGACAAAATACGCGAATATTTTCCGCTGCAAAAGGTCATGTCTAGTCTTTTCAATTTATGCAGCACTCTATTTAAAATACAAATCGTCGAGAGATCTAACGTGCACACGTGGCACAGGGATGTGAAATTTTACGACATTTACGATGAGACGAGCAATAAGCCGATAGCTGGTTTCTACTTAGACCCATATGCTCGAGAAGACGAGAAAATTCGCGTGTACGACGACGCTGGCTGGCACATTTCGATCCGCAACAAATGTTCGCTTACATCAACGCAGCCTCTTTCAGCGCTTATCTTCAATTTCCAACCTTCCTCGGATGGGGGACAATCATTGGTCTCGTTTAAGGAGGTCGGCGTCTTGTTCCAGCGATTCGGGCACTCGTTGCGCCACTTATTGACAAAAGCGAACTACTCTGAAGTCGCCGGCTTGTCTAACGTAGAATGGGACGCCGCAGACGTGTGCGGGCAAGTCATGACACACTGGCTGTACGACCCTCATACCGTTCAAGCTATTAGCGGTCATTACAAAACTGACGAGCCCTTACCGGAGGAAATTGTTCTAAACTTACGTAACGTCCGAGGGCACATGTCCGGATACCAGCTGTGCAGAGAATTATACCTATCCCGTCTAGACTTGGAGCTGCATTCGAAGAAGACGTTCTGGCGGGACCTGGTCAAAGAGTTGTGGCCGCAATATCACGCGCTGCCTTTCGACAAGTTCGATTCGCATCCGTTGTCTTTCACGAAAATCTTTTCGGAGGAATGGGGCGCGGCGTACTACTGCCACTTGTGGTCGAAGATGATTGCAGCGGATGTGTACAGTGCATTTGAGGAAGCCAGAGAGGGGGAACAGGATATTCTGGCGGTGGGCAAGCGGTATAGGGATACGTTCCTGGCGACGGGCGGCAGTTGTCACCCCAGCGAAGTGTTCCGCCGATTCCGCGGCAGGGACCCCTCGCCGCAAGCATTGCTCAGCAATCTCGGACTGTCTAAGAAAATTGTAGAAGAATAAAATGACTTGTAATGTATTATTTAACTTTATTAATATAATGTTTCCGTTGTATAGTTTTGGCGAGACTTAATGAACTTACATATCCTTCGGGCCCATAACCCCACTGTGATTATTTAATAAATCAGCATTCAACCTAGTCCACAATGCGCATTACATGCCTGCAGCAAATACAAATCGTACATCTCTTCTTATGCATTCATGTTCATGCAATAGCTTGGCAGCCTTCATGTTTTCATAAACCTTATTTATTATGCCGAGTTTCATTTCCTCCTTCAGGGCATACCTGCCGGTTCCCTATCCGTGATACCCTTACCGGGCTTTGCAGGCTTTCTTATCCACGTAAAGAAAAATAAGTATAATACTTATCATACTCTAATAAACAGTCTACTGTATCATCAAAATCCCCTCTGAAAAATCTACGACTAAAATCTTGATTCCTGTCAATCTGTGGTTCAGTCGGAATCCGGATTTTGTTCCCAAGCCCGCTCCATATCATGCACGTCCCTCCTTATGCTCTCGTCTTCGGGCAGGAGCTTGGCTGCAGCCTTCATCTCGTCGATAGCCTTGTTGAGCATCCCGAGGCGAGCGAGTGCGGCAGCGCGACGCGCCACGCACTTGGCCCGGCTGCGGCGGTTGCCCTCGCAGGCAGGTTTCATTAGGTCCAGAGCCGTGGAGCAATCGTTCACCTGAGCAAGCGCCATTTGCTTGAGAGCTATGTAAACAGTGTAAAACTAAGCTACAACCCATAGGCGTCCTTGTTGGGTACAGGTTTCTCCGAGTCACATGTCAGTGAGGTCTAAATACTACTCTCTACATACTCCAACATGCTGCACCAATGCGGATTGGTGGAGTGGAGGTGTTGGTGGCCCAGGCAGTGTCGAATGTTCTCAAGCCGGCTTCTAACGAAGCTGAACGATTGTTTTGAAATTGAAAAGAATCGCGCCCGACCTTGGTTAACTTGGTCGATCACGTACGATCGCCGCGAGCCGTTGGGCTGCGATCGCTTGTGTAAGAATGATTAGTTCAATCTCAGTTATCAACCAATATCAGCCCATAATAATTGGCTGTTTCCTTGAGTCTGATCTACGGTAAATCTCATTCACTGAACCCTCGCACCTTGCGCAGATCCTCGTGGCTCCGGCACCTAGCAAGAGATCGCTCCGTGGTCGTTTTCTAGTATCTACTCCATTCCACTCTACGTCTCCAGCCTAGATACAAAATTTAGGTGCAGGGTAAAAACGCATTTAGCGTATTTCATGTGCTGATGGATGAACCCATCCACTTTAATCTAACTGCACATTTTACGAGGTAAAAATAAATGCGTGTTTATAGTAGTTTCATAGAACGCTGCTCCCGTCGATACGACAGGAGTGTCAATACTTACACACTTGTTGAAGTTCCCTAGAGCGAAATGCGTAGCGGCCCTATTGGAGTAGAGGCTGGGCAACTTTTCGGAGAGCGAAATGCCGTGGGTGTACGCGCTAATGGCGCCCAGAAAGTTGCCGTTGCGGAAAAACTCGTCCCCTTTCTCCTTGCACCATTGAGGGTCCTGCTCTTCCGGCCGCAGGTCTTCCGATACGAACCCTTTAATAAGACATGGAGAAGTTAAAAAAAATTGAACATTTCATTCGACGTTATTCGTTTCGTTGTTTGTTTTAGGGATTTGTTGAACATTTTAATATCACGTTTGAGGCCTTGGAACACATTGGAAATTACTTCGTTAACAATTTTTATGCTACATTGAATCTGTGACATATAGGTACAATTTATTGCAATACCAAAACGGAAAAATATTTGCAAACCTACCAGTTGCCCGGCGTGCTTGTGTGATGTTCTTTAGCCAAGCTTCTTCTTCATCGACTTTGGACTCTCGGCTAGGAGTAGGAAAACTCCGCGGAGTGTGTTTAATTTCTAAAACTGCACTTTCTCTCATCTTCGGCAACACTCGTTTTGATGTTTCCAGCTTTTTTTTCTCAACATACTTAGACTTAACCAGTTTCTTCACAGTTTTGGGTTCTGTTAATACTTTTGTCTTGTCTTCTCTTTTATTGCAATCATTGTTTTCTTCATCATCTGAAGGTGGTAGCTCAGTTATTTTAACACCTTGATGAACATTATTCTCTGCATTACTAATATTTATTTCTCTAATTTTGTGTTCAGTTGAGCTCATTCTCCATTGTTCTAAGTCACCCATGGCTTTCTTCCGTTCGGCGTCTCTTCTGGCATCCATCAGATTATGCTGCTTGTTATCTAAATCCATTGCTTGTTGAACAGCAAATCGGTCTAACTGACTTTTTTTAACCACTTTATCTTCTGATTCCTTCTTAGCATTTTCTTGACTTTTTTCTAACTCATCCCGACGTACTTTCGCTTTTTCTTCCTTCGTCAAAGTTTTTTCTAAACATTCCCAATCCAGTTCCTCTTTCTTCTTCAAATCAAACACAATCATATCATCTTTAATGGTACACTTACTGGCATTGTTGTCTATCTCGTGCAGGAGAAATACTTCGAACAAAAATGGTTGAAAATGCGCCTTGATATAACTGTTACAGGAAAACAAGTCTACATTTTCACGATAAGTTGGACTCAACGGGATCCTTACATGCAACTTGTCGGATGTCTGCGACCACGTAAAGTCCTTCACTAGGATTGGCATTGTAATTTTTAATTACAGGGATCTGTAGGTATTCTGAGTCAAATACACATTGGCTCATTGGAATCAATTGGAATCATGGATTTGTTTATGGGTTTCTATGACAACGTAATGACTGATGTCAACGGAGACTACGGCACCACCACAAACTAATAAGGGGCACCACCTCTATAGCTCTTATTTCTTTGGGACCACTCTTTTGGACCAACCAAAGCAAAGAAATTGGAATTTCGTTGAATCAATGAAACCATCTTTGAGGACTACAGTGGGCCAGTTAAAAAAATAGCGAAAATTTAATCATGGAATGATTAAACACTACAGTCTTTAAATAGGTACATTTAACAGCTTATTTGTATATCTACTCGTGTCTGTATGGCATGTTAAATAAAATGCATTAACAAAAACAAAGAAAACTTTAAACTAGGTACATATATGCATAGAGTAAGGACAAATAGTAGTCCGTGATATTTGGAATTACAGTCAGTACCTACGAAAAGGGGCCGCACTCAGCAATGGCTGCTGTAAAACTACGCCCGACACCCTTAAGAGCCATTTCGATCACGTCAGCTATCAAACAAATAAATCGCATCATAATCGGTCCATTCCTTTAGTTCCTAAAGCCACACACAGACACGTCAAACTAACAACACCGCTCTTTTTGCGTCGGGGAAAAATGCACTTTTTATATTTTACACGAAAAATGAGAATCTTTATGTAACAAGTTTCTAGATTTTTTAAGAATAAATTAAGAGAAAAATAAAGAAAATATTCATATTAAATTAAGAGAAGAGAAGAGATTCATATTAAGAGAAAACCAAAGAACCTTAGCTACATTAGGTATACATATAGCCATAACAAAACATAGTCGCCCCAGTTTCCCCTGCGTATCTACATGATAATCTCTCATTATAGAGCTATTCTCGTGAGTGTCGTGTCGTCTTGACCTTAATATATAAATCATTTTGTAAACAAATAGGAATACGTCGCTGTACCTATTCAACTAGCTAGGGGGGAAAGGTCTCGTTCGTGAAATTAAAGAACCGAAATGGATAACTCAAAAGTGCAGACCGGTGAGTGGAAACATACTATATAGATATCAGAGTGTATTCTAAAGATATATACTAAAGATTGGTGCAATTTCAATGATTATAGAGAATAATGGATGACGATAAGAACAGTGGTCTATTCTTTTAAAATCCCAACTATAAAATAAGTTCGATTCATAGAATATTCCTACAACTGATTTTTAAGCGAGTGGAATTTTTTAGCGCGTAAATTCAAATTGTTGAATGGTGCCGTAAACAAGAGGCTTACTGACATTCAATCAAATTAATGGTCTAATCTTTGAGGTCTAATGATTGGTTTTACGAAGTTTTCCAACATCCTTATCAGCTAACTAACGATTAATTTCGTAAAACTCTGCATACAGGCATTTGATTGAACCACTGAATAAGATATTCCTTTATTCTCGACGCTTTCCAGCTTGGTAGTAGAGGTATTATGAAAAAATACATGCATGTCAATGCCAATTTAAGCAAGATGTATGAGAATAGGTAGGTATGTGTACCTACAGGCTTATGTGACAGGTGGTTAGGGGTTAATTAACATTTAAATCTTTAGTTTTAGGAGACGTCAGGCCGGATTCTTTAGGGCGAACTCTTACGCATGAGCATCTCGGTATGAACTTTGCTCATATGTATCGAGAGCCGCCTGCGCACATAGCCGACCAATTTTCGTGTATCACCTTACAAAACGTCGGCTTCGTGAGACAGTATCCCTACAGCTGCCCACTTAATTTGGACTTTAACGATGATTTAACACAAAACGCTGTTCTAGAAGACCTTAAGCTCTACAAAAAATATGGCGGAGGTAAGAAACGTCAGGTTAGGTTAGAGAGACCAGCTTTTAACCACTCGGGCACTATGGCTACAAATCTAGAAAGATTAATCATAATTATGAACCTGATTTGCTTGAAAATGTACTTTTTTATAGGAACTATCGTAGAGAACTCTACTATTGGGTTAAATAGAAAAGTACCGTTCTACGAATATGCGTCCAAGAAGACGGGTGTCTTTATAGTAACTGGCACAGGATTCTACATTGAAGACATGCAATCCACTGACAAATTAAATGCCACTCAGGAAGAACTTTACAATTTTATGTTAAAGGAAGTCAGTGAGGGTTGTGAGAATTACCCAGATGTCAAGGCAGGGTTTCTAGGCGAACTCGCAAGTGTTTGGCCTATAAGAGGTGGGTATTTCTTTCATGTAGGTATTCTTGAGAGATATCGGCTAAGTAAAAATTATAATCGTGCAAAATATTCTAAATTAATATTAGTAGTAGGTATAGTGTATTAAGGGTAATGAATATCTGCCCCGACCGGGATTCGAACCACTCAGTTCAGCAATCAGTCTCTCGACTGTCTGACCACCGCGCCACCAATCTTCACTACTATTGGTTTAGTGCGAATAGGTACATACGTCATAAACATTTAATATTTTTAAAAAACAAAAGCGACAAAAAATTACTTCATAGGTAATATCGTGAGCGTAGGTACTCGTAAGTTACAAAATGGTTAAGTACTCTAAACAAGGGTTTTCTTTTTTTTTGCACCTCTATGAATAAACAATACAAAATGAACTTTGCTATTTTACCACGATTCGAGTATACCTACACGATGACTCGCACTTGACAAAGTGCGAGTGAAATCCGATCCGAATATAAAATGACCACTTTCCCGCCTAAACGCATCACGACATTCACGTCTGTCTTAATTTTTTTTCTTCAGATTTCGAACGCCGAGTGATCAAGGCGGCGGGAGAACTGCAGCCCCAGCTGGGGTGCGGGGTGAGCTTCCACCCGCATAGAGAGCCTGAGGCGCCCTTTGAGATTCTACGTATTTATGCCGAGGCGGGCGGCAAGCTTGACAAGGCGGTCATGTCGCATCTAGATCGTGAGTGCATCATGTCTATTCTGACTGACACAGACCAAAATCCACCACATTGTCCAAGGTAGATTGGTGAATATGTTGCGTGTAAAACGCATGCATTTTGTAAAATCAGCGTGCATGGGCACACTGAAAACCAGAAATCATGGTTCTTAATCACGACACAGGCTGAGTGTGTCCACTTTTCTTTCCCCAGTGCTGCAGCTCCAAGACACGCTTTCTCTTTTTAGCACTACTTTGTCATGTATTCATTCTGTAATGTTGTAGCATTAAGAAAGAAAATAAATTATTTTCTATTTCTATTTCTAAAATAAAAAAAATTTGAACTGTATCTATCGGAGTTTAGGTACGTTTTGACGTCAAAGTCAAATAATTTATTTCGCTATGAGGTGATTACACACGCTTAACGAAAGTCTAGGCAACTACTTAAAGAGAAGATATAATGCTATTCTAAACTGATTAATATAAAGCAAAGGATGAGCTATCTGGTCATCGGCTTTAGGAAGAATTTACAATATTCTTATCCTATGCCCTAGTAATACGTATCTAGTCACTTCTCACTATGCACACAGGAACGCTTCTCGACGTGGATCAGCTGCTGTCGTTCGCCGAGCTGGGCTCGTACTGCCAGCTGGACCTGTTCGGCACCGAGGTGTCGCTGTACCAGCTGAGCCCCGCCACCGACATGCCGTCGGACGCGAACCGTCTCGCGTCCGTCCGCGCGCTGGTGGACGCCGGTCGCGCGGACCGCGTGCTCATGTCCCACGATATACACACTAAACACAGATTGGTATGTATGTATACCTTTCACATATACAGGGTGTCCCGGAAGTCGACGTCAAGCAGGAATCGGGTGATAGGTCGAGTGATAATAGTTAACAGAATAATATTAAAAAAAAAACTTTGCTATGTATTTTAAAAATTACAGGCATTTATAAAAAAAATCGAGAAAATCTACACTGTGACGGTCTTAAAATAAAATAAAAAAATAAAAAAATATAAAACTAAATAAAAAAAGTTAAAATTTGTCGCAACAAGAGTTAAAAGATAATTATAATTATTTTTTTTATGGATACAGGATAGCAAACGAGCTTGCAGCACCACCCATCCGCTGCCGCCCATGACAACTGTGACTGACCTTGAACAAGACCCAATTAGGAACTGGGATGGTTAGTCCAATTAGTTGAGAAAGTTAATTACAACATTAGTTGGTCAGTTCGTTAGTAGGTATGAGGACTGGGGACTGTTAGTGATAGTTAGTCCTGTTAGTTGGTGTTAGTAATAGTCCAGTTAGTACTTGTTAGTAGGAGTCTCGTTCTAAGTCAGTCACAGATGTGTTGCTACCCTTGAGGACTAAGATGGTCGCCTCTAAAGAAGTGTAACCGGAATCCACACCTTTCCAACCGGACCACAATTGCTTTAAAAACAATTATTACACGGCAGAAATGGTACTAGGTACCGTGGCGGGCGGTGGTACTGCCCCGGGCGAACTCTATATGGAACCAATTAGCTTTCATATAAAACCTATTTGGTTCCCTATAGGCTCTACCACCTACAAAAAAATTAAAAAGCTTGTGGTACAAATGCTAAAAGCATTATCTAGGTCTCGTTTTAACAAAGCACTACTTGTTACAGATTAATTTTGGGGGTCACGGCTACTCTCACATCATAAACAACGTCCTGCCGAGGATGAAGACCAAAGGGTTCTCTGACCAGGTCATTGACCAGATCACCATAGAGAACCCCGCGAGGTGGCTGGCTATGCCCAAACTATAATATGCTACGAGATCACCACGCAGAAAGTTCTGGAAGTAAATAACATCATACCTTTACTTCCCTGAAAGGGTAGGCAGAGGTAGTATGCACTTTTCACCAGTTATGTTTAGGTCCCATGTAATGGTGAGCTTACTGCCATACCCCAGGCATAAATCCAGACTCTGAGCTGCTACCAGGCATTTCAAGATAGAAAAACCCAATAGTTGTTACCCGACCCATGGATAAGCTAAGCTAGAGGTCCTGGGTTCACCTAGGACCTCTAGCTTAGCTGTCGCACTTGCGAACACCAGACCAACGAATAGTCGGACTAAAATGTAGAAAGAAGCAATAACGATATATTGCTGCTTGATTTTACTGGATGAACCAACGGAAAATTCGTTAAATTCTGTCACTCTGGCTTATATAGGATATGTATTACCATGAGGACAAATATCATTTTGAGGAGCTACTATTACCACTGATTATTTTATTACACATAGACGGGCTCATAGATTATAATAATTAGATAAGTATTTTATTTTTATATATTTTATATTTAGTCTGTTACTCAAATAATAAACTATTAAACTAAATAATTTATTGAGTTAAATCCTCCTTCTCTTCCTTCATTTAATTTCTTTCCTCACAACCCTTTCTTTGTCCCACTGTTGGGCACGGGTCTCAGATTAAATTTTTTTAATTTTATTTCTTTAAACGCATGTATCATCACTGGTGCCGCTTTAAATTGAACCCTGACCCCTCAAAGGCATATTCGATAACTGAGCTGTAGGTTCTACCACTGTTGGGCACGGTTCTTCTTTGAGAGGAGGGATTAGGCCTTAGTCCACCACGCTGGCCAAGTGCGGATTGGCAGACTTCACATGCCTTCGAGAACATTAGAAGAACTCACAGGCATGCAGGTTTCCTCACGATGTGTCCTTCACCATTACAGCAAGTTACATTTAATTTCTTAAATCGCACATAACATGCAAAAGTCATTGGTGTGTGCCGCTGGGGTTTGAACCTGGACCGCTCGAGTGAGAGGCGAGGGCTGTCACTGCTGTAAAAAAGCAGTAGTAATAAATCAATAATCACCGAATAAATTAACCATATATTTATTTATTTAATTTAACGTAATCGCCTAGTCCTCCAGGTCGAGGTTCTGCAACTCCTCGTCCAGCTCGTCGTCCAGGAACAGGTTCTCGTTGATGGGCCCCGCGCCCTCCCCCTCCCCGCCGCCCTGCTCCCCCTCCCCCTCCCCCGCCGGGACCAGGCCAGCGTTCAGCTTCTCCAGACGGTCCTCCGAGGCCTTGGTGCCCGAGCCGTCCACCTGGGGATACGATTTTATTACTTAAGTGGATCGTGTCCAATGGCTATCGATTCGAGCGGTCCGGGTTCAAATCCAAGCGGCATCAATAACTTAGTTATGTGCGATTTAAGAAATTGATTGTCACCTGCTGTAACAGTGAAGGAAACATCGTATCAGAACAGACACAAGTGTTCGTCACACGAGTCCTGGGTGGGATTCGAACCCACGACACCAGAAGCTTTGAAAGCGCAAAGCAGCTGGCGCAATTGGTACTGACCCAGTCTGTTGCACATTCTGACCCCGCTAACGTTGTTCTGCCATATGAAATGTCAAAGTGACGCGACGCTTCACGTCAATGAACGACGGTTAAAAATAAAAATACAATTTTTCCAGTGGATAAAATTGTGAATCTAAACCATTCTCGAACCCCTTTGAACACACACACAAAAAATTTCATCAACATCTATCCAGCCGTTTAGGAGGAGTTCACTGTCATACACACGTATACTAGAAATATATATACATATTAAGATATTTACCTCCGACGCCTCCATGCCGATGAGGTCGAACCGCACCTCCCTGTAGTCCGCGTCGTCGTCGCCGTCGTCGTCGCTGTCCTGTAGCCTGGCGTAGTCCAGCGTGTCGTCGCCCTCGTCGTCGTCCGCGGCCGCCAGCGCCGGGTCGAAGCTGAACATCTCCCGCCCGGACAGCCCCACCGCCCGCCCGGCCTTGAAGTCTAGATATTTACCTCGGACGCCTCCATGCCGATGAGGTCGAACCGCACCTCCCTGTACTCCGCGTCGTCGTCGCCGTCGTCGTCGCTGTCCTGCAGCCTGGCGTAGTCCAGCGTGTCGTCGCCCTCGTCGTCGTCCGCGGCCGCCAGCGCCGGGTCGAAGCTGAACATCTCCCGCCCGGACAGCCCCACCGCCCGCCCGGCCTTGAAGTATAGATATTTACCTCGGACGCCTCCATGCCGATGAGGTCGAACCGCACCTCCCTGTACTCCGCGTCGTCGTCGCCGTCGTCGTCGCTGTCCTGTAGCCTGGCGTAGTCCAGCGTGTCGTCGCCCTCGTCGTCGTCCGCGGCCGCCAGCGCCGGGTCGAAGCTGAACATCTCCCGCCCGGACAGCCCCACCGCCCGCCCGGCCTTGAAGTCGCTGCGCTTTTGCTCCTCAGCTGCCGCCATGGTTTCCTGTAAATGCCAATGATCAATAGCTAATCCAAATTCAGATTCATTTATTTTTCATTAGGTATATGGTATTTTTGTATACGCTTAATGAACGTCATAACATTTTTTATCTACCGCCGGTTCACAAAGTTGATGCTACCGAGAAGAACACGGCAAGAAACTCGGTAGTTACTCTTTTCAAAATTTACAATTTTTATAATTTAATCATTACATTATTATTGAAGGAGCTGGAGATACTTCGCACCAAGCATTTCTATCGTTTAAGTAATCATTAATTTTATAGAAAACTTTATTAAGGAGGTTTTGTTTAATGTAAGATTTAAATTTATTCTCTGAGAGACAAGTAATATTTCCGGGTAATTTATTGTAGAAGCGAACCCAGTTCCCCATAAAAGATTTTGATACTTTACTTAGCTAGTCTAGAGCTAGGTACAATCAATTTATCCTTTGCCTTATATACTTAGATCAGTTAGAATTGCCTGTTCTTTATGTAGTTTTTAGTTACCTAGACTTTCGTTAAGCGTGTCTAATCACCTCATAGCGAAATAAATTATTTGACTTTGACTTTGTAACGCGGCCGGTCTTTGTACACAGGGCCGGATTTAGAAGTGTGGCCCCGGGCAACAAAGGAGTGGAGGGCCCCTGGCCTTAAATTATTTTCCAGCAGGTGAAGGTAAAACAGGGAAAAAGAAAACAAAAGAAATGAAGAATTAGTGTTTACTCGTACTAGTCGGAATATGCAAAAAATTTTTTTCCGAAGTCTCTATTGTGGGGGCCGCTTTTTTGTGGAGGCCCGGGGCTGTAGCCCCGGTTGTCCTCCCCTAAATCCGGCCCTGATTGTACACGTCCCACAGCTGGGCAAGGGTCTCCCACAGACGCAGCTGCGGGAGGTCTGGAGCATACTCCACCTGGTCCAATGCGGATTGGTCTCCACTAATCCGCTGTAACCTCCCGGTTAGTAGGTTAGGTCTTTCTGTCTGTCTTCGACAAGGTTAAACGAATTGAAAACGAACCGGGACTGACGTCACCGGCCTCATTGCACTCAGATTCAGATTCATTTATTTTTCATTATATGGTATTTTTGTATACGCTTAATGAACGTCATAACATTTTTTATCTAACGCCGGTTCACAAAGTTGATGCTACCGAGAAGAACACGGCAAGAAACTCGGTAGTTACTTACTTATACTCGGTAGTAAACTCGGTATATACTCATTCTACCTTGGCCTCGATTTCACTGAATTTGAACTGAAGGCAAAAAAAAAACTCTCTGAAGGCAAATAAAAACTCTCTGAAGGCAAATAAAAACTCTCTGAAGGCAAATAAAAACTCTCTGAAGGCAAAGAAAAACTCTCTGAAGGCAAATAAAAACTCTCTGAACGCAAAGAAAAACTCTCATAGCTGCAGGTAGTCTTCTGCAAACCTATCATTTCAATTCACCATTTTTATGCTGTATGTTTGAGATGAAAAAAAAAAATGTTACCTGTTTCTCCTTAATCTTCTTCTTTTTCCATGCGAGGAAGGTTTCCAGCGTGATTTTGGTCTGGTTCGGGCCTAAAGCCGCTCGTTCCCTCTCTATCAGGTCCACCAATGATATCTCTAAGCGCTTCTCGTCCATCTTCTTCTTGTCCCGCTTGAGGACGAACCCGGCGGGCAGCGCGTGCCGGTAGATGCATCTGGTGCCGGACGGGCATTCCCAGAACCATCCGTACTTGGAACGCTCCACTGCTTCCAAGAAGTGTTTGCATATCTGAAATTAATAAACATATATGTGTATTTAATTTCTTTTTAAAAGCTTTTATTTAACTTCACTCGCTCGTATGTATGTATGTCATGGAATTTTGCAATCAATATTTCACCCACTTCCACTGAAGCTATCGAGCAGAATTTTTTTTTTTTATGGATACAAGATAGCAAACGATCTTGCAGCACCACCCATCCGCTGCCGCCCATGACAACTGTGACTGACTTTGAACAAGACTCAATTAGGGACTGGGATGGTTAGTCCAATTAGTTAGGAAAGTTAATTAGAACATTAGTTGGTCAGTTCGTTAGTAGGTATGAGGACTGGGGACTGTTAGTGATAGTTAGTCCTGTTAGTTGGTGTTAGTAATAGTCCAGTTAGTACTTGTTAGTAGGAGTCTCGTTTTAAGTCAGTCACAGATGTGTTGCTACCCTTGAGGACTAAGATGGTCGCGATGACAATGCACGAAAATAAAAAAAAAGTTATAAAAGCATTTTTTTTTTAATTTAAACGGTATAATTTTTTATATAAGCAGTTCCATATAATTTTTAATATAATTATATAGACAGTTATTTATTGTATAAGTTTTCTATGCTGATTTAAAAAAAAAAAGTTTTTTTGACATACTTACAATGTCAGTAGTAGGTCTTTGCTTGTCTCCTTCCCCATGCTTTTTCTCAATGACCTCTTTCAGCTTGTCTTCGTCCCAGTTGTCCATGGTGTCGTCATCGTCACGCATATCGACGTACAGGGAACGCTTCTCTGCCTGTCAATGATAATGTTTAATAATAACGTCATGCCTGTATTTCACGAATGGGGTAAGCAGAGGGTTTTCACCAGTTATATTCTTGTTTCCATGTTGGCAAGCTTAATGACATACTCTGGGCACATAATATCCAAAATTTCAAATTAGAATTTCAAGCGTTTAGGTCATCCAAAAACTTCCAACATGGCTTGAAGTCTGTTATCTTGGCTGTGTTGTTTCATGAGGGTAATAGTCTGACGAGTTATAAGCTAATAACCAATTAGGACAGTACAGTTTTGAGTTACATAGAAAAATCCTAATTTTTTATTAATGTTATTTTTTCAAATATCTTACACAACAGAATTTAGGTTACCTTTCTTTCAATGGTCAGGTCGTGTGAGAATTTGCATTTATCTCCCTTTGTGCACTGGCCCTGTTTAAAGAATGCACACACTACTGACTTGGGGTCTGTGCCTGAAACACCATTGAAAACAGTCAGATTATTATTTTAGAAAATATTGATATTGATATTTAATACAAAAAAAAAAAATTAATTTAGGCAGCGGATGGGTGGTGCTGCAAGCTCGTTTGCTATCTAGTATCCATAAAGAAAATAAAACTACATAATGTTGATAATATTAAACAAAAATAATGCATTGTCATTTTTTATTTCAAGATTTTTCTATTCTCTGTCTTGATTCTCAGTGTTGACAGAGATTCTTGTTTATTCTAAGTATTGGCAGAGAACAACGATCGGTCCTTGTTCTCTGCCAATCCAGTACATAAGATGCAGTCAAGAAATTTTGCCACTTGCACAGTCTAGTGCAGCATAAAAATTAAAATAATTTGATAATATCATATTTACACAAAGTGTATTTTATATTTTGTATTCGAAATCAATGAGGAGGACTATATACATATATATACATACAAAGTTTATTAGTGCCTGCATGTACAGTATATAATTTACTTTATTGAACTAAATACATACTGGCATTTAACTAGGAATCTCTGCTCAGTAATAATATTACCTTTTTCAACCTTCTGTGTCTGAACTGGCTTGAAGAGCAATGCCATCTCCTTCTGTTCCTTCAGTTTCTGTTCTTTCTCTTTCTTCTTGTCATCCATGGGCTTGGCGGGGTGAATGCCCCCACTCTTCACTTGTTTCTCCACTTGTTGGATGAATTTTTGTTGCTTGGCACCTTTTTTGTTCTTGAGCCCAAAGGTCTTATCCTGAAACACAGAATTTATGTTATTTTAGAATAACAAATAAGTAACAGGAAAATCCCTAAAAGTATTGTTATAAAAATCACTGTTTAAAATAAGTCTATACTAACAGTGCTAAACTAAAACTAAGTAAGCACTTAAAATAATTAAAATAAATGACAAAAAAAATTACTATTACAAAACATAGGTAGAATCTACAAAGTACTATTTATATAGTGAGTCAAAAAATGTAAGGCATATAAAATATATAAAGTTCTTCAATTTCACATCAGTTTAATAGGTAACAAAACTTGGGGCTTACAACATATTAAAAACAAGCTTGCCTGTTCTACCTGCTTTTCTATATGGCTTGAAAATAGACTGCCTGAGTTTGAGGTCCTGGATTCAATCCCAAGGTTGGACAGTCATATTGGGATGGCTTAATTTCATATTCCCAATAGTAGCTCAGAATCAGAATTTGTACCCAGCATATGATATACCTGATTGGTGTTCTGTACACTTCTGCCTACCCCTTTCAGAAATACAGGCGTCGTTTATTGTTATGTGAAAATCGACCGGTCTAAGAATTGGGCGGCTATCCCGGTGGATAGGTAACGCTCTATCGAAATACTTTTTATGATATTATTAATATAAGTTATTAAACATACCTCTATAACTTTTTCCTTTTTCTTCTGCTCCGTCTTCTTACTGCCACCGCTAGGTGCAGGCGCTTTCTTTGGCGGCATGGTTGATGGTTAAATTTCCAATCCAGAGAAACTTTATAACCTAGGAATATCGAGTACACAACTAACTAAAAATACATTAATAAGTTTTAGGACAATATGATGAATACCCGACCCAAGTTATAAAACACGCGACATTACATAAAATTAGAATAAAATTGCAAGCAACATTGAATTGATATTGAATCAATTAAAGCATTTGACATGACCGAAGATAAGTGACACGACTTGACAACTTGACGGCAGCAGACGCTGTCGGTCGGGTCGGTCAGCTGTTCTTACTGCGATTCAGTCACGATTTGAAGGCGATTTTACAATACTTATATTATTTGAATTCGCTAAATCTGAAGACCAAATCAGTGGCATAACTTTTCTATAGTTCTAACCATGTACTGTAACTTTTCACATGCGCATTGCATATAATAACTCATTTACACGTAAATAATCATAATAATTTATTAGATAGTTTAGATTTCATGCGTACAATGGAATATCGTTCGGATAGTCGTGTAATCACTCACTGCAATTATGCTTTCGTAATCTATGTTTATGTTACGTATCTGTGACGGTACTCTTATTGGTCGGTTAGTGTCTATACCTAATCTGTGACACAGAGTACTTTGCTGTCATTGTTGTCATTTTCATTTGCTTTGCTATATGTATGTGTATGGTTTGTCATGTCAGGTTTGTCTGTGGATTGGTGGACGTCACGCAAAGCTCACGCTCACGGTCAATCTTGAATTTTTATCCCGAGCCGAAATAAACAGTCGCTGAAAGTAGGCCATGGCGAATGATAGTCGATTCTACAATCCGTCGTGCACCGTCAAATAGGTCGCGTTGGGTTCAAACCTAAAGAAGACACAATGGAAATAGGGGACGTGGAGACTGGTCCGGGCGATCCGTCTGCGACGACGAGAAAGAAAAGTTTGTGGGGCAAAATTAATAATAGGTCCACATACAGCTACTTGTTCAACGTTGTTATTTCGATATTACTGCTCACGTGCTTTGTCTTGGTGATATATTTCTTCAAGGAATACTTGAAGACTGTGCTGTACTGGGTGGATGCTCAGGACCCGAGGATAATATTTTTGTTGTTCATGGGATTGTTTTTGATAGTGAGTTTCCCAGTGACGATTGGTTACCTGGTGTTGATAATAACGAGTGGGTACCTATTCGGTATAGTGAAGGGGTTGGGGACTGTGGTAGTGAGTGCGAATTTTGGTGTTGCGGTTGCGCACTTTACGTTGAAATTGCTGAAAGGCTACCTGCCTCTGGACCGGCTGCTTAAGACGGACACGGCGCGGGCGCTGCTGAAAGTCATCTCGGGCCCGCAGGCCTTCAAAATAGTGTTCTTCGCACGACTCACGCCAATACCTTTTGGTATTCAGAACACAATATTTGCCGTAAGTTTCTATCTTTGTATTTATCGCTCTTGCGTCAAAAAGTCGTTATTTTGAATCAAAATTAAATTATTAAATGACTTAATTATAATTCAGAAACTAATGAGATATCAACAGATTTTATTGCCAAATTTGCATAATTCTGTTAGTTTCCTGTTACTTTTAGGTAGGTATAAAAGTACAATAAGCAGTTAATAACTAACTAAATGCTTGTTCCTATTAAGTTTAACAAAATCTAAATGAAATATTGGTATAAAATAATATAATTACAAGAATGTTCATTATTTCCTCAGTGAATTATCTCCAAACTCACCACAATTTAATTAATAAACAATAATTGGATTAAACTTATCAAATATTGGTATCTAAATAATTTTTGTCCAACAAAGTAAAAAAGTGTGTTTATAACAATTCACCGGAAGCCCTCTTAAAGTAGAATAACCCCAATCTTGATGTGACTACTTAATCCTGTAATTTACATGCCAAGCTGAAATACAGAAGGCTTAATAAACATTTAAATGGTCTGTATAAAGATGAAGGCCACGAATGCTACTCGTACCAGCCTACTTTTATTTCAAGCACATTCTCAGGGTCATTTACATGCCATGTTTCAACCCTTATGTTTCTGTACATTACATATTAATGAATTGGCCTTGTTTCACACCAGAATAGTGGAATTGTAATAATTATTTAGTTACGGTTATAGTCTTTGACTTCAACCACTTAAGGTCTAAATTTCAAATACCAATTAAATAATTCCTATGTACAAAGAAGGTAAACATGCCTAGGAAAACCTGTAAGTCTGAGAGCTTATTAAATGGAAAAAAAAACTCAATAAAAACAATTTGGGACTGTGTTACAAGGAAAAAGGAAAAACATCTAACTATTGCAATTATGAGTATTTTCAGTATAATAAATATATCTAAGAACATACAGTAACAAAAATATAAACCAACATACATTCAACTACTTAACTACTTCTGTTTGGTGTGAAACATGTGTTAGGAACTAGTGCTAACATGTGTTAGGCGCAGTTTACTGTATATACAGTTAGTGGTTCTTCGGTCCCATAGGAGACATAATTGTCTACCTATGAAGGGCTGACACTATATTCACTAGCTTAAAATAGGTAGTTATTCTCTAACAAAAAAGAGCATAACTAAGGTTAAACGCTGTTGCAGTATGGAATCACATGTGTGAGTGTGTGTTTCCAACCTAAATGTCAGAAGTCAAAAGACCGCCAAAGACCTCTGACATTGCTTACTGAATCTTACTAACTACAGCTTAATGTTCCCTCCGAATCACATAAGAGCTTAAGAAATTTTGCTACTAGCAGTCACATCCATCATCCATCTGACTGCCAATACCGGAGTGGCAACATGATTGCTCCAAGCTATAAAATTTAGTGCCTGCTTATCGAGACAGTTGTAACTAGAAATCCTTTGCACAATATTTCATTATCAGTTCGATGGCTTTACATTATCTTTATAGGACAATCATCATCATTTTGATAAAAACCTAAAATAAATCTGCAATAGGTATTAACACCGATTTTGTAAGGCTGTACATATACTACAGGCAGCAAGGCCTGACCCATTATAGTCAGACTGTTAATTTAAATGTGGCCAGCGTGATACACTAAGGGCGAAGACACATCAAAGCGCTGCGGCGCTGCGGATATCAGCGGCGTGCTTTTAAGGGAGTAGAATGCCGATTTCGGCAGCGCCAAACCGCACCGGTAAACTTAGCGGCGCGGCGTGCACGCCATACCGCCTATGCGGCGAGCTGTAACTACGCACGTATGTGCGTTGCGCCCGCTTATTTGATGTCCACCAATGATATTTTAAGAAAGATACGTCACGTTCATACTGCACGCACAACACAATTGTTCCGTGACACATACATACATATTTAATAACATTGTATATCTACACACACGCTATGAGTGCGACAGGAAACACACAAAGCGTAGGGGTGAAAGAGACAGCTATTTGTAATCAGTACAGTTAGCGCGTGCGCTCACAATGACAGGTCACAGCTCGACTGACTGCAATGGTCACAAGTGACACCAATTCATTCTCGGTAAGGGGTTGCGATACGCCACCAACGCAGGTGGCGTATCTACCTCTTATTAACTAATATCATTGATGTTCACACAGTATAATCGGCTGTTTTTTTAAATTTTTTTCTTCAGCAATACGTTGTCTATCCATGTTAAAATTCGTCACGACTCTGCTCGAAGCGAGCACACGCGGCGCGGTTCCGCAACGCACTTACTTGCGTCTTGAATTTTGCGCTGCGGCGGCCAATGCTTCGACATAGGTGGTTAACCGCTAAAGGCCTTACACATCCTATTACAGTGAGATCGTGAGATGCCCAGCAGTGGGATAGTGAAAGGGTTGTTATACTAAGGTACGATTCTAAGAAAGTCATTTGTAATGTTCAATTCTTGTGCTTCTATTACTTACTGAAGTGCTGCACTATAATTGCCTGGTACCTAATAGATAATCCACTCAGTACCACTTCTAATGGCTCAATTAATTGTAGTGCTCTCGTGTCGTGTATTATATGATCTTATCTGGTATGTCGTATAATACAATTGTGTATCATATCGACTTTAAATAACAGCGTTATCTGATGAACGAAGCACTCATAGTATCAAACCTTTGGCTCGCATCGATTGTTCGTGAGTTAAGTAAAGTCAGGGCGCGGGCGGTATGTGGATGGGTAACCGTTAGTGGCAAAATTTGCGCTTCCTAGATTCGGATGGCACGAAAGCCCTCGGTTCCGATCGTTTTCAATTGTAATACAATCTTTAAGCCTTGTCGAAACCTTCGGGTAGCTTGAGAACATTCGACATTAGGTTGGCGACTATCCCAATCCGCTTTGGAGCAGCGTGCTGGAATATGGAGTATGCTCAGCTGTCTGTAGGAGAGACCCGTGCCCAGCACCTATACTCTGAATGCATTCTTATAGAAATCAAGGAAAACTAGATAATCGCATCTAGGAAAACTAGATAAAAAATAGTATTTATACGATACGACAGATACCTAGGATGGCAAAACAATAGATAGTTTTTCCGTCCATACACACCCATGAGTAGAGCATATTATTATTTATAGTCACATTAATCGCCCGCCAAGGAACTCCATAAACAGATTAACCTTCAGAAGTCGTAAAATATTTACAGCTTGGCTAAGTCAAGCAAATATAAGGAAGGTTACATTGTAATGTAATAAGTAATAATAGTACTCGTATATGGTAAGTCCTAGATCCTGGCCACGTCTAGTTTGTGATGCTTTTTTTTTATGTACGAGACTTTAACTTTCATAAAGAGAAGTTAACTTCGATTTATGAAATCAAATGTTACTTCCTGTAACGTTGAAGGAATCATCGTGAGGAAACCCACATGCCTCATGTTTTTAAAGGCATGTGAAGTCTTCCAATCTGCAATTTGACCAGCATCGTGGATTAATGCCCAACACATTCCCAACAGTGGGACAGTGAAAGGGTTGTGGTTTCAACATAATCCCCTATCGAAATGAACGAGGTAGGGCCATAGACCACAACACCGGTAAAATGCGGATTAGCAGATTTCACATGCATTCGAGAATTTATTGGAAACTCTAAGACTCTAATGACGTTTTCTCACAATGTTTTTCCTCAAAGTTACAGCAGGAGAATAAATAAAAATACGTATACGTAACACAAATGTAGTTCTTTGTTGTTGATAAATCCGCTGATAATTGAACCCGGACCCTCTCGAGTAATACGCCGAAATATTTTCCTCTATGCTTTCACCAATTTGTGTAGGGCTTAATATCTCGAATACCAAAAACCCTCACCCATCGTAGGTAATTTAAACGGGTTCGTCATAAAGAAAATGTTAATATTTTCTACTAGAGAAAATTTTCAAAAGACACTCGATCTATAGCTGGCTTTGGCCGACCCTGAATCCATCAATTCATCCATCTTCCTTTTGGTGCCCACTGCTGGACATAGGCCTCCCTCAATCGACGCAACTCCTCCCGATCCTGTGCCCTCTGAATCCAAGGGTTTCCCGCTGTCTTCATCAGGTCGTCAGTCCACCTGGTCGGCAGAAATACCGATAACTCTCTCTGCATAGCGCGCTGACCGACTATGAGCTTGCGATTAAGCCTGCCGGAAAGGACCACGTCTCGGATCCATATCTTCAGGCACTGAGGTATTTTCGATGTTGGAGACCGATTCCGGTACCATAGTATCGTCCAATCCCGAAGTTTTGTGACAAATTGAGAATTACTACAAACAACTAAACACCTTCACGCAAGACCAGCTACAGCTGGTGCTTACGACAAGCGAGTCATAGTAACCCGGCACTATACCGTAGATATCCCGGACGTCATCCTGTATTTTTAAATAGATAATACTAACATCCAGACACAAAACAAAAACAAGTGTTCGTCACACGAATGTTTGTCTTGAGTTGGATTCGAACACACGACCTCTGACGCGGCAGGTCACTACCGATTGCGCCAACGGGCCCGTATATTTATTATTATTATATGTATGTAATATCGTGTTAATAATAATAGTTTATCAGAAGCAGTAAAGTTTAAAGACACGGACAGCGCGAACTGCGCTTGTTTTAACAAAAACATCACGATAGTTAAAATGTGGAAGCACATTTTAACTATCGGAGTATTTATATCCAAGATATAACATCACTACATTTACAATTATGGAAACTACCTGATCCACGCTGCTCCGGGGTGGGTTTGGTTGAAGGTTATCTATCTAGACACGAATGAACTGACCAACTAATGTTCTTATTCACTCTCTGCTAACTGGACTAACCATCATAGTTAGAGTTTTGTTCAAAGAAGTCTTGTCGGTCACAGTTGCAATGGGCGGCAGCGGAGCGGTAGTACTGCAGGCTCGTTTGCAATTTTTTTGGATGTAAGCATCAAAAAAACGTCAGCGGGCTCTCCAAAGCACGGAATCTTTCAAGAAATACTGGACCCTAGCGGTCACCCATCCAAATTGCGAAGGCTTACCAGCAACCCGATGTAGCTCAACTTGTCAATTTTATTATGTTTAGTAGAAATACAACAACTATTAAAACAATACATTTTAATAATCAGTTTCAACAGTTAGGTTGGTTAAGAATTTTGGTCTGTTGCGTATCTCAATCCGTAATAAAGTGCTGCATGTATTTCTACCAAATATTAGAATCAGCGGCAAAAACGCTGAAATTCTGACGCACACCTAGAAAGATTCCACAGATGTCGTCTCAAGCAGAGACGTCAGAGACAGTCGGAGTATTATTTTACAGCTTATAAATAATTTTATACAATGTATGTATGCTACTGGTTCCAGTTTGTGGTCATGAAGGTGTGACAATAGTCACGATCACGACCATAGACAAACCTTCAAGCATAACTGTGCCAGCTTTCACCGAGACGTGTTTGTCCTTGGTCCTTGCACACGTAGTTGTACTTAATACAACTTAATATTAAAGTATACACAGTAATAGTTATAAACGAATAAATGCCACTCATAACTACTCATAGCATAGCAGATTTTTTTGTTATCAACGCCATCATCATCATCAGCCTTTAGTGGTCCACTGCTGGACATAGGCCTCTCCTAAACGACGCCACTCGGACCGGTCCTGTGCCTTCTGAATCCAGCGGTTTCCCGCTGCCTTCTTCATTTTCTTCCCCACCGGTTATCAGCCCTGCGAACGACCCGGCCAGCCCATTGCCATTTCAACGTACTAACTGCGAACTATGTTGGTGAGCTTTGTTCGTTTACGAATTTCATAATTTCTGATACGGTCGCGCAGCAAAATACCAAGCTTAGCTCTCTCAATAGCACGAGCGCCTTCGCTTCGACCCATAGACGTCCCACTGCTGGGCACGGCTCTCCCGCACAGACACTTGTGGACTAAAGTGTAACCGGAAACCACACATTTCTAACCGGACAATAACTAATTGTTTTAAAAACAAATAATACACGGTAGAAATGGTACTAGGTACCGTGGCGGGCGGTGGTACTGCCCCGAGCGAAATCTTTAAGGAACAAAATAGGATTCATATAATATTACCAATTAATAATACCCATTTGGTTCCCTTTAGGCTCAAACACCTACAACTATAGTCTATATGTCGGGTCTATCTATGATCGGGTACGGTACTATCTATAAGATTATTTACTGACATAAAAAAAGGTTCGAGGATCTAAATTCTTCGAACTGTAACAATGCGTGCTTCTACTAGATAACATTACTTATTACGACTGCAATGCCCCCGTTTTTATGGTGCCAAGTCGTAATGTCAAATCCTAGATCTGAAAACGGTCTTCAACACCTACATTCGGTGTGAGTTTTACATTTCTTTTCACCTAAGTAGGTATCTGTTTTTTAAATAGTTACCTATTTTAAATATTATTTTCGTAATTATGTATGTTTTTTTTTTAAATTTATTTATCCCAAAACAGTACAGAATTTATATATCTAAAAATTGCCAAACTGTTAGGCAGTTGTAACTATACGCGTTCGAAAAAATGCGTCAGTTTCTTGTATGGCCCACATAGTGGATAAGGTAACATGTATTCTGCAGGCGTTCACACTTTCGCAGTGTGCATGAATTAAATAGGTCAAGTTTTATGTACTCTTAAGTGAAAATACGCTTGAGTGCCATGGAGTTTAGTTGAGCCTCTTCATACCATTCCACGTCGTTTGTCACCAGTAGCTACGTATACCGAGCACGTGATTTACCCCACATCTCAGTTCTATGTTTATTTACCTTGAAAGAGTTTTAAGTCTGCGAAATAGGTCAGCATTCTCCAAGACTCTTAGAATCAAGTCATAATGGGACACTTGAAACTAAAACGTTTCGTCTCGAACGAAAATACGTAACGCATAATATCTTACCCATTGTTTACTTAGATAGAGTGGATTGCTGCTAAAATACAATGTCTTGCCGTGAATCTGTAGAGGACGCCACACCCCGGCGATAGACTTGTGTTGCGGATGTCGGACACAGAAAACGACACAAGTAAGTTGTTAGTAATAGTCCAGTTAGTACCTATGTAATTGTTAGTAAGGGTCTCGTTCCAAGTCAGTCACAGATGGACGCCTCTAGATAAATGTAACACGGTAGAAATGGTACCAGGTAGGTACCGTGGCGGGTAGGTACTGTCTCGGGCGAACTCTATACAAAATCATAAACTCTACCCATGTATAGATTCCACAGTAAAGGCTCTACCACCTTAGATCTACCACCTAAAACTGGTGATTAACTATACACATTAACTATTTACTTACATGGCGCACTTCGAAGCTTAGGTACCTATTTGCCGTTACAAAAACAACATTCATTCATACGTATGACGCATAGTTATTGCCAATTCTTTGGTAGGTACGAGTACATGGAAAGTCCCCTGATAGAAGCATTGTCTACGCTCGCTGAATAAAATTTATGAAGATAATAATATTATGCCCTTACGCAGTCAAAACAGCCCGTACTCCGTCTGTTGCGAGTAGCGGACACACGAAAACCTTTACCTACTAAACTAATTATATGGAAGATGTAGCCTCCATAACCCAATGGATCGCGTCGATTCAATGTGATCGAAAGAGTAAAGCACCGACGGGCGCGGACGGTTTGTGGATGGGTGACCGCTAGTGGCAAAACTTCATGGGCGCTGCCGTGTTTCGGAGGGAACGTTAAGCCGGTCTCGGTTGTTTTAAATTATGGAAACAGTTGTTAAGCCTTTTCGAAGACCTTCGAGTCGCTTGAGACCATTCGACACTGGGTTGGCCACTATCCTCTGCACCAATTCGTAATGGAGCAGCGTGGTGGAGTATGCTCTAGACCTGCAGCTGTGTATGTGCGGGAGACCTTTGCGCAGCAGTGGGACGTCTATGGGTTGCAGCAGCAACTAATTGGATGCTCGAAAAGTTTGTGCAACAAGATCAATCGGTCTTATGGTCAAAGAACACAGTAGTTATAGCGTAGTTTACAACATACCAGGCGCTGAGATTGCATAATATAATTATTCCCATAACTATTCCTGAGGATTGGGGGGATATTCCGTAGGAAATTCCAGGAGACGACCTTCTGCTTAATATTGAGTACACGAACTCGTTTAAACCGACCGCAACGACTGCCGTCACCCTCTCAATGATAAGGTCAGACCTACCTCAACCAGCAGTAGGTATATATTATGCATCTTTATTGGCTCATAGATGAATAATTAAGTTTTAAGATCAATGCACTGCTATAAACTTTTTCCTAGGTTGTAAGGTTTGTCTGCAAAATTGTGCACAGCTCAGCTAGAAGCAAGGCTTATGAGCGGGACGTAGTTGAGCGTATAAATAATATATTTCCGTCTTTATGTTTAAATAATAATCCGGGCGAGACTTCCGACTGACTGGCAGTCCATCGATATTTTTAAAACCCCGCTCACATGCCTCGTGTATGCGCGGAGGAATGCAAATAAACTTTGATGTAAAATAAACATTTTATTAGTAAACTGAAACTGCGAAAATACGAGCGGAAAATACTGGAGTCGCGTCGGCGCGACGCCGACGTTTCAGAGCCGTCCGTTGGCCCGACATTCTTCTTTGTCAAAACAAAACATAATGGTTTGGATTCTTCGATTAGTGTAAAAAGTGACAAGGAGATCTGATCACACTGCTCGAGAGACAGATCAATACTTCTCGATTGAGTCATTTTATTTGTTGACTGTAATAAAATCAACCTTATGTTAAAGATGCGCGGATTAAAAGCTGAAAGACAACTAATTTTCCAAGATACGAGTATACCCTGATACGGTGGACGAAGCATCATACATGGCTGAATGTGGTAAAATGTGAAGTCCCTAATAGACTTGGAAAGGCGATTTTGCCATGGACGGAGCAAGGGACCGGAATCGTAGATCGGTTGTTATGAAGGCGGTGAACAAAGCGTCATATTCCATTTTATATTTACTTCGAGTTGGAAATATTGGAAGAATAGTTTACCGATAACAGCTTCATCGTATTTACCAAAAAACGTTGTTGTCCTATAACTCTTTTTCGGTCCAGTATCATTCAAACCCTAAAAATAAATAATGGTTGTATAGATACGAGTATGTCAAATTAGGATCCCGGTTGGACTTGTAACGTCGAGGTGTGTAATTGGCTCGTGAGGTGCAACATTCGTGACTAAGGATGATTATCATTACACGTGGAATACGGAGTAGGTACTAGCCACAAGTACTCAACCTTGCTTTTGATTTTTGATTAAAAGGCTCACAGCTAATATAGCTGCATTGCAGAAAATTATGCTGTTAGATATCTTCTAACAAGCACTATTCCTCTGTTGGTCATGCCAATAATTCTTCTCCTTTCGAAAGTTTTACCAGTCTTCCTTGAATCGTTTTTTCTTCCATTCATCCTTGGGCTTGGCTGCGGTTTGTCTTAATCATAACCTAAAAAAACTCCACTAACCTATTTGGGAATTACCCTATTTAAAAATTATGTCAATGCCAGCAACATTACCGCTTCATATCTTGATGCCGACTTCTTTTATTGCGCTATAATTATTACTGCCACCTCGAAGGTCGGATTAACAAGGGAATTCCCGTCTTTTCAGTTGACTTCTTGGTTTTTTTTTAAATTTACTCTCATCGACAAATAGAGAAATATTAGATGATATAAAACGTTTTTCTATAGTAGTTATTTTCATCTTCTGGGAAGCGCCGATGTTGTAATTTTGCGCTCTTTTTGGGTAATTTCAGATTTCGTTAGTTCACATATTTTCATACTAGTGGACGCCCACAACTTGGCTTGCGTGGATGAAAAATGATCAAAAGTTTATTTTTTTGTTCCTCTCCTCAAGGAAATAACTTGAAAAACTCTACCCATTGAAATTCAAATAGAAGGTATTAAGGAGATAATAAATGTCCATCTATCCATCCATCTTATCCAAGCTTAGTATATTCATCTACTTTACATCCTCTACAAATAAACATACCTACCCTAAACCTATTTAGTAAGCCTTTAAGAGACAAACAGACGATTAAAATAAATTTTGCCTCGTTGCTTTAGTGATTTAGGTGGTCGCTAGGGCGATTGGTAAGCTAGAGGTCCTGGGTTCTATCCCCGGGGCGGGCAACAACAATTTCTACTAACTTGAAATGCCCGGTAGCAGCTCGGAGCCTAGATTTATGCCCGGCTTAAGGCAATATGGACGCTATACCTACTATATGTATACTATAGGACCTAAACACTACTGGTGAAAAGTGGGTTTACTGCAGCAAAAAAAAATCTCCCGCTTTATAATATTATTATAGATAGTACCGTTAGGAAACCATCTTGAATGACGTCAGTATAGGCTTCTGATCTGACGAGCCCACAGATAAGCTTGAGTGTTGGCACCGCGCCGCAAGTGGCCCTCCAGCGGACTGGCTGTTGCTGCGTCATCGTCTGCAGGCCTTTCAAACCCTCTGCTTGTTCAGTTTTTTTTTTATTTGCGCCGATATGGCCAATATCGCGAAACAAATGCCAAGTTTGGATGCTTGTTCACTGAGGTAATCTCATCACAACCATGTAGGTGGTAGAGCCTATAGGTTACCAAATAGGTTTTATATAAAACCTAATTGGTTCCATATAGAGTTCGCCCGGGTCAGCACCACCGCCCGCCACGGTACCTAGCACCATTTCTGCCGTGTAGTAATTGTTTTTAAAGCAATTATGGTCCGGTTGGAAAGGTGTGGTTTCCGGTTACACTTCTTTAGAGGCGACCATCTTAGTCCTCCTACTAACAATTACTAACTGGACTATTACTATCTATCACCAACTAACAGGACTAACTATCACTAACAATCCCCAGTCCTCATACCCACTATCTACCTGACCAACTAATGATCTAATTAACTCTCTCAGCTAACTGGACTAACCATCCCAGTCTCTATTTGAGTATTGTTCAAAGTCAGTCACAGTTGTCATGGGCGGCAGCGGATGGTGCTTCAAGCTCGTTTGCTATCTTATATCCATAAAAAAAATAACAAATAGTTCTCAACGTCACAAATAATTTAATCGACAGCAGTTGATATTTTCACATTTGTCTCGGCAACCGTACCATCACAAACAATCGCTAGCGTGTAATATTGTCGTTGAAATGTTAATGAGATTGCCTTGTCACGTTCAAATATACGGTCTTTCGTAATTACCCGCAGTATGTTAATTTACTTTTGTTTTCATACACGAGAAATGTGACAAATGTTACGGTATGTTATAATTTTTCACAATATACTTTGTTCTTTTGAAGGTAGTTTTAATTTACACTTACTAGCAGCATACTCAAATTTAAAATTGCAAAATATATCTAACTATAGCTAAAGTTAAGATTAAGATATCTTGCGATTGTCGATCGGAAGGCTATCTGGAATAGGAATGCCTGACTTAGGTACTGATTATTGTATGCCGGAATAACTGATAAGGAGGAATCCGTTAATGATTGTGACTGATATAAAATGTTATCGAACTTGCGTGACTTTAGTAACTAAACTACAGATTAAAAATCAATATCTGCTATATCTACTATTGGTTACATTAAGCCAAGCAAGGCAATAACACAAACTTAAAGGCAAGTCCTGTTGTGTTAGAAATAAATAATAATAAATAATAAATATCTTGGACATTCTCACACACGGCCATCTGACCCCAAAGTAGGCGCGAGCCTGTGATATGGGTGTCAGAGACTGATATACATACATAGATATTTTTAAATACATACTTAAATAAAATGCTTTGATAGATAGAAAGAAAATTTATTTATTTCGTATGAACTGCAAATCATTACAAAAATAAATGAAAAAATAAATTGAATATATTAAATAAAAAATGCAGTCAAATCTATACGAAAAGGGACCGCACTCGAAAAAATAAATTGATTAAATTAAATTAACAATACAGTCAAATCTAAACGAAAAGGGGCGGCACTCAGCACTGCCCGGAGTAAAATACGACCGCCGGTTTTCAGGGCGACCCCGTCATTTCATTCGCCTTTTTTTTCGGCACCTTTGCATGTCATTCGCTAATTTACACACCACGACAGATTCCACAGTCCCATGAGCGGTGAAATTGGCAAATCCTCATTTACTGTTAACTGCCATTTTCCGATACAAGGTTTTTTCTTTTATAAATGCTCGAAAGCTCTCACTGTCCCCCGAGTAGGCTTTGTCAGGTTTGGCAGCATCTAGCTGATTTTATTCGAAAGCCTAGAATATATTTTGGCTCATTGAATATTTATTGGCACTTAATAAACTAACTTTCCAGGGCCAGCTTTAGTTATGAAGATGAAGCTGAATTTTGATAGGCTTTTCATTCATAGGAATTATTCTGAGTAACATGTTTTATAAGTTGTGTCTGCTTTTGCTGTAGTTGTATATCCATGCTATCGCTGCTCCCATTTTTTGTTTTCTTATTATGGTATTTTTGTATGCAAACATTGTACTTGTACGGCTGGTTAGGTTTACACTTTTCCGGTCCCACTATTGGGCACGGGTCGCCCCCACAGACATAGCTGCGGGAGGTCTGGAGCATACTCCACCATGCTGGTCCAATCCACACAGGTGGAGGACACTGATGAATTTTTATGCGGACGCTTTTATAGGAGCGACCGACATTGTCCTCAGGCAGAATAACAACAACCCAGTAACACATCTATGATGACCAGGGTTAGAAATTATCTGGAGAATTATATTCAAAAAACGTCTTATTCTTCTTTCAGAGAGTTATCTGATAATTATCCCGTTATTATAAAAAACAATATAAGTTCTAATAAAAGTATTTTTAATTGTTATAATTTTTTTATTACAAAATAAAATAAAAAACTTCTTGTTCTCCTATCTTTAATACGTTTATTAAAATCATAGGCAAAATCAACAAAACTAATAGAAATAGATAATAGGTAATAAATATTTAATCAAAAAAATATCAGTTTTACTTGGAATTATTAATCGTATTGATTTTAGAAATAACTAAGTATTTTTATTTATCATCATTAAGTACATATTACTAATACTAATTATTACTACTTAATTAAACTAATCAATGGGATTTTATAATCTTGGTCATGTGATTTGTCTTCTTCATCTACAATGTCTCCTGCGTCTCCTGATGGTGTCCCTCTTTCTACAGGGGCATCGTCGTCGCCAGCAACCCAGTTTAAATTCTCTTTTCTCTCTTCGCGTTCTTGATTAGAATATTTAAACATGAATACAAGCTTTGCAGCCTTTTCGTTTCCTAATGTGTTCCTCAGATTTGATTGTATTAGTCCACAAGAGGACAACTGCCTCTCTAACGCTGCTGTTGATGCAGTTGCTGTTAGGTGCTGTGTACAGAATGCGAGGAACTTATCTTTTTGTGGCCAGAGACTCTCATCCACTAACGTTACTGAAGCCCACCACAGCAAAGGTGAAGTGTTTTTAAAATGAGAACCGAAAATATATTTCGGAAATGGTTCGGATTTTGTTAATAACGCCATAATAAAGGGTACAAAATTTTTATCAATTTCATTGATGTATTCATAGCCTTCCTTTTTTTCAGCATTGCTAAGATTTTTAGCGAGAAATCTATGGTCTATCATATTTGCAGCGTAGTGAGCTCCATACAAAGCCATAGACTTTCGTTTGGTGAAACATCTTTTAACATCTACCGGTTGGTCCTTAAATTCTAAATCCAATGTGTGCCATATCTCTACTGCTATGCCAATTGTAGTAATCTTCCTCTGCATCCTGTCCAGGGCCATAGCGATAGGAGACAGTCTCTTTAGAAAATCAACAGCATTCATTGTAACTTGGTTGTCATTCACAATTTTTGTGATGTTATTGTCAATTTTTGACTTATGATCTCGGCAGATTTTAACAAGGATTCCTCTGTTATCCAAATAGGATCTAATTGCATCATACATCGTATTCCATCTAACTTCTTGAGGAATAACAAGCATCTTCCCTCCTGCTTGTTTATATAATGCTGACGGTAAATGTTTATTCCGAAAATACTTGATCACTTCCATTATAGATGATGTAACTGCAGGGATTTCTAAATCTTGTGCTAGTAGATTTAGAATATGAGCAGAGCATCCATAATGCAGTATATTTATTTCTTCGGAGAGTTCTCTTCTCATTTTCAAAACATTTGCGACATTGTCGGTTACATAGCTTTTTATATGTACTTGAAAAGTTTCCTCTGCACGCTTTATTGCATTCAAGGCAATGTTTTTAATGTGAGGATTAGCCCCTATGTCGATAGTATCAACCAAAATCGAATCCCCACTTGGAGTTGTTATACTACTGCACACCAAGGGTTCATTATGCACATTACTCCAACCGTCAAGGGACAAGCATACTGTTTTACCTTTGACTTTTTCTTTGCATTCTCTTAGTGTTTCCGTATACACTTTTTCTAATATACTATTTCCAACCTGATCTCTCGATGGTGCTTTATATCCTGGCCGTAAAACAGTACACAAATTCTTAAATTCAGGATGGTCTGCGTGTCCAAACGGTGTATTGGTAGCGTAAAAATATTTTCCAATTTGCATATCTATTTTTTCTGAATATTGTTTAGTAGTAGTAATAACATCACTATCGTTTTTTTCTAGTTTCATCTGTGACATCTGAAGTTGGTGGTAGTTGATTATTTCAAGCCCCGATTCTGAAATATAAACAACAAGCAAAATGAAGTCCAAAATACTGTAAATGTCTGGATAAACAAATGTTGCTAAATATGTTCAGTTTTTATTAATAGAGAAAAATAGAATAGATAACATACCAGACAAATTATCATCCGAAAACCAGTCAACATTGAAACTAGAGAACAGTCGCTAACATAACGGACTGCATAAACATTTCTATATTTCACCTAACATGTTAATAACATATTAATAAAACATCAGACTAACCTGTGGTATTTTGGTGGCTGCAGGATGGCTGTGGTACGACCTGAACTGAAGATGACATAGATCCTGAACCTTGGGCTTCATAAGTGTTCAGATTCAAAGAAAGTTCACAAGCGTTGTTATGTTTATACATTCTAGGCAAGATACCCTGCATCTCTTTCTTACATTTTTTACATCGTGCCCATAAACCGCTATTTTTCGTTTTTATACAATCAAACTTAGACCACAGTGGGTCCAGTTTCCTTGGCATGTTTTAATACGTATTTATTTACACAAAACACAAGCACAAAAGATCACAACACACAAAAACTGTCAAATCGAAGAGAAGGGGAACTCCCTTTGGCCCTTTTTTACGTGTTCATCAATCGACATGAAGCTATAAAGTGACGCAAAATATTACCCGCGTTCGTATAATTATTTTTTCAAGTTAATTTTTTATAACTTTTAATCACATCTGTAGATAGTATAATTACGTTATTATCATTGATAAGTATCAGTACGTAGTTATCGCAATAATTATCGTTGATAATTATCAAGATAATTATCCCGTGCAACCCTGACTTAATCTGAACGCTTATGAATAGTGAATGAGTCTCGTCGTTCAAAGTATAAGTATGCCACAGTAGTCCTGGGCGGATCGGTGGTGATTCATGTTCTTTTGTCTCTTGATTTTTTAAGTAAAAAAAAAATTCTTTCATAAAAATCGCAATGACAGCAGATAAGTCATTGGGCTCCTTTACTTGCGCAGGTTAGTGATGTGCGCGGCTGCGGATACCACCTGGCGACCCTGCTGGGACTGCTGCCGGCGCAGCTCATCAACGTGTACCTCGGCTCCACGCTGCGCTCCATGCACGACGTGCTGCACGAGTCGCACCTCGCCGGCTACGTGGTGTTCGCCTTCCAGGTGCGTCCCCTAACCCCCACTGGCCACTGCTGGTACCACCTGGCGACTGGCGTGTTCTAATACTGTTCCAGGAGAAAAAAATTATGACACTCCAAGAAAGTTGTTGATGATGAAGCATAATTGCAAGCAAATTTATAAATTACATTTACTGCGACTCGTTCCTCTGTCAAATTAATATGATTAGCGCTGTCGGCCTACACGCTGCGTGCCGGCAGCGACGCACGGCAAACCGATACGTGCTGCTGACTGCTGATACGATCCGGTTCTAACCAATACAAAGGAGAAATGCAACGCATGACAAACGAACTTTTCATGCATTCACCTTGAAAGGCATATCATTGCACCTTGAAAGGCGTATCTAGCCGCAGCCCTTAAGTGAGGCGTTTCTCTTTACGTGAAATGGTCTTGGATCGTCCAAATTGGATTAAAAAAAAATGGATATAAGAAAGCAAGCGAAGCAACACCCACCACCCGCCCATGGCAACTGTGACTGACTTTGAACAAGACTCAAGAACTGGGACCTTTAACACTGGTTCGGTGTTTCTTACTTTGATGGCTAAGAACTCTATCATAAATAACCGCTCTCATCTCACCGCGATCATCGCCCGCAAACTTCATGAGTTTAGAAATTGTCCCGACACCGCGGCGTGCGTGAAAAACCTTGACTTCTTAGCCTTAAGCTAAGTAAACTAGGTAAACAATATTTAACGTACTAAAAATATTGTAGATTATACGAGATCCATTGATTGCAACATTAAACCATACCATTTCTTCGCAACAGTCCACAGTTCTTGGTGGTATGAAACGTTATGCGCATCTGATACGGTCACAAAACCTCTGCGCGTCAAAACTTGAATGCTCTTATTATAGCAGTTCTCCAGTGCTTTAATATGTGGCTCTGGCAGAAAGATAAGAAGGTAGAAGCCTATAGAGTGAAAACTAAGGTGAGCTTATTGCGAATCATCAGTCAGTATCAGCACCTATCCCCTTCTAGACGACGTAGAAATATACCAAATGACGAAGTACGTAGCTTAAATTAACGATTGTGCATACGCTGAACACAACTACTAACTACGAATGTCTCGAGCAATTGATGCTAGGTAGTCACACGTAATTGATTGATACCAATTAGCTCTTATGCCAGATATGTCTTGTGCCATACAGGCCGTGGCCCAAATCATCTCGCTCTTTGCGCGCACAAGATCTGAGGCAGTAGATTGAGAGGTGACGAGCTTACTGACTACATTAAGTTTCACAACGATTAACTCCTTCCGTCAAAAAACGATGTCATAACATTTTGTCCCTGAAAAGTCTACAAAACGTTTCATAGCTCATTGATGATAGTAAATGCAGCAAAAACATCCTTAATAAAACCAGAGATTAAATCGCAATCCTGAAATAGAGAAAAAAAATTAATTTAATGGCTCGCGTCGATTCAATGTGATCGAAAGAGTTAGAGAAGAAGAGAAGAGAGAGAGAGCAACGACGGGCGCGGTCGGTTTGTGGATGGGTGATCGCTAGTATCTTGTGCTTCGTAGGGCACGTTAAGGTCGGTCGTCGGTACCGATTGTATTCAATGGTGGAAACAGTCGTTAAGCCGTGTCGAAGACTTTCGGGTGGCTTGAGAACATTCGATACTGGGTTGGCCACTAAACCCTCCCTCAGGTGTCTGTGGTGGGAGACCCGTGCCCAGCAGTGGGACGTCTATGTGTTTCTGTATAAATCACAAAACATACTACATTGTATAATATATACTATAGTGTATATTGTACATGTATATTATACATGTATCATTATATAATTTTAGGATATTATCATTCTAACAAATAATATCCCGTGGCGTATCTCATCCGGCAACGCAAGCCATCAGGCCGTCAGGGGACTGGCGGGAGCATTCAGGGTCATTCAGAACGCTGCGCTGGGGAGTCGATTTATTGACACCAATTACCAGTACGTTTACGTCTCGTTGAGCCGTCGTCCCTCGACGACCAACAACACATCGCTGAACCACGTGTGCTGTGACTTGATTTAGTACACGAGTAGCGATTTGAAATAAATTTACATCTGTTTCGGACACAAATAGATGAATACACAAAAAAACCAAGTGCGAGTCGGACTTCGGACGGTTCCGTACCATTATCTATAAAAACGGCGAAAAAAATCATGTTTGTTGTATGAGAATCCCCTTAAATTTTATTTTTTCCTGTTTTTAGTATTTGTTGTTATATCGGCAATAGAAATACAACACCTATGACTGTCAACTGTCTAAATATCACGGTTCATGAGATAAAGCCTGGTGACAGACGGATAGACGGAAAGCGGAACCTTAGTAACAGTTTTACGTTCCCGTTTTACTCTATGGGTACGGAACACTAAAAAGAGGAAAAATTTGTTTGCACGCGCTAATCAACCTACGATACGAGATCTTTACCACTATCACGGATTGCTATAGGTTATTTTATAGGCGAGCAAATGCGTGGGCAGCATCTAGTTTAATATACCTATTGAAAAAAAAAAACACTTCGAAATAAAGATTAAGAATTGTCTGGAAGTTGGCTTCGAAGTGTTCTTTTAATTAGTTGTTTAGTTTAGTTGTTCTTTACTCAGTTGTTCTTGGGCATTTTAAGGGATATAACAAAATAGATCGTTGTAATAAAAACTGCTAATTGGCTGGCAAGTACCTCATTAACCTTCGCTTGTCGTTGAGTGTGGTTGATTGTAATTGGTCAATCCACGAGGGAATTCCATTGTTTCTTATCTAATCACGCACACAGTTATCCGCGAGGCCTGTTGACGATAATTAACCTACAACTATGTTTAGGAAAATATTTTCCATTTCATACTCATTTATTAGCTTGGTATGTAACAGAATGTTGGAATGTGATTTTTACCACCTTTAAAACTTCGGATTAAATTGAAACCTTGCACACTTATCAAGGACCGATGACAATACTTAATTTAAAATTAATGGTTGTCTGTAAAATCGGTTTACACATGATATTTTTACGTGATAAAGTCATAATAAATATCTTGGACATTCTCACACACGGTGTTCTTTATAAGAAGTTATGCAAGTCATAAGAAACAAGAAACTTATTACATGATACCTAAACATAACTGCTGAAATGTGGGTTTACTACAACACAATTCTGCCTACCACTTCGGGGAAATGTGGTGTTATTTTATGATAAAACTGTTAAGTGTCAGTGAAATCGCTTAATATAAAACTATCTACTACAAAAAACATAATTTAGTAAACAAATTACTTAAATCATAATTCCTTATCACCTCACGCAATGTGGTTCAGTTCAGTTATCGCGCGTGTATAAGGTCATACTATTATGTCTGCCCTATTGGAAGGCCGAACTTTGAGTCGATTCGATTACACAATTTTTATTTACAAAATTACCTTTGTTGACCTGATTTGTTCCCATTCCGATGTAAGCAAGATTTTCTCGTTGATCTCATTTCAAAAGTGTAACCTTATCAAGATCGAAGCACTACCTTTTAAAAGGTTTCTCTGACATTTAAAATAGGTACGGTCTATGTTTAGACTGCATTCAGCGAATTATTGGTTGTTAAATTAAATTAAAAGCTTTTAACTTCACTCGTATGTATCTAATTCTTTACCTATGTATGTCATGGAATCTTGCAATCAATATTTCACCCACTTCCACTGAAGCTATCGAGCTGTTTGGCACACTGTCGAAACCAAATATGGTTTCGACAGTTTCGATGACAATGCACGAAAATAAAAAAAAGTTATAAAAAGCTTTTTAAAAAATTTGTTTTTAATAATTAAATTTGAAAATTCCAGATCCTGATCGGCATAACGCTGATGGTGTGGGTAGTGCAGAAGGCGCGCAAGGAGCTCACCCTCGCCATCATGGCGGCCGAGCTGGGCCGGGACCTGTCCTCCTCCAGCAGCTCCAGCATCAGCTAGCCCACGGCGCGCGCCTCCACCGACGTGGAGAGCGTCTCCGACAGCTAGGGCACGGCGCCCGGGTGCTGCCCGGGTGCGCGAGAGACTTACGTGTGATGCGTGTGAGACTTGTGAGTTTTAGTTTTATATACGACTGGCTCCCCACGCTCAACAGCGGGGAAGTCACCGACGGGATTTACCCCTGGAGGAATTGCCGGGATAGAGGGGATCTCCCCTAATTCCGAATTCCCTCAACGCAAGAGCGCCCACGGCGCTGCGGAAGAGGAGAGGTCTGTCTGTCTGTTTTATATAGCCCAGAGAGTGAGAATAGCCGCAGTTTAAATTGAAGCCGTGGGCGTGGACGTAACTGGATTCCTCCGCGGGTCGCACCTCCACCGATATGGACAGCATCTTCAACGAGTACCGGTGAATAACGTGGGTAGGGGTTCAAATAACGGCTAACGTGAAGTTAGTAACCCTGCACGGCGGTTTGAGTGTGAAACCGCGAGTTTTATATAGCCCAGAGCGTGAGAATAGCCGCAGTTTAAGTTGAAGCCGTGGACGTGGACTAACTGGATTCCTCCGCGGGTGGTACCTCCACCGATATGGCGTCTCCAACGAGATTGCGGTGAATAACGTGGGTAGGGGTTTAAATAACGGCTAACGTGAAGTTAGTAACCCTGCACGGCGGTTTGAATAACTGCGTAAGTAGGGGTGTTAAAATCTTGCGCGAGCTGTTTTTAAATCCCTGAGTATAAGGTTTGTTTAGCCGAGTGAAAAGTTATAGTAGGTACGTGTTTAAAATAGATCATCGAATAGAGACAGATGTGCCTGTGAATGCAATACGCCGTATTTTTAATTTGAATCTGTGCGTGTCGAACTGTCAGAGCGGGAATTGGTTTTAGGTTAATAATAGTGAACATTTTAGATTTTTTAATAATTTATTATCAACGTGAAAGTATCTAATTGTTATCTGACTGGCTTCTGATTCGATTGAAATCGTCAGGCGGTCTCCCGATTCGTAAATTGGAAGGTTTGGTGCGGTCGAGGTAAAAATTATGAGACCTTGACATCTATGCAGTGAACACGCAAGGTTCACAATCCTGTGATATTAATCTACGTCGCCGCTAGCCGGCCGTGTAGTGGTTAGTAAGGGTTTAGGTGTATGTATATATAGTATTATAGCCGTTGTGATTAACCTACAATGTTAGTGTAAGGTAACGCCGTGCTTACCCACGAGTTTAGAATGTCAGATGTAATTAAAACTGCTTATATTTAATTTATTCGCTTGATACAATACGGTATTGTGGGTTATGTGGTTGGCAATAATTTTATGCACTGAAATCTTTAATGTTTTATGAGTAAGTCATCCCTTTCAACAGTGCTTTTTACAAAATTGTTATTGTTCCGAAAATTAATTACCGGCCTAGTGCGAGTCGGACTCACGCACTAATGGATCCCTACCATTTTCTATAAAATGGCAAAAAAAAATCCTGTCTGTTGTAGGATGTATCTGTATCTGGCAACAGAAATATATCAACTGTCTAACTATCACAGTTCATGAGATACAGCCTGGTGGCAGACGGCGATTTCTTAGTAATAGGGCCCCGTTTTACCCTTAGGTTTAGGAACCCTAAAAATATCCGAATTTTACGACGAACGTAAAATTCTAATTCTCGCATTTTTTTATATTCTAAAACAAGTACCTAGGTATATAAAATTAAGACGCATATACACGTGAAACTTAATAGATTTTTGGTGAAATGTAGTACTTGTACTAATAGTACAAGTAGTACCTACCTAAGTACTATAATGTCCTTAAGTTGCGAGGCTGCGAGCTATTGGATTATTAATCTAACAACACAGAAAGCATAATTAATTTCATGTGCATAAACAAAGTGCATTACTTATGAGCGAATTGCATATTGTATCTGATCTCTCACGCGACGTTAGCGATTCTACGCAGCATAATCTATGGCCATGCTTACGATATTTGGGCGGACAATAAAAAACCGATATTTTAAGGAAAAAACAGTGGGCTGACATGATAATATGCTTTAAACAGAATAGGTTTGCTTATTTTTAAAAACGTAAATTTTTGTGTGTTTTACTTTGATCACCATTTAAAAATACTTTATGGTTCTCGCACCGCTGGTTATTTATTAGTTTATTACCAGCAAAGTAAAAGATTCAACGGTTCCATGTAAATTTTGCACGGTGATTCACTTATGAATATTATTTATATAAATCACTTACACGAAAACACTCGTGTGACGTAAATATTTTCTTCAGGAGAAAAAATATTTATGTTAAATTATATTTGCAATTTTCGTACTTCGTATTGAAGTATTGGGTGGCTTGAGAAAATTCGACACTGGGTTGGCCATCCACCCCTCCACCAAATCGCAGTGGAGCAGCCTGGTGGAGTAAACTGGAGTACGCTCTAGACCTCCCGCAGCTGTGTCTGTGTAGGAGACCCGTGCTTGCTGGGACGTTTATAGTTGTAGCAATTGAACTGTTCATTTTCATTATTTATTCACGTTTTTATTACGTCACATTCTCGTTTGTCTGTCTGTCAGTCGTTCCAGGTGGAATTTTCATTCAAATATTGAGCATTTCCCTATTAGCTGTCCGGCTGAAAGCTTTAAACTTAATTTTAATAATCGCAACAAGATTTTAATTTCTTTGGTTCTAACGACAGGTTTTTATCTATTTTTGATATGGACTGTCCGTAAACCGGTAGTCAGCGTGGTACCCGTGATATGCGTGTTCCTTATCTATGCCATTCGTGAGCTGTTTTATTTCAAAAAGGGTTGGAATGTTGTGATAGTGTAAATTAGTTAATTACCTACAATACAACCTTATAAATTCTATTTAAACACGAAATCATGCAATCCCATTTCGCAAAAAATGCACAAGGAAATTATCGGTTTTGCCTGCCACCCGTTCGCACATCCTTGTAAGAAGTTAACTAAATACGAAATTTGTTGTCCTTTCCAGACTACTTCAATGGATCTAATTTTCACGCAAGCAGTACGCACAACCTATATGAAGATATACATTTTATCAGTAAAATAGTTCATTATAACCACAATAATCGATCTTAATTTATTGATCCTATAATCTCAATGCTTTTGACATGTACAATTGAACGCAAGTGAAGTAAAATAAAATTTTCTGACATTTATGAACACAAGTGGGTAAGCTGGGCGATCCAGTCGATAACGTGCCGTGAAACGAACACGATAAGCGTGACTCATTGATTTGTTGACTTGGCTAAATAAATTTGTATACGGTTTAACGTATACGTTTTACGTACACACTACGTTATATGTGACCTACGAGGTTTCTGTGTGCTCACTTATGTAACCGCATCGCCTGTAATTTTACATAACTCTGTAAAGTAAATACTACATTATTACATTATACTTATATTATACAATGGGTGTCTATTAACAGAAAAAAGGTTTAAAGTAAGGTTGAGTAATTTTAAAATTAAAGATGAATAGATTAAAGAGTTTTTAAGAGACCAAACACTGCGTCAGTTTTTATTACTGTCAGCGATAAAAGAAACAAGGTCAACGTCCAAAAAGGTCCACAGTTACAGCTCCACACATCCACCCATTTTATTTAGTCTGCTTTCGTAAGTTTTGTCTATACTAATATTATAAAGGGGAATGATTTGTTTGTAATGTTTTCACAAAAACTTCTGCACCGATTTCAAAAATTCTTTCACTATTAGAAAGCTGCATCCTCACTGAGTGACAGGCTACATAATATTACTAAGTGTACACGAAACTATTGTTATGTCTAAAGCAAGCGAAGCTGCGGGCGTCCACTAGTTTACTTATGAACCGGACCGGTTCAATTCTAATCAAAGTCTATGTACTTTCTCCGATAATTTTGGCGCCGTTCTATTGGCATTTTCGGACCACACTAATAAACATGAAATGTACAGAATTTTTTTTCTAATTTATGTTTTGGAATGATTCCAATTTACACATTTTTCTTGATCAGATTTGGATGGAATTCGAATGTCGTTACAGATCGTTTGGTTGAATTCGCACAATAATTTGTGTGTATGGAATGGACTATTGGCTAAAATAAGCAATCAACTAACGAACAGAGATTCTTGCGCAAACAACTCGCATTATGTCAAAAAATATCATATTACCCAAAAGAAATTGGAAAATTGGCTCCAATTTCTTTGTATTACCCATTGAATTAATATTTACTACATATATGCACTGAAACCTTTCAGTGCGTAGTATGTTACAAAATGCGATCTGAAAGAGAGTGCACCTTAAAGAACACCTTCCGTTCTTATTAATTCCATGACCATTGGCACTTGGCAGGACTGTAAAAGGAGCATTAATTTCGCAATTTTCGCTTAAAGATTGCAAGTTACGTAATAGGGGAGAATGGCTAAACTTACATGTTGGCCTATAATATTTTAGGTATAAAATTATTGTTGTTATGCTCTCAATGTGTATGTGAAGTATTCTTTATCAAAAATAGTGTAGGTAGTTTATCAACTACACTTAAATTAACTTGACATGGCTTCACGTAGCAGGAAATTATATAATTTTTGTCACTGGTGCAGATACTATCTCGAGTGCGCGGGGCAATATTAGATAGGAAATTCGACGATGAAACTCCAAATTACGTTTACATTTGAGCTTATCGTTCACGCGCGTTATCGGCTCTAGTTGATAATCGTTAGATAAACTGTACGTCTGATGTGAAGGTCACAGCGTTCCTAATGTCGCCAGTACACAAAACCCATGGTCACCTTAACCTACAAATACTATTGCAAAACCTTTTACATGTAATTTTGTGTACTGTAGATACTAAATTTACAACTTTTACGCTTCAAATGTTCAGTCCACTTTCCATAGACAATTGATGTATGTGACTATAGATACTTAAAATGTATGAAGTGCATATGTATAATATAATTACGAGTAGTTTATGCAATAAGAGACAATTATTTTTCAAAAATGTATTCGCAAATCTTAAATACTTTTCGGAGAATGTATCTATTACGTGTTAGTGTAATCAAATTGTTGCCAAAAACATGGTCAAAGTCAAAAGAGTTTTCAGATTATTTTAGTTGTAATATTTTACTAGAAATTTTATCTACCAATAAAGTGATACATTAACTGTAGGTTGGGACCAGAAATATTTTTTATCAAGTTTCTTCTTTTTACTTTATCCAAAAACGAGTAGGTTTTCGTTTTTTGAAAAATTTTACTTGCTACTCCTTTTAACATATGTGTATGTATAACATATGCCCTAAACCAAGATTAGTTCAATGTTCAGTGGTATAAATACTACCTACCTTAGGTACCTATTACTCAGCTCTTTTGACTGTGACTGTAATATTGTTTTGATGCCAATGTCATGTATATAAACTTATAAATAAAATATGTATTTGGCATTTATTCTTATGAAATTGAGACTAAAATATAGGTGATGAATATTCGTTATTATTATTTAAATAATTAGCTTTTATGATATTAACTAAATAAAGTTGTTATTGTATATTTGGGTGACGTCAGGTAGTACCAATATCATGGGAGTTTCTCTTCACTAATTTTTAAACGTTTTTTTTTTATTTTCAAAATTTTGAGTGTTTTTCAATATTGAGTGATATTAAACTTATTTTATCGTGTCTTTAATATGTAAATAAACCAAAAATCCCCTGATATTGAGTAACTTGTGCTTCCACCACTGTCACAAGTGTTTTTAAAAGCTGTAACAAAAGCTTATTATGCAAATCAGTTTTATATAAAATATGCTGTTAATGAAAATATAACATTCTTGAGTATTTCTTTACTAATACATACAGGTTTTCTATTAACGTTGAAATGTGAATATAATAATGGAATTTAAAATTTGAACTGAATTTATTCCATTAGCGTCTTCTATCATGTAAATAATTGAATCTTGTAGGATTTGAAATAAATCTTGGACAGTTGAGAAATATTAGTGCAGCCCTTATTTCTCTAACAGTACTTAAGAAGTATTTCATTCTGTTTTTTTTTTCATCTTTAATTAAAGACTATTAAATTGATGTTATATCGGAATGATAATCGTAAAAGATTGAAGGTGCAATATTATAACGTTTGAGGAAGATCTCATTTAATTAAATTACATTATAAGTAATGTCGAAATTATTGTAATTTTTTCGTACTGTTTAAATTGTTCTTCCCTTACATCCCAAAGACTGATTATTGGATTAATAGATTGAGTTTATATTTTCAAAATTAGTTTTTGCCTAGAGTCACTTTTATAATTTATTGTCTCAAAGTAACTGTTACAAATATTGTATAATTTGTTATTATTTGTACATAATTATGTGCTATATATTAAGCAATAGCGAACGTGTTTTAACGTTGATAGCGACGCTTGCTATAATGATTATAATTACAATAGTAGGGAATTATGTTACCTGTAATAATTTCAGCATTACTACCTAACAACATAGATCATTAAGAATTATTTTGATCAAAACCTGCTATGGTTGTGCATTTTAAAGTTCCTTATTCTGAATTCAGTCGTGTTAGTAATTCAATGCAATTTAGTAGGCCTGTCACTCCGTTGGTTACTTTGAGCTGTTAAACTAGTTTATCTAAATTTAGCAATTAAATTTCATCTATATTCTATGGACCATTTCCATCTCTGCTCTGCAGCTTGAGGGGAACCCGGAGTACAGTTAGTATGTCACTAAACTGTCAATGATTGATTTGATCATAATTTGTATACATACATACTTTTCTCATTGTTTTTTCCAACATTACACATTGATTTAATATTATATTTTAGAACATGTACCGAAAATCTAATTTATTTATCTATAACATTTTATAATTCCGAGAACATTATAGCCATATTTTATGCCAGAATAATATATTCTATCTAACTACCCTACACAGAGTTGATTAAATCACGAAATATAATCTTAATTATTTGTCTGCGCGTCCAGTTTTGTATCTTATATTACTGGCCCGTTGGCGCAATCGGTAGTGACCCCCTACCTTGTGTGCCGGGTGTCGTGGGTTCGATTTCGAATCCCACTCAGGACAAACATTAGTGTGACGAACTCGTGTTTGTTCTGTCTTAATATTAATATCTCTATATGTATGTATTTAAAAAATATCTATGTATGTATATCAGTCTAAAACCCATAGTACAGGCTCTCGCCCAGTTTGGGGTCAGATGACCTTGTGATGTTCATGATATTTTTTTTTATTTTTTGTTATAAGCACTATGAAAGTGCGTGTATAACTAAGTGTATTAAATGCAAAATATGCGGTCGATTTTTAATTGACTTAACTTAAATTTATAATTTAAATATTATTTTTCCAAATCATACTGAAAAAACTCAGGATTTTTATATAGAAGCACGTAGCCTTCAATCACATAAATCTGACATGCTCGTTTATTCATATAAAAATATGATTTTTGCATTTAAATACATATTATTATATATTATGCTTATGGTGTTCGTAATTTAATTTATATGCAACGATTTGTGCCATTAAAAATAATTAACACTTGTTATATTAAAGTAAATTACACATGCAATTTAATAGTATATAAAGTTCAGATTTATTTATAAAGGTTTATAATAATTATTTGCTCGGTAATATTAACAAAAATCTTCGAATCAAACTATACTTACATTAATGATCTTACTTCTGTAGTTCGTTTTATCACGTTATTTCCGTTTCAGGCGAATTATTGAATATGAATAATGAATATAAATACAATAAAACATTATAAATAACTTTACTCTTACTTGCACCACTCAAGTGATTTTTACCTTTTTGATTATGAAAGGACCTTGAACAAATATTCCTGTGCCAAATTATTTTATTCATATTTAATTATAAAAATCGATTGTTTTTCTTATACTTACCAACTTGACTACTACTGTTTATTTTTGTTTTGCTCTTACAAAATCCTTCCTTCAAGAGAAATGGGTATGCTCTGTCAGACGGTTAGTGTTTCCATGGTGTCTAATCTTAATTAATAGGTACTGGGTGTATGAAATATATATAAGGTGTGGATTCTAGTTTATATTTTTTAGAAATACGATTCATTATGGTCACACACATAGTCATTGTTTTGTATGTACTAAATAAATAACAATTTTTTTTGACTTGATCATTTAATTTTATTGAAATTTAAAAAACAAACCACATCACAGTATGATATGAAAATATCTGATTACATTTTATTATTACCATGTAATCAGATATTTTCACTGATAGTTACGAGTCACACCAGTGTATCAATTGCGAAAATAGTTTTCATGAGATGGATTCATTCATATTGTAGACTATTGTTAAACAGCTGATTTTAATTGTGAATGAAGTATGAACTATACGATAAGGATCGTTATTTTAGTTTTTTTTTTTTTTTTCATAGGGATGTACAGCAAATTCGAATTATCTAAAGTTGTACTCGTAATGGATGACAAATGTGATGTGCCATGAATTAATTCATCAATACATTCAATCATCTTCAATTTTATTCTGTGGTGTGGTTTCGAGGTAGAATTAGAAATATTCGCTGGCTTTTAGGTCTACATTAAATTGTCAGTCTTACCCATTACAAATTTGATTTAATATCTACAAAATGAACCATCGTATCGTAACTCCATCTATGAAAATGTTTAAGCAAATAACCACCAACGCTTTCTCATACCATTGTAAAGACCCTTGTATATGAAAATAATATTGTAAAAGTGTGCTTTAAAAGCTAAGAAACAATGCTCAGACTTTACTGTATGTACCTATTTCACTATTTTTGTATTAGCCTTATCTTGTAAAATAAAATAAAAAATTATGCATTTATTGTAAACGAATTTATTTTGTGTTGTTTAAAACACACTCCCAATGTTATGATTATTACTATGTACTTTAATGACTTCACAATCTGTCAATATTGTATAAAAATATAAAAGCCTTATAAATAAATACATACATGTAAATTTGTTTTTATTTGCAATCATTTGAATATCATCATACACATGAATATACATACACATAATGAAACCATGTGTTTCATAATTTAATTACCTACTTATGTGTTATTTCACTTATGTAGTTAGATCATAAATCATGTCTGAAAGAGAATGAAAGGCAATTACAATTACTTTATTTTGATCATTAACATTGAAGAAACCAAGAAAAAAAGCTGCCAACATCTTGGGTACTACACCTTAATCCTCTTGGTCTCTATCATTGAATACATGGTAGTACAACTCAACCCAACATGGAAAGCAAGTCTATTTAAGTTCTATAACTTTATAAATTCATTTTTCTTCCTAATATATTCTCTCTTTATAATCAGGAAGGCAAATCGAACAAATCCACAAGTTCTTTTTTTTATTCTTATGTTACCCAGTAATTTTGTTACTTACTACTTTATTTAAACTCAAACTTATGCGGATAATTTACACCAGTTGAACAATTATTTTCAAACCATTTAACAGAGAGAACACAATAAATTAAAAAATTGTCTGCGATTCAATTATTTTCTAAAGGTAAGCATAAAATTTGGCGCGATTTAAATCCACCGCCAAGGATGTGCCGCCATAGACCACCATTCGTATTTGTTTGCTTCGTAGAACGTAGAGGCGTATCGTTATAAATTTTAAGAATCTTGTCAAGGGTGTAAAAATAATTGGGGATACAATAAAGATTTATAATTATTATCGTATTTAATCCATGGAAGTAATTGATCCTTTAGATTAAGACCAATAATTTAAATACAATAAAAATACGAAAGAGAATGAAGTAGGTAAACGGAGTAACACCAAAGATATTAAACATTAGCACAAAATGAGGATGCTTTTTGGAATATGTAGGATAATTCCACAGTGAAATTATTGAAGAAAAAAAATAAAACGATGGCTAATTTACTTATGTTACGTTTCCATTCTTTCATAAGAGTATCCGAACTATATGTTACTTTCTGAACGAAGCAACAAAAATAACTGGGATTCTTGAACGCAAATTAAAACTGTCATTTTCATTATCATGGCGGAGGATGAGGATGGTGTTTCGAATAAAAAATCGCCTCAAAATTCGGAAAGCTCGGGGCTCTCGCAAGAAAACAATCAAAATGTGTCAAGGCCGGACTTGGGGATCGAAGAGGAGAAGTATAATAGCAAAGAAAACGGGGACAGCTCGTCCTCGGAGCCAGTAGCTTCGACATCCAGTGAGTGTTTTACGAAGTCGTTTTTTGTTCTTTAAATATACAAGCATTCTTCGACTGTGCATTCTTATTGCAGAATCGACTGGAGCTATTCGTAAGGATGACAACCCGTTTTCGTTCCGGCATTTCCTCAAGCGGGATTTGTCACTGCCGGGGAATTCTACGTACGAGAATACCGGAGCTCGGCCCAAGGTGTACTCCAACACCGTCCAGCACTCGCCGACGCGGCTCGACTTGCCTGCCGAGTCGCGCCGCGAGAAGCGTGCAACAGAAAACCAAGCCAAAGAGAAACATAGCGACGGCACCTGCCATCGCAGTAGTGATAATACGTCTTCGAGTAGTTCCGTAGAAATACTGTTTAGTGTAGTGGACAATACCGATTCTAAGCACAATTTTTATTCTGAGGCTTCTGATGTGCCCTTCTACCACAGGCCGAACTTGGCAGCAGAGCCGTTAGGCATGCCATCCCTGCCTGATTTTGTTCAGGATCATATACTAGTGGAGCAAGCATATTTAAATTCAAATGGACCAATATCAGTTGACCTAGATAATCTGCCTGACTTTACTTTTAACACTAATTTTAATGGGGGGTCTCCATTGTCTATGGGGGCTAGAAGAAATGCTAGTGGATATGGTGGCAACAGGGGATATGACTATGAGACTTATATGGGGGCAGCGTCCACATCGGGGGAAGCTGGTGCCTCTGCACGAAGTGTGCCATTGGATCTGCCGGTAGGAGCGGAGGCTGCTGGGCCATTGCCTTTGGACCTGCCTGTGCACCTGAATTTGGATCTGACGGAGTCAGTGAACCCAGCTGACAGGCGCAATGTGTCTCCTCGAAGTGCCTTCCCCTTGGACCTGCCTCCTAATGCAGGTGAGTTTTGTTGTACTTTATATCCTACCTGCACATGAGCCATACTTTCGTTCTATGAACCATACTTTTCGTATTCATTCACATAGCTTTTTCATATATTGATTGATATCTCATGTTAAATCTTCCAATCATTTGTGAATAAAGTTGTCTGTAGGGAAATGTAATTTCATGAACCAAAGTATTATCTTTCTGACTCTCTCTACTAGGATCATCATAGACAAAAGATATTCATTTTACAAATTTTAAATAAATATGTAATGTAAAAACTTATTACATATTAATTACTGCTCTCTGCACAGTAATTATTTTTTCTTCTGTCATAAATACTTTTATTGGCAAACCAACAAATGCAATATTTTTTTGGATACACAATATAGTCAGTGCCAATTGGCAGTGTAGCAAGCTGTGCATTGTTTACAACAAAGACTATTATAAACTAAATAATCTAACAATGGAAGAATTGCTTGTTAGTATAGTCAAGTTAGATTGTATACTTTGCATGCAGACAGCACTTCTAAGGAAAGGTTTAAATCTTGTATGCCTATATAATATTTTTATGTTGAGTTGTCGCTGTTTAGAGGAGGTCTATGTAAACTGTCTACGTCTACAAGATGGTGGATTGACCCACATCTCAATTGTTTCTGTCAATGTGTGTATGCTCAACATATATACAGCAGTCACTGCTACATTACATAATAATACGTAATAATAACTGCACTCCTGCGCTTGTATTAAAGTGAATCAAACTTAGATCAGGATTCGCTTATCTCTCCAAGATTATACTTCCATCAAGTCCTTTCTCAAGCTTGAGTTTTGTTTGTTCTTAACACCTAGTCTAGTATAGTCATTTTAATTCTGGTCTGAGATGTAATAGAAAGCATGTGGATTTATTATTATCTTCCCAATCCATCCATTGTAAAAAGCTGAGAATATCCATATACGAATATGTTTACTTACATGCACATACATAGTAAGTAAACATTACATTGTTAACACTGATTTAATTAGAATATTAATTTTCTAACCTTAACTAGTGTTGTCTTTGACCTTAAACAGTTTTTTACCTATGTATTTTTTTATAAGTTCATTGAACTTGCTATATAGTAGAATCTTCTTTTTATACCTTATACCAGTGGACACCCGCAACTTTGCTTGCGTGGAATTAGAAATAACAGAAGTTTCGTTTAAACTGTTGCTATCCTCCTAAAGGAAGTAGCCTGAAAAACTCTACCCATTGAAGTTCACATAGAAATGGTATAAACCGGTAATAAACAAAAAAAGGGACGATCTAGGGGGAGGCGACGATTGTGGGAGGACTGTCCAGCAGTGGACCCAAAAAAGCTACAATATGGTGTCATAATAAGACGTTCTACAGCTGTCGCTGGTGTAGATCTAGTAAGACATGTTTATGCTCCACTTTATGTTCAATAATAGTGTACTTTGATCAAATTAAAAAAATGTGAATTTTGAAAAGAGTAACTACCGAGTTTCTTGCTGTGTTCTTCTCGGTAGCATCAAATTTGTGAACCCGCACCGGTAGATAAAAAATTACGACGTTTATTAAGCAACGTCCATTATAAAAATACCATTTAATGAAAAATAAATAAATCTGATTAGTGTTGTTGCAATGAGTCCTAATGATTGCATTAATTTCATCCTCAATTTATATCTTTATTAACTGGTATCATTATTACCAAGTCAACAAACAACTAATGATATTGGAAGTTAATTATGTTATGTCGAATGAATAACTATTGACATTATTGACCTTTGAATTAATACTGGTACTTTGAAACGATAAGCATATTACTCTACCTGTTTGAATCAACTTTGTACATAGGGCACACTGAAAGTTCTGCGCTCCTGGCCGCTCATAAATATTTGAATTTCGAAGGATATACTTTTTTATACAATGAACTCAATCATTGATTTAAAAAGAAAATGGCGGGAAATCTCTTGTTAATTAATTGTGTTGTCAGTGGCTCGTATCAAAATTTGAAGTTCATTGTCTGTAGAAAAAATGTAATTAACGCGAAATGATTTCAGGGTGATGATTTTTTATGATTTCAATAGTTCACTGACTCCGCAAGACTCGAAAAGTATTTTGAAGACGAGCAGTGCACTGCTCGTCTTCAAAATACTTTTCGAGGATTTTTACTGGGTACATCTTGATTGATTTGGTTTTTTTTGATGCTTTGGAGGAGCACCTCCTTCATTGTAAGGCGTCGGTACGCAGAATTCGACCATAGCCGTGATTCGTGAAGGTCAACCTTCAACTGCGATCACTGAGTTAATTAAAATACCTATGAGGAGATTCGAGAACATTTGGGGATTGTTATGAGCCAAATTCAATAAAATCAACATTTAATAGTTATAAAACTTTGTTGCCGATGGATTCCTCGTAAACTCACCTAAGAACAAGATCGGACTCATGTTGATTGGTGTAAAAATAGATTAGACCAATTATTCCTCAATTAAATTAGTCCTCTTGTTTTCAAAAATGGTTTGACCGAATGAAAAAGTGTTTAAAATGTTATGGACAATGCTAAGTAGTAAATAATATATTACTTGACATGTAAATTGTTTTATTAATGAGTTACACTAAAATTCCAATGTACCTACTCGTATAATAATTTTATTAATATGGAACTATTATAATCGTTGCATATGAAAACACGTTGAAATAATTACAATACATAATTAATTCAAGGATTGAGACTCTTTTTATAATTACGGTTGTTTATGCTTTCACTGGATTTAAATGGGGCCCTTTTTAGGGTTCCGTACCCAAAGAGTAAACGGGAACCTATTACGCTTAAGGCTCCGCTGTCCGTCTGCCCGTCTGTCTTGAGGCTGTATCTAATGAACCGTGATAGTTAGACAGTTGAAATTTTCACAGATGATATATTTCTGTTGTCGCTATAACAACCTATACTAAACAGAAGAACAGAAAAATAAAATTTAGGGGACTCCCATGCAACAGACATTTTTTTTTGCCGTTTTTATAGATAATAATACGGAACTTGCACTTGGCCGGTATTTTTATTTATCGATCTCCCCAGATTGTAAGAAAGTACCTGAATACTATGGGCGTGGGAGTTTCACTATTTCCAACCTCCTTGTTGGATTTCCTCAGCTCTTGTGGACAAATTGAGGGAATAACTGATCGAACAAATATAAACTACAGCTTAAATGGGCACCTCATCACAACCCTTCAATTGACACTGTCACATTGGCCACTGGTCTCTTCTCAGAATGGAATTAAGAAGCTAATAAAGCCATGGTCCACAATGCTGGTCAAGTTCGAATTGTCAGACAATAGGTATATTAGCGTAGCGTCCATAGCCCAATGGCTCGCTTCGATTCAATGTGATCGAAAGTGTTAAGCAACGACGGGCGCGGTCGGTTTGTGGATGGGTGACCGCTAGTGGCAAACATTTCATGGGCGCTACCGTGCTTCGGAGGGCACGTAAAGCCGTCGGTCCCGGTTGTTTTCAATGCTGGAAACAGTCGTTAAGCCTTACGCAGACCTTCGGGTGGCTTGAGAACATTCGACACTGGGTTGGCCACTAACCCCTCCACCAATCCGCATTGGAGCAGCGTGGTGGAGTATGCTCTAGACCTCCCGCAGAAGTGTCTGTGGGGGAGACCCGTGCCCAGCAGTGGGACGTATATGGGTCGCAGCGAGGTATATTCAAATAGAAATTTCAGTGGGAATAATTGGCACGCAATTGACTTGCAGGCGCGGAGGCGATGCGTCTGCCGGACTTCCTGCCGGTGCACCCGGGCCGCACGTCGCCGGAGCCCGAGCACCAGGACGAGCAGATGCGCCAGCTGTGCGCCGAGCTGGAGCGCACCAGGTCAGTTCCAGGCCCGGCACCATCTGTATATCCGGGTGGATGTACTTATTTCGTAGCATCCATAGAGTCGTCATAGAGTCGCCCAGCCCAGTGGCTATTGAACTCGCCTCTCACTCGAGCGGTCCGGGTTCAAACCCCAGCGGCACGCACCAATGACTTTCTTTTTAAGAATTTAAATGTCACTTGCTGTAACGGTGAAGGACACATCGTGAGGAAACCTGCATGCCTGAGAGTTCATCATAACGTTCTCGAAGGTATGTGAAGTCTGCCAATCCGCACTTGACCAGCGTGGTGGACTAACGCCTAATCCCTCCCATTCTGAGAGGAGACCCGTGCCCAACAGTGGGACGTCTATGGGTCGCAGCATATAGAGTCGCGTTAGAGTTATCGACCAAACTATCACTTTGACAGGGCCGCACTGAAAATCAGCGTCATGATTTTTAAGGAATCATGACATAATGCTGATTGCGGTCCAATTTTGCATTAAAACTGATATAACCTACACCTACTGTTACTTAATAATATTCTGTACCATACTGTGTTTTAAGCAAAATAAATTATATTCTTCTTCTTCTTGTTCCATAGCCAATGGCTCGCGTCGATTAATTGTGATCGAAAGAGTTTGTGGATGGGTGACCGCTAGTGGCAAAATTTCAAGGACTGTAATTTGGGTGTCAGAGACTGATATACATACATAGATATTTTTAAATACATACTTAAATAGATAATATAAATATCCAGACACAGAACAAATACAAGTGTTCGTCACACGAATATTTGTCCTGTGTGGGATTCGAACCCACGACCCCTGGCGCAACAGACAGGGTCACTACCGATTGCGCCAACAGGCCTGCCAATTATAAGAAGTGAATCTTTTTAATTTCACTTAAAACACATGATCCGTAGGGCTCCAAGCCAACACGTATGCTCTATGCTCTCTATATCTTACTATATTCTCTACTCAAAGGTTGTCTGGAAGAAATCGCTACTGTAGCGATAAGGCCGCCTTTTGGCCACCACTGGTCATCATTTGTTTTTTATTGTATATCTATATATATAAAAGGAGAAGGTGACTGACTGACTGACTGACTGACTGACTGACTGACTGACATATCAACGCAGGGCCTAAACTATAAGGGCTAGAAACTTGAAATTTTGCACAGGGGTTCCTTTTATAACGTAGGGGAGCACTAAGATAGGATTTTTGAAAATTCACCCCCTCAGGGGGTAAAACGGGGGTGCAAAGTTAGTATGAAACTTTGCCGTTTTTGATGTTAGTGAATGTCTAATTTCACGCGAGCGAAGCTGCGGGCGTCCACTAGTCTTTTATTGTTTTATTGTGGTGTACAATAAAAAGTATTTGTATTGTATTTGTATGTCCAGGTCGGAGCTGTTCTCGGAGCGCAGCCGGCGCGGGCGCGCCGAGGACGAGGCGCGCGCGGCGCGCGAGGCTGCCTCGCTGCTGCGCGCCGAGGCGGCGGCGGCGCGCGCGGCCGAGGCGGCCATGCGCGCGCGCCTGTCCGAGCGCGACGCGCACTGCGCGCTGCACGACCCGCCCGACGCCGCGGTATGTAACTACCTGTGTATAGATCTGGGACGCTGGGAATAGATCTCCGATTTTTCTCTCCGATAGTCGGTTCCGATAGTCTGATCAGACAACTACCTGTGTATAAGGCTGGGAATAGATCTCCGATTTTTCTCTCCGATAGTCGGATCCGATAGTCTGATCAGACAACTACCTGTGTATAAGGCTGGGAATAGATCTCCGATTTTTCTCTCCAATAGTCTGATCCGATAGTCTGATCAGACAACTACCTGTGTATAAGGCTGGGAATAGATCTCCGATTATTCTCTCCGATAGTCGGATCCGATAGTCTGATCAGACAACTACCTGTGTATAAGGCTGGGAATAGATCTCCGATTTTTCTCTCCAATAGTCTGATCCGATAGTCTGATCAGACAACTACCTGTGTATAAGGCTGGGAATAGATCTCCGATTATTCTCTCCGATAGTCGGATCCGATAGTCTGATAAGACAACTACCTGTGTATAACGCTGGGAATAGATCTCCGATTTTTCTCTCCGATAGTCTGATCAGACAACTACCTGTGTATAAGGCTGGGAATAGATCTCCGATTTTTCTCTCCGATAGTCGGTTCCGATAGTCTAATCAGACAATCTGAATTCCTCAGTATCTCTCTAAGCGTTTGTCTCTATAAGGCTGGCGGAACAATCAGCGCTTACGACTGACACGATACCTTAATTTCGACTCCTGCGCATCACACACTAGCTAGACTTCGATGCCGGTATCTATAGCTAGAAGAACCAAATATTACCTAATATAACCATTGTGTATAATAGGCAGTCAGCCAGCCCAGCGGCACTAACCAATGACTTCTGTTCTAAGTTATGTGCGATTTAAAAAATTAAATGTCTAATTGTAAATCTGTAACTCTGTAACTTGCTATAACGTGAAGGACACATCGTGAGGAAACCTACAAGCCTGAGAGTTCTTCATAATGTTCTAGAAGGCATGTGAAGTCACCAATCCGCACTTGGCCAGCGTGGTGGAATAATCCCTCCCATGCCCGTGCCCAACACTGGGACAAAGGAAGGGTTGTGGGTTGTGGTGAACCATAGTGTAAGTCAATTTCTTTTACGCGTTTTTATTCCATTACAGACACGCTCGTCGGAACACGACTCTACGATTTCAAGATTGAGGAACGAAGTTCGAAGGTTAAAGGTGTGTACATTTATCTTAATTTTTTTAATCCATACTAATATTATAAATGCGAAAGTAACTATGTCTGTCTGTCTGTCTGTCTGTCTGTCTGTCTGTCTGTCTGTCTCGCTTTCACGCCAAAACTACTGAACCGATTTAAATGAAATTTGGTACACAGAGCCTGAGAAAGGACATAGGCTACTTTTTAATTGGAAAAAAGTGTTGTAAAGGGTTGAAAAGGGGAATGAAAGGGAATGTAAGGAAAGTTTTGTCATTTTCAGAACTAGAAGCATAATATTTTAGGCTTTTGATTAGATATTAGTAAATATGGCATTCAAAGTTTGTAAAAATATTACCCTTAAGGGTATAAAATAAACAAGGGGATAACACATTTACGGATTAATTACAAATTTGCGGAGCTAAAGTTAACGCGTTAAGAAGAATCTATTATTATGTCTAATTCCACGCGAGCGAAGCTGCGGGAGTCCACTAGTTAAACTATCAGAAGGTTGCGTGTTCATATCACGTCGGGGTCACCAATTTAATGTATTTAATTTATTGTATTTATATTAGTTACTTGTTGAAGGTTGCACAATAGAAACTCCGGTGAAAATACATATAAGTATATTGATCTCTTTACATTGATCTCTTGACACTAGCACTAGCGTTCGTCATGACGATGTGGGAACGACTGGCGTGACAGTCGTTTTGCTTACTCAAGCATAATGTTTATGATGTAGGATTCCCTACAAATAAATATGTCCTCAGGAGGAGTTGTCGGAGGCGCAGGGCGAAGTCCGGTCGCTGCGCGCGCTGCAGGGCTCCGCCGCGAGGGACCTGCGCGGCGCCGCCGCCGTCGCCGACACGTCGCTCAGGTACCGCGGGGTGGTAGTAACCTGTCGCTACCTGTAGCGTCCATAGCCCAATGGCTCGCGTCGCTCGCTGCGACCCATACACGTCCCACTGTTGGGCACGGGTCTCCTCTCAGAATGGGAGGGATTAGGCCTTAGTCCACCACGCTGGCCAAGTGCGGATTGGCAGACTTCACATACCTTCGAGAACGTTATGATGAATGACTCAGGCATGTAGGTTTCCTCACGATGTGTCCTTCACCGTTATAGCAAGTGACATTTAATTTCTTAAAACGCACATAACTTAGAAAAGTCATTGGTGCGTGCCGCTGGGGTTTGAACCCGGACCGCTCGAGTGAGAGGCGAGTTCGATAGAAGTGTTAAGCAACGACGGGCGCGGTCGGTTTGTGGATGGGTGACCGCTAGTGGCAAAATTTCATGGACGCTACCGTGCTACGGAGGGCACGTAAAGCCGTCGGTCCCGGTTGTTTTCAATGGTGGAAACAATCGTTAAGCCTTGTCGTAGAGCTTAGGGTGGCTTAAGAACATTCGACAATGTGTTGGCCACTAACCCCTCCACCAATTGGAGCAGCGTGGTGGAGTATGCTCTAGACCTCCCGCAGCTGCGTCTGTGGGGGAGACCCGTGCCCAGCAGTGGGATGTCTATGGGTCAGTGGGATGTCTATGGGTCGTAGCGAGTAACATGTCTGCAGTTTGGGACCAGACTTGTACCACGGTAGCCTGCATAAGGTGTCATCGCCAAATATGTGAAAATCGATATAATCTCTATGGATCAATCTTCACATACGAGTATTATTGAATTAACTTTTAGTATGAAATTGATTGAAATTTAATTTTTAGAACTTTATACCTTATCCTGCAAATAAAGATTTGATTGGTTGATCTATACTAATATTATAAAGAGGAATGATTTGTTTGTAATGTATTCACACAAAAACTACTGGTCCGATTTCAAAAATTCTTTTACCATTAGAAAGCTGCACCTTCACTGAGCGAATTAGTCTATATAATATTACTAGGTGTAAACGAAACTATTGTTATGTCTAATTCCACGCGAGTGAAGCTGCGGGTGTCCTCCTCCTCACAACCCTTTCTTTGTCCCACTGTTGGGCACGGGTCTCCTCTCAGAACGGGAGGGATTAGTCCACCACGCTGGCCAAGTGCGGTTTGGCAGACTTCACATGCCTTCGAGAACATTTGAACTCTCAGACGTGCAGGTTTCCTCACGATGTGTCCTTCACTGTTACAGCAAGTGACATTTAATTAATAAATCGCACATAACTCAGAAAAGTCATTGGTGCGTGCCGCTAAGGTTTGAACCCGGACCGCTCGATTGAGGGGCGAGTTTGATAGCCACTGGGCTGTCACCGCGGGCGTCCACTAGTTGATTGATATAGTTATTTGATATTTATCTTATTTCCAGGGAGCTTCTAGCGGGACTCGATAGGCTACGCACCCTGAGCTCCACGCTCGAACCCACCTGATGGTAGCCCACCCCCACCCGTGGGATGAGTGGGTCGAGTGGGTTTAGTGGGGGGGGATTTGGGGATGAACTGGCACGGCCTCCGGGGAACAGTGTGTGTAAGGGACAGTGGTATGGTGCCTCTATTGTGTGTTTAGATATTATTTTTTCGAGTATGTTAGAACTCATCCATACTAATATTATAAATGTGAAAGTGTGTTTGTTTGTTTGTTTGTCCGGCTTTCACGTCGCAACGAAGCTATTATATGGTATGGTTTTTGTGTGTGGAGGTATTGAGGAGGGTGGAGAGTGACGTAGGCTACTTTTTACCGCGGTAAAACATCCCCATGGGAAGATATCGATGTTTTGTTATTTGCTAGATATTTCGTTCCGGATGTTGTTAATAGATGGCGTTGTCATGTATGATAAACAACTCATTGTTAATTCCCTTTAACCACGCGGGCGGAGCCGCGGGTAAAAGCTAGTAACTTTTAAATTAGGAACGTTTTTGATGCGTCTCTAGTACCGTTATTGCGCCACGCTGTTCCACTGTCGATTTGTTTTAGACCTTCGAAAAGTGGATTAAACGAATAATAAAAAAGTGGATTAAAGGATTAAACGAATAACGCTCTAAGAGGCTAGAGAAGAATGAATTTTATTGTCAATACAAGTGTGATACCAGTAATTTGCAATTTCAGTACATTTGGTGTACATTAGTCTGTTTTTCGAATTGTTTATCGAGGTTCCTATACGATAATTTTTTAATACAATATTACTAAAATGAAAAATATGTATGTCGTACATTTTTTACGTTGTAAATGACATGGAATATTTTTTGGCGTTGGAGGACCAGTCCCAGGAATTAAAGAGGGATTTCTCTGCCTTCCGGAGACAAACTAGCATAAACTATAATGTGATCCCAGCAACTTTACTGAACCGGTCATCATTAGGCGTTTCTGGGAGTTCCGATAGGGATTGAGAGGTTGTGACTGACTCCAATAGATCCTTGATTGTTTTATAGAAGTCGGTATTTGTAATTTCCGCTTGCTTGTTATCTTGCTGATCGTAAATGTTTTTTAATCCAGAATCTCCTCACTTGCTAATCGGTGATTCAACTTTGATAGCACAAGATACCTCAATACTTTCTTTGGATTCATATTACCAAGCCTCAGGCCAATCTATTACTTTGTTACTAAGTTACTAAACACTTAGTAACTAAATACCTCTTCTTCTGTTACCAGTGGAGGCGGCAGGCTTGTCTCAGAAGGGTTGGAATTTTCTGAAAGGTCACGGTTGGTTTTGAATTGAGGGTGGCTTGAGAACATGCAACTGGGTTCGCCAATAACCCCTCCACCAATCCACACTGGGGCAGCGTAGTGGTATGCCAAGACCTCCCGCAGCTGTCTGGGAGACCCGTGCCCAACAGTGGGATGTGGGTGGTTTTAGCTACCTTTTATCCAGTAAAAAGCTGCTTCTATAATTTTTCTGCCGAACGCGGCTGACATGTGGATGTCACGCCAACTTAGTCGAGCGACATAGCCTTTGGACAATAATGACGTATGAAGTACTTCTTTTACTACTATTTATCCTTCCGTGATCGAAGCCTTGAGGCCATTGCATTAGATTAATATGTGTTTTAAATATGAGGAAATGCGTTATGTATGTGTACTAAATTGTTTTAGTTTAGAATAAACAAATTTAAATATTGTGGGGTTCCAAAAAAAAACGTTTAATTAACGGGCTGTTAAGCTACTAAGCTTAGCGTGACCATGAGTAAAATGCTCGTAACATTATATATTTCCATAGTTCACAATTGTATATGTATTACCTTAATTATGTACGAGTGATTGCAGCGTGATATAAACGTATGTAATTATGTTGTAAAGGATATTGATTGCCTTATAGCGGAAGCTACATCTTAAAGGTTGTATTTAAATATCAAAATATGTCTGATTCAAGGGCAGCAGTAACAAATCTCGTGTTATACATAAGTAGGTTTTTTAAAATGTCGATAGCGTGATTCAGAATATGTGGCGCCATTGAATGTTGAGCGCATTTTTTTTTAAATCGAAAGCGATTGTGAAACTAATATTTTATGGTTGTATCAGTTGTAAATTGTAAGTTGTCTGAATAAGGGGTCGATATATGTGTTTGGGTGTGAAAATAAATGTGTAATTTAATTTAATTTTTACTGTACAGTTTGATTAGTCTTAATGCACTTAACTTCTTATATGTTTCGCAAAATCACAAGTCTATTAATGAATAATTCATTTAACGCTAAGTACTCACTAGTATGCCCTGAGGGGCGGTGGTATGACATCACAAATGTCGGTCTGGCCTGATATCATTTTTTTTAAGCTATTGCATAGCTTCTATCGCGGGCCTTAAGCGTGGAGACCGAATCCAGAAATTCCGTAACGAAAATAACCTAACACCCCCCCACTCCGACCGGCACAGCGGTGATACTTTTTAGTTTTGCCATCTATCGATGAATAGCAGAACTTTTAATGACTTTGAAATATCACGCTTGTCTCTTTAGTTCAGCAACTCGCCTCTAGGTGGCATTGGTTGTATCGGCGTTACTGCGCATGCGTAATCCTTCGCCCCGCAATCTCAACCAAAAACAAAGGAAAAAAAATACTGCATAAATAAAATCAATATAATTATAATTGCATAAGTTGATAAAAAATGCTATGCAATAGCTTTACCGCGGCAGTCTCCGAGTGCCACACGTCTAATTTTTACACAATATGAATTTGACATTATGATCGTAACTCCCATCTAATTGTAAAATCGAAAACTTTTACCCGATTGCCCGGCAGAATGAAAGAGAATCTCTTAAATACAATGGATGTTTGTTTGTAAATAAAGTTCGAAATGCCAAAAAAATCTGTTCAGAGCTAAACATAATTCTGTACTTATTATAGACCTGTAAATATTAACAAAATGTCTTTAGGATATGTAGTTTCAATATCACTAGGAATACCATACAAAATAACAATATAAAAAATGATATAGTAAAATTAGTGGTCCTTTTACCCCGTTTGCGTCAGAATGTGACGGATTCAGCAAATATGCCATATTCAAACACTGAATGGTATGAAAATAACATTATGTACTTGATATAGGTATCATATCATTGATGATCATCTTGATATATCAGTCAACGATGATAAGAAACCACCGCTCAAAAGTCGGCGAAATTAGGGTGATTATAACGATGATTAAGAACCTAAACTTCTATCGAAATGTAACTTTATCATAATCGTTGTATAAAAACTATTCATGTATAATCTAAATACGTATATTGCGATGTCTATTCTCAATAACATGTAGGTTGGATGTAGTCATATGTATGTATATTGATTTATGTTATATACATAATTAGAACAGAATATTTTTCTATAACAGAAGAGTTAATGATCTTCTAAGATATATGAGAATTATATGTATTATTATATGAATATAACATAATGTTAACCGATTGGATCGATGTACAGTATACTATTGAAAATGATACTATTCGAAAATATATATTTCTATATAGTAAGATTGTTTATATTGCTTGCATTAATATGTACAATTTTTGCTTTGAAATACATAAACATCAATATATACTCAATTTTTAATTTACATTAATTATTTACAACAATATTGAGTTGTTTAATATGCAATATTCTTTAATTAAAACGGCTATTAATTATATCTTCAACAAAGGTGAAAATAAAAATGTATGCAAGTAAACATTACAACTTAACGGCCAATACCTAAGTACAATCATTTGTCTACCCTCTCTTTATAGCATTTCAAATTCTATGGTGACATTTATGGATGGTTCGATACTAGCCTGGTGGGACAACTTGGCTATTATTTTAAGAGTTACCTATGCATATAGTACAATATCTCATGATTTGTTCTGAATAATCAGGATTTTAAATGCAGCGTCCATAGCCCATTGGCTCGCGTCGGTTCAATGTGATCGAAAGAGTTGAGCAACGACGGGCGCGGTCGGTTTGTGGATGGGTGACCGCTAGTGGCAAAATTTCATGGACGCTACCGTGCTTCGGAGGGCACGTAAAGCCGTCGGTTTCGGTTGTTTTCAATGCTGGAAACAGTCGTTCAGCCTTGTCAAAGACCTTCGGGTGGCTTGAGAACATTCGACACTGGGTTGGCCACTAACCCCTCCACCAATCCGCATTGGAGCAGCGTGGTGGAGTATGCTCTAGACCTCCCGCAGCAGAGTCTGTGGGGAAGACCCGTGCCCAGCAGTGGGACGTCTATGGGTCGCAGCGAATGAACTACTGACTGATACGCATATGTGAAAGCTTTATTTTACATAACACGTGTAACAATACCTATACCATAAACGAAATCTGTAGAATATTTTTATTCAGTCGCCTAAGAAGTTGTATGTTTATAAAACTCCGCTATTTCAGTGTATAAATGAGCCCGATGATGAAATAAAATAAATTGATTTTAAATATTATAGTTTTATTTTGTTCACAAAATAAATTGTTGCAGTAACAGATTCATAATTGTTTCTTATTCTAAAATAAATATACACTTACAATTTCAAATACAAAGAGTATTTTAACAAGTGTTTTTCATTTTAGTACTAGTTCTAGTTTAACATAATTCATCTTAAACCCAATAAGGTTACATTTTTTAACTAATGATCAAATGATTATTATGCATATAAATAATAATGTAAAATGTAGTAAAGCTGAATAATTCCATCTAATAATGTAATAATAATAAACAATGTTCATTGAACAGCCAATAAAATACTTTTAGAATACTTTTTTTAAATAAAGAATTTATATCAACTACCTAATTAAAAATTGCACATAGATTAAAATAACATTTTAACACTGGGAATGGAATGTTACACAATTTAAAACATAATTAAATAAAGTATTACCAAGATCACAGATCGAGATTTCTGGTAACTCCTCTCGCCAGACAACTGTAGGAGAGTTGTGAAGGATTACTATACTGACATCCATACCAACCTTTATTTCACTGCTGGACTAACTTTATGGATGTCACATAGCAAACGAGCATGAATCTTGTACAAAGTTCGTTACAAATACGTTGCTACCATTGTGGACGAAGAATTTAAGATGGCTGCCTCTAACAAAATGTATACACCATACGATTGTGATGATCATTGTTTCACCGCTGGGGCAGACGGCGCCGGCGCACTGGGCCATGTGGTCCCAGTGTTTCGCGTATAGCAGTAACTACTGCTTGGGATTGACCCGAGCATTGCAAACAACGCAGCAACGCAGCTAACATTGACTACTGTTCTCTTATTTTTGTTTTGTTTGGGACTCGCCTGCTAAACAGGCTGTACTGAAAATCAGTGTTGCGGTGTTATGTCGCAACCGGACTGAGTACAGACCCGTTTGCAATTATTTTAATTTTTTTAGCAAATAAATTCTTTCTTCCTAATAGTCCAGTGGTTGAAAATCAGCCTCACTCGAGAGGATCCGGTTTCAAATCCAAGAAAATTTGCAAATATGTGCGTTTTAAGAAATTAAATACATATTATCTGCTGTAAGCAAACGAGCATGCAGTACCACTCATCCGTTGTCGCCGATGTCAACTGACAAACCCTGAATACGAATCAATCACAAGTCTCGGAAACAAATTCCTATCCTTGAAGACTAAAGGCGACTTCCCGCGGTGCGTGCGGACGGTTTCACGCAATGCACCGTGGGAAGATGTCAGTAAAAGCTAATCCAAGTTCTTAAGGTTGCCGTTTGGCGTCGTCGGCCGTCCATTACAATCTGCTAAACCGTCGGAAGCCGCTTTTAGGACAGCGTAACCACAAACATTGCTGTGTTTATGATGTAAATGCTGTAAGCAAACGACCATGCAGTACCACTCATCCGTTATCGCCGATGTCAACTGACACCCTAAATACGAATCAATCACAAGTCTCGGAAACAAATTCCTATCCTTGAAGACTAAAGGCGACTTCCCGCGGTGCGTGCGGACGGTTTCACGCAATGCACCGTGGGAAGATGTCAGTAAAAGCTAATCCAAGTTCTTAAGGTTGCCGTTTGGCGTCGTCGGCCGTCCATTACAATCTGCTAAACCGTCGGAAGCCGCTTTTAGGACAGCGTAACCACAAACATTGCTGTGTTTATGATGTAAATGCTGTAAGCAAACGACCATGCAGTACCACTCATCCGTTATCGCCGATGTCAACTGACACCCTAAATACGAATCAATCACAAGTCTCGGAAACAAATTCCTATCCTTGAAGACTAAAGGCGACTTCCTGCGGTGCGTGCGGACGGTTTCACGCGATGCACCGTGGGAAGATGTCAGTAAAAGCTAATCTAAGTTCTTAAGGTTGCCGTTTGGCGTCGTCGGCCGTCCATCATAATCTGCTAAACCGTCGGAAGCCGCTTTTAGGACAGCGTAACCACAAACATTGCTGTGTTTATGATGCAATGATGTTTCACCGTTGGGGCATTGCAGCTGGCGCTGGCGCATGCTGGGCCAGGTGGTCCCAGTGGCGCGGGCAGTGCAGGAAGTACTTGCGCGCGGCGTCCGCGAACCGGCGGCGGTACTGCAGCGGCGACAGCACCGTCGGCTGGCCCGAGCCGAGGTTCTTCTTCACCAGGTGCTCCAGTTTCTTGTCCCACGTGAACGTGCGGATGTAATCTGAAGACATAAAAAAAACCCTCATTATTTATCCTTTACCAGCTTTTGCCTGCAGCGTTGCCCCCGGGAAAAAGAGTAATCAAGCTAAGATCCTAATCAAGGTCGCTGGTTCATATCCGGCTCGAAGGACCATGTAAAAGGGGTTTGGGATTGAAAGATGTTTCGTTTGGTAACAGGAGTATATTTTGGTTCTATAATCTATAGTTCTATGGTAAATGGTATGGGTGGGGGGATGGTATGGTAATACTGCGACGACTGTACACAGATATGATAAATGGTTTTAGAATACGCGGATTTGTATTTGACAGACAAGTTCCTTTATTTTACATCAAAAGAATAAAGATACAACAAGGACATACATAATATATTAAACTTATAATATATTCGAGTCTTGTTCAGTCAGTCACAGTTGTCCTGGGCGGCAGCGGATGAGTGGTGCTGCAAGCTCGTTAGCTATCTTAGGGCGGATTCGACCAAACGAGAATAAATTTTATCCTTAGAATAAGGCGCCATATTATGATCGCATAAGCGACTTTTATATTCTATCATACGTCAGCTGTCATGTCAAAGCAAAATTAACACATGATTGACAGCTTTCAGCTCGCTATTTTAAAATTATCCCTGGTATAGTTACGCGCGCGTAAGTCTATGTTGTTGTATATGTTAACACTGGGTTGGCCACTAACCCCTCCACCAATCCGCATTGGAGCAGCGTGGTGGAGAATGCTCTAGACCTCCCGCAGAAGTGTCTGTGGGGGAGACCCGTGCCCAGCAGTGGGACGTCTATGGGTCGCAGCAGGAAGTCTATGTTTGGTCGAATCCGCCCTAACATCCATCAAACAACTCACCGATGATGCCCAACACTAGCGTGCGGCCGTCGATGCCCAGCAGCAGCGAGTAGTCCATCACGTGGTGCTCCTGCAGGAACGCCGTGTCCCGCTCCACGCCGCGCCACAGCGCCGCGCCCGCCGCCGACGACACGTACAGCTGCGTCTCCCAGCGCACTGGAACAGCGGGTTGTTTTTTAATCCAAATTTCATGTAGGAGTACTCGAACAGGCCAAAAGGTGTTGTTTTGAATCCAAATTTCATGTAAGAGTACTCGAACAGGCCAAAAGGTGTTGTTTTGAATCCAAATTTCATGTAAGAGTACTCGAACAGGCCAAAAGGTGTTAAAATCGTTCAGTTTATAATCGCACAAAGCTTAAGAGTTCAGCAGTTAGAATTGCTGTAGCTGTCCAACTCAGCGAAACCTCGCGCTCCACTACCAAAGTGGATTACAATTGGGTCGTGATGATAATATGCAAGAATATTGACTATGCAAGGAGCTCTGCACAGCTCTAAGCTTGATTTAAATCAGGGCTTGGTATGGGCCGCATTAAAATCAATCTCAAGATTAAAAATATCTTGATTAAAGAATTGGCTCACTCGTTAATAAACCAAATTGAGGTTTGATTTGTATAGCTGCAACCCATAGATGTCCCACTGCTGGGCACGGGTCTCTCCCACAGACAAAGCTGCGGGAGTTCTAGAGCATACTCCATCACGCTGCTCCAATGCGGATTGGTGGAGGGGTTAGTGGCCAATTGAATCGCCATCCGCATCATTGTGTACCGAAGCGCGTGCCGCCCGTACCATAACGTACCGTATCGTACCATATCTGGTGTATAGTGTACTCACGTCGCAACAGGTTCTCGTCTAGCAACACCTTCGGCACAGTAAAGAAATTATGTGTCTTTACATTGTGACTGCGGCGCGGCGCGAGCGCGGGCCGCCCGTACCATAAAGTACCGTATGGTACCATATCTCGGGTACATTGTACTCACGTCGCAACAGGTTCTCGTCGAGCAGCACCTGCGGCGCGGCGGGCGGCGCGGGCGCGGCGGCGAGGCGCGGCCGCGACGTGCCCTTGAGGTCGAAGCGCGGCGCGAGCGCGGGCCGCCCGTACCACACGTGCTCCACCACCAGCACCCCGCTGCCGGACCCGCCCACGCTGAACACGCCCAGGATACGCGCTGGAAACATACACAATTAGATAACTATTAGTCCTTGGTCGGCTGATATGAAGACATTCATGGAAGTCTTGTCCACCAGACTCATTTCCGTCTCAGGTGACTGGAGGGCTGGCAGCTTTTTCGCCCAAAAAATTATTAGCCTCGCTATACAGCGGGGCAACGCTGCCAGCGTTCTGTACGTTCCTGGATGACATATTTATTTTGTAACTAGTGGACGCCCGCCTCCAGAGGTAGGTCTCAAATTCTCTCAGAACATACCCTCAGTCTGATGAGGAAAAGACGAGAGCTATGCGTCCAATCTCCAGCCTCAACGTCTGAGTGCAGACGGCTCAATGCGGAGATCTCAGCGAGCAGACGACGCGATTGGCGTTCACATAACGTCAAACGCGTCAAACACACTATAGAGCGGAACCAAGGCTCTAAAGTGTTTGCGCGAGATCAATGCATCGGGCAAAGTCAACTAACGAGGCTGAAGACCGAGTCCGGAACCATAGTCTCTTCGAAGCCTGAAGTTCTGAGAGAAATTGAGAAATACTACGGACAGTTGTACACCTCCTCGCAAGCCCCAGCTTCTGCTGGTGCTCATGATAAGCGAGCAAAACTAACCCGACACTATACTGAAGATATCCCGGACGTCAGCCTGTACGAGATTAGTGGGGCACTCAAACAGCTCAAGAACAACAAGGCACCGGGTGATGATGGAATCACAACAGAGCTGCTAAGAGCTGGCGGTAAACCCGTCCTAGTAGCGCTCCAAAAGTTGTTCGATTCTGTCATCAGTAGTGGAGCAACCCCGGAGGCGTGGAGCAGAAGCGTGGTGATACTGTTCTTTAAGAAGGGCGACAAAACCCTCCTAAGGAATTACAGGCCCATTGCGCTCCTGAGCCACGTCTACAAGCTGTTCTCGAGAGTCCTCACTAACAGAATTGCTCGCAGGCTTGACGACTTCCAGCCTCCCGAACAAGCTGGTTTCCGGAGAGGCTACAGTACCATGGACCACATACATACGCTGCGGCAGGTTATAGAGAAGACGGAGGAGTATAACCAGCCGTTATGCGTAGCGTATGTGGACTATGAGAAAGCCTTTGATTCTGTCGAGACCTGGGCGGTGCTGGCGTCTCTGCAGCGGTGCCAGATCGACTATAGGTATATCGAGGCATTGAAGTGTATTTACAAAGCCGCCACCATGTCGGTCCGAGTACACGACAGAAGCACGAACCCCATCCAACTGCAGAAAGGTGTCAGGCAAGGGGACGTCATATCCCCAAAGCTTTTCACCGCTGCATTGGAAGATGTGTTCAAGCTGATGGAGTGGAAAGGTCGCGGCATCAATATCAATGGCGAACACCTCACTCACCTCCGATTTGCCGACGATATAGTGATCTTGGCGCAATCGCTGGATGACCTCAGCACTATGCTTGGGTACCTGAACAGTGCCTCACAACGGGTGGGTCTGAAAATGAACATGGACAAGACGAAAGTCATGTTCAATGTGCATGTCATACCTAAACCGGTGGTTGTTGATGGCACTGCTCTCGAAGTTGTCGATGAGTACATTTACCTGGGACAAGTGGTCCAGATGGGAAAATCCAACTTCGAGAAAGAGGTCACTCGCAGAATCCAACTCGGCTGGGCAGCGTTCGGGAAATTAAGACATATCTTTACGTCCAAGATACCTCAGTGCCTGAAGTCGAAAGTTTTCGAACAATGTGTGTTGCCAGTGATGACATACGGATCCGAGACGTGGTCCTTTACCGTCGGCCTCTTGCACAAGCTCAAAGTCACTCAACGCGCTATGGAGAGAACTATGCTTGGTATTTCGCTACGAGACCGAATCAGAAATGATGAAATCCGTAGGCGAACAAAGCTCACCGACATAGTTCACAGGATTAGTAAGTTGAAGTGGCAATGGGCAGGCCACGTCGTTCGAAGGACTGACAACCGGTGGGGGAGAAAAGTCCTCGAATGGAGACCACGACTCGGAAAAAGGAGCACAGGTCGCCCTTCGACTAGGTGGACAGACGACCTGAAGAAGACGGCGGGAAACCGCTGGTTTCAGAAGGCACAGGACCGGTCGGAGTGGCGTCGTTTAGGAGAGGCCTATGTCCAGCAGTGGACCTCAAAAGGCTGATGGATGGATGGATGGATGGACGCCCGCAGCTTCGCTCGCGTTACACATTCACTAACTTCAAAAACGGCAAAGCTTCATACTAACTTTGCACCCCCGTTTTACCCCCTTAGGTGATGAATTTTCAAATTTTTCTCGCCGTAAAAACCATCCTTGAACTTGAACGAACATTTTAAAAAAAGAATTGGCCAAATTGGTCCAGGCGTTGTTGAGTTATGCGCTTACCAACACATTTTGCGATTCATTTTTATTATATAGAAGAAGATTTCTTTTTAAATATTTCTTTGTTTTAGTTTAAGGTTATTATTAAATTAGAGCCACATTAATTAACTAAACTCAGATCAGTTTAGGATCGGGGTTTAGGTACGGCAATAAAAATTCAACCTCATGTTTGGTTTTTTAACGAGTGATCCGGTTAAATTCAAATAAAGTTTTTCTATTCTCGCTGCGACCCATAGATGCCCCACTGCTGGGCACGGGTCGCCCCCACAGACACTGCTGCGGAAGGTCTAGTCTAGAGCATACTCCACCTCGCTGCTACAAAGCGGAATGGTGGAGGAGTTAGTGGCCAACCCAGTGTCGAATGTTCTTAAGCCACCCGGAGGTCTTCGACAAGGCTTTACGACTGTTTCCAGCATTGAAAACAACTCGGACCGACGGCTTTATGTGCCCTCTGAAGCACGGTACCGTCCATGAAATTTTGCCACTAGCGGTCACCCATCCACAAACCGACCGCGCCCGTCGTTGCTTAACTCTTTCGATCACATTGAATCGACGCGAGCTTTTTTTTTTCTATTCTATTCTAATTCTTTAATCAAGTTATTATTTAATCTTGAGATTGATTTTAATTATTTAAATCAAGCTTAGAGGTGTGCAGAGCTCCTTGCCTAGTCAATATTTTTTCATATTATCATCACGACCCATTTGGAATCCACTACCAAGCGCGGGGTTTGTCTCAGAGTTGGAGAGCTACAGCAATTCTGACTGCTGAAGTCTTAAGCTTTGTACGATTGTAACATAACAACACCTTTTGGCTTGTTTGAGTTCCTTACATAAAATTTGGATTCAAAAACAACCCACTTAAACTTAAAGATCATATGAGCACTAAACTAATCTGTAAGTGATTATATTATACTAGTGGACGCCCGCAGCTTCGCTCGCGTAGAATTAGACCCATTAACGACGTCTACCCGTCTAACGACTTCAAAAACGGCAAATTTTCATACTAACTTTGCACCCCCGTTTTACCCCCTTAGGGGGTGAACTTTTAAAAATCCTTTCTTAGTGCTCCCCTACGTTATAAAAGGAACCCCTGTGCAAAATTTCAAGTTTCTAGCCCTTATAGTTTAGGCCCTGCGTTGATATGTCAGTCAGTCAGTCAGTCAGTCAGTCAGTCAGTCAGTCACCTTCTCCTTTTATATATATAGATGACTTACCAAGCAGGCTAGGCTGTGAGCGCTGACGACATTGCGTCACGTAGTTAAAATAGTGCGGCGCGAATTCCAGAAACTGTTGCCATTCTGGCTTTGTCATTTCCTTCAGAACGTATCGATCATCTGCAAGCAAACGACAAATTTACTTTGTATTCACTTACCAATTCAATACCGTACACAAATCACGTTTATTTTTGGAGTACAAGTTGATATGAGCACTAGATTAATATATAACTTTTAATAATAAACGCTCACACACTCACACCCCCGCGGTAGGCCTAGGCCTGTGTCGCGGGTGGTGGACACACACAGAAAACAACACAATTTTACATCCAAGACTCCCGCGGTAGGCCTAGGCCTGTGTCGCGGGTGGCGGACACACACAGAAAACAACACAATTTTACATCCAAGACTCAGTACAAATATTTATTTTTTTGACAAATGAAACAGAAAATTACAACTCAAATACGTAACCGCTAGAAATTATGCTAAACTTTAATTCAATTATTTGGCAAAAATATATTTTTCGATTATGTTGACAAAGATCAGCCTGAGTTCGATCCTGATATTGTCAATATTGTCAACATTGGTTTCTATGTAGGTGTAACTTACATACTATTTTGTACCTAATGTAAGGTCTGCTTCCCTTTATACGTCTGTGAATTTTTGGTATTTTAACTGTCCAAGAAGTTATTATAATCGAATAACAAGAGCTTGTGAACACACGTCGCTGCGACCCATAGAAGTCCCACTGCTGGGCACGGGTCTCCCCCACAGACACAGCTGCGGGAGGTCTAGAGCATACTCCACCACGCTGCTCCAATGCGAATTGGTGGAGGGGTTAGTGGCCAACCCAGTGTCGAATGTTCTCAAGCCACCCGAAGGTCTTCGACAAGGCTTAACTGACTGTTAGACTGTGTTAACTGTTTTCAGCATTGAAAACAACCGGGACCGACGGTTTTACGTGCCCTCCGAAGCACGGTAGCGTCCATGAAATTTTGCCATTAGCGGTCACCAATGTGAACACACGTGTTAATATCCAAATATAATTGCATCATCGAGGAAGACCATTTAGACGATGGGAAGATGATCTCAAGGAGATAGCAGGAGTGACGTAGAGAAGAAAAGCGCAGAATCGACAGCTATGGAAAAAACTGGGGGAGGCCTATGCTGAAAAGCAAAACAGTTAAAATACCGATGTCTGATTATACTTTCAAAAATTGTATTTAGTTTAAGTTAATTGTTAATAAAGGCTATTGAAATTGAAATTGAATTGCATCATGTCATCAATCAATTAGTGATGCACGTGTGAAATTATCTTTAATCCCACCTTTGGTCTTGCAGAAGGTGGATCCGGACTTGCCGCCGCGCGCCGCCCACGGCACGCAGTGGGCCAGCGACCGGATGAACCCCTCCTCTATATCGCACAGCCCACGACCTGAAACTACATGGATACGTCTAAACCAGTGTTTCCCAACGTGGGGCCCACGCCCCACAGGGAGGCAATTTGATAGTTAGGGAGGGCAATTTAAAAATGGACTCGACACGACTTTAAACCTTTCGCTTTGGGTTATTTAAATGCAATGCTAGATATCGGTGACAAATGCTGTAAATAATTATTACCGTCTAGCGAGCACCAAATTTAACAATTATTGTTTTCGAATGGGAACCGAATGTTCACCCCTGGCGTGACAAAACCATATCTAAATGCTAGAGTTTGAGATTCACATTATTATGCCGAGAATAACAGCGGACAGAGAGGTCTGTCCTAATATGTCTTAGTGCTGTGGACTGTTATTGCATGGGATTCAATGATTCTCGAATTCAAAGATATCCATACTTAATATTATAGGCTGTTGATTAGGTATAAATAAATAAAAGTTTGTAAAAAAGTTACCCTTAAGGGTGTAAAATAAACATAGGGGATAACACATTTACGGGTTCATTACAAATTCGTGGAGCTAAAGTTAAACGTTAAAAAGAATCTATCTATTATTATGTCTAATACCACGCGAGCGAAGCTGCGTGCGTCTACTAGTTTATTATATTACGCTGCGACCCATAGACGTCCCACTGCTGGGCACGGGTCTCCCCGACAGACACAGCTGCGGGAGGTCTAGAGCATACTCCGCCACGCTGCTCCAATGCGGATTGGTGGAGGGTTTATTATATGCCAGGACAACCCGCCAACCACCCATGGCCCTACCAACCTACAAATTGTCCATGTCCCTTTCTACCCCCCCCCCCCCTCCCCGTCTCGGGGAATAACGCCACTTTGATGGAGTACTCGGACGCCAGTCCGTGCGTCGTCTTGCGTCATCTTCTTCGTTATTGTGTTGGCCCTACCGCCCTCCACGGCCTCACCGTCCTTGTCCCGGTCCTGACAGCAGCGCTCGCCGCCGGCGCCCCCCAGCGGCGCCAGCAGCATGTGCCGCAGCCGGTGGAACTGCGGCGCGTAGTACACGCGGCACGGCAGCCCGTCCTGCGGCAGGGCCAGTTCCATTCAAAATTCAATATTATAGTTAGTTCATAGTTCATAGTTTATTGGTAACGATAAGTTACATGTCATTTTTTGATACAATTATGTATATTAAGTTGTATACATATTTAGATTTACTAGTTTAAAAAAATTTAAAAAATAAAATCATCGATTACTACATACAGCCATTGATAAATGTCAAAATATACAAAAATAAAAAATAAAACATGTCATAAGAAAAATAAAGAAAGCGTCTCATAATCAATATTATTTCGACCAAATCAGGTGTATCTACCACAACCTTTTCTTTGTCCCACTGTTGGGCACGGATTGCCTCTCGCAATGGGAGGGGTTAGGCCTAAGTCCCCTACGCTGGCCAAGTGCGGTGCGGTTATGGAAAACTCTCAGGCATGCAGGTTCCTCACGGTATTTCCTTTACAGTAACAGCAGGTGACATTTAATTTTTTAAATCGCAGTTATCTTAGAAAAGTTATTGGTGTGCGCCGCTACCGCCGATAACGATAAATAATGTAGAGTGTGGCCCTATTTCGGCAGGTTATACTGTTAATTATTTTTTTATTTATTTTATAGACATATTATTGTACAATACTTCTTTCTGTAACAGTTCTAATTTGACGAAATAAATTTATATTCATTCATTCATTCATTATTAAAAAATTACGAGAAGTGGCGTGGTGGTACCTTGAGCAGCACCTCGATGTGGTGCCGGTCGGCCTTCGCGGACTTGGCGCGGTCGCCCTCCGCGCCCTCCTCCTCTTGCTCGGCCTGAGTGCTGCAAAACCACCCTATGTATACAGCGTTTGTCACAGATGTCATGGACGTTAACGAACGATTTATGTTAATGTGATCATTTTGGTACTAACTGGAACAATAGACACAATGCCTTCGCACAAGTCGACGTTTGTCATAGATGTCACGGACGCTAACAAATGATTCATATCAATTAAATACTAACTGGAACAACACACAAAGTGCCTTCGCACAATTCGACGTTTGTCACAGATGTCATGGACGTTAACGAAGGATTCATATCATTTTAGTACTAACTGGAACAACACACAATGCCTTCGCACAATTTGACGTTTGTCACAGATGTCATGGACGTAATCGAACAATTCTTATCATTTAAATACTAACTGGAACAACATCACAGTTCCTTTACACAATTCGACGTTTGTCACAGATGAAATGGATGTTAACGAACTGCATTACAGTACTCCCAAATTAATAATGCGCATATAAATCTTCGCTAATTGTCGTATTCCCGGAAACATCCGAATCATTGAATCGGAGAAAGCCCTAAACAATGCACTTGCATTTTGCACCTTGTTCGAAAGAAACAGGAGTTAATGTCATATGTTAAATCATGTGAAACAATTGAAAACAATTCGGGCGGTCGGCAGCTGTCGCCGGTCAGTCAAAGGTCCGTCAGTCGTCTTTATAAATTGGTGGTGACTGCACGTCTTCTCTCTGTGTGGAATTATATAGAGCTGCTATTACACACCCTTCTTGGTTTTGTTTTCAAAGGTGATGAATGCATTATGCATGAAGAAAATGCACTTAACCACTCTATATACATATCGTCTTCCGACGCTCGGGGAATACGACCGTTGCCGAACAGTGACGAAGATTTCTATGCGCATTATTAATTTGGGAGTACTGTACGCACCTGTGCCGCTGCGCCCTCAACGTCTTCTGGTATGTGAGCGACGCGAGCGTCGCCGCTATGACGGAGCCGATCTCACCCGCACGTACCACGACCGGTACCAGCCCGCTCGATATTATCATCCCGCCCTGAAACAAACATAACTGTCTGTATGTCTGTCTACATAAAATAAAATAAACCACAAAAAAAAATTTTATTGTGTGGTTTTATGAAACTACGGTAAAAGTGAAACTTTTTTTCACATTATAGACATTTAACTAAAAATTTTTGGAATAATATTCCATTAAGGGTAATGAAAATGAAAATGAAAATGAAAATTATTTCGCTCTTAACTACAACGTAACATGCGAAATAAAAATAGCGTGGAGCACTGGCACAAATGATGTAATGTGACATGCGACAGACAAACCAAAACTTTCAGAACGATGTAATAAAAGTTTCACTTTCAAAAACTCAAACAACAAACACTCACACATGATGTATAAAAGGAACCGTTCTTAAATTAAGTAAAATCATTTTTAGTAACAGTGTAATCCATTTTTGGCTTTAGTATATCATCTAATATATAAAATTCTCGTGTCACAGTTTTAGTTACCATACTCCTCAGAAACGGCTTGGCCGATTCTCATGAAATGTTGTGTGCATATTGGTAGGTCTGAGAATCGGGCAACATCTATTTTTCATCCCCCTAAATGTTAAGGGTAGTCCACACCAAAAATTTTTTTTTAATTTTTATTTTTATTTTTATGATACAGCATTAGAAAAGACATACAACCCTGAATTTTCAACCCTTTACGATGAACCCCTATTTTTCCATAGCGATTTTTATTTTTAATAACATACATGGCAAAAAACGTTTGCCGGGTCAGCTAGTAACCTCATATAATTCATTCATCTCGCTACAACAAGACGTTCATACCTGGTTCTGTTGCTGGTTGTTTGAGAGCAGCTGAGAAAGTATCTGCTTCACCGTCTTCTTATCCCCGCGCTCCTCGTCTTCCTCAGCTCCTGGTAACACACCTTATATATCATCATCCCAACATTACAGTCCCACTGTTGGGCACGGGTCTCCTCAATGAATGGGAGTGATAAGGGTATGGTTTCACCATCCGGACAAACGTAAGGTTCCTTTGCAAAAGCTCATACATACCTTGCAATGCAGGTAGCTTATATAGATAGAGAACAACACAATTTTACAGATACCAGTGCAAATATTTATCTGTCAAATAAATATCTACCTCGCCGGGATTCAAACTCGAGACCCAAATCACGGCATAGCTATGGACGCTACTATCATGTTACCTACGCGAAAGCTATTTATTCAATAGAAGTGTTAAAAGTTTAGTGACATATTTCTGAATAAAAGAAACAAAAATCTTACCCCCTTGTTCTTTCTCTAATTCCTTCGATGAGTTATCTGCAAACAATATTATTATTGATTTAGCTAAGCAGTTTATACAAGCAGTACCAATACAGCTTATGAATACCAATATAAATAGTAAATAAAAAAATAAAAAAAGTTCAAATCTAAATAATAATGAGTTACAATTCCAATTCAGATACTAAATGAACTAGTAACGCATGTGTGACAGAGAACGAGACTCTTATGCGTCTTGTTCAAGCCTAGTCACTTGTCATGAGCGACAGCGGATGGGAGTTGCTGCATGCCCATTTGCCATCATATATCCTTACTAGTGGACGCCCGCAGCTTCGCTCGCGTGGTATTAGACATAACAATAGTTTCGTTTACACCTAGTAATATTCTTTAGCCTATGTTAACCAGTGAAGATGCAGCTTTCTAATGGTAAAAGATTTTTTTAAATCGGTCCAGTAGTTTTTGTGTGAAAACATTACAAACAAATCTTCCCTCTTTATAATATTGGTATAGAAGAATCTATATTACCTGTAACTTCGTTACTGACGTCTGTGTTGTCTTCAGCGTCCACTTTATCTTCGGCTGCAACAGAAAAGGGCATAACGTTAGATCCTACGCGTATAGTTTGGCTTGGTGTAACTTACGTCAATGTCCAAAAAAAATCTGTTACTCTGCTTTAAGATATTATTCGGATTAAATTAATTATCATTTTATTTGCAGAATATAATAGTTTTTCTATAGATTTTGTTAATTATTGCACAGCTTGCTACAGGCAAAAATGTAAATTACTACCACAACTACACAACTAGATACGGATCTTGATACGGGATAAATATATGTATATAAATATAAAAATAAAAAAAAACTACTGGCACAAACTTCCCAACGAGGGCGTCCTGAAAATCAGCGGCTGCGGGATTGCCACGGCCATTTGCTGAGGGCGTCCCATTTCGGCATCGCTAATTTTTACATAATTAAAATTGTATTGTTTCACAATGTTGTATGTCGAAATACATTTTTGTTATATGTTTATGTCTATACGAACGGATACAGCGATCGGATGATATTTTTTATGAATTACTAGTATTTTTTGTGATTGTACTGTTAATGAAATGTTTTTTACTGTAACAAAACAGTGCATTATAGTAATATAGATAGAGCATACCGCTGGAGTCCGCGTGCGCTCGAGTCTTGCCGCTTGGACTCGCCCACTTATCCTGGGCGTCGCGAAGCATCTTCTCCCCCGTGACGATGTCGTCGCCCACTGCCCACAGGCTGCGCACCACCGCTGGGAAGATAAACGAGTAAACATTGAGTTTTTTATAGATACAGGCATAGCATTTAACAAGCAATAAAGAGGTAAGATAGATATACCTATAACCTTCATAGTATTCAGTTGCTCGCAAATAGCACATTTACTTGATATTGTGGAGTCTGATAGAATACGTCACGTACTGATGCGAAACTAAGAAACAGGGGCACCAAGTTAAATGTCACCTATCTGTGACCCATAGACGTCCCACTACTGGACACGGGTCTCCCCCACATACACAGCTGTGGGAGGTCTAGATAGAGCATACTCCACTACGCTGCTCCAAAGCGGATTGGTGGAGGGGTTAGTGGCCAACCCAGTGTCGAATGTTCTCAAGCTACCCGAAGGTTTTCGACAAGGCTTAACGACTGTTTCCACCATTGAAAACAACCGGGACCGACGGCTTTACGTGCCCTCCGAAGCACGGTAGCGTCCATGAAATTTTGCCACTAGCGGTCATGCACCCCATCCACAAAATCTTTCGATCACATTGAATCGAAGCCATAGGGCTATGGACGCTACGTGTCACCTGCTGAACATGACATACAGACGAATGGCTCACCGGGCAGCCGCGGCTCGTGCAGGTGCGCGGAGGTGAGCGCGAGGTGGATGCCCTCCGAGTGCTGTTTGAACGTCTGTGGGGGAGACCCATGCCCAGCAGTGGGATAGCTCACCGGGCAGCCGCGGCTCGTGCAGGTGCGCGGAGGTGAGCGCGAGGTGGATGCCCTCCGAGTGCTGCTTGAACGCCTGGTATTCCTTCTCCGCCTCGCCCTCAGCCACGCTGCTGAATATCTCGTGACCTGAAATTGTTATATTAAATTTTTGGAACCATTGGTTCGATCCCAGGTTGGGCGCCACTTATTGGGTACTACTAACATAAAATGTTCACCCAACTTTTTTATAAATTATTTATTAGAATAATTTATGTTTACTAATTCAAATTCTTAAAAACTATATAATAGAAGAAAAAAAAAACTTTAACTATCTAACAAACAAATCAACTATTATTGTACCTATTATTTGTAACTATTATTGTATTATTATTGTAACTATTATGTAGTAACCTCAAGATGTTTTTGTATTTTTTTAAGTTCCAATTGGTGTGAAATACAAGGCTTTTTTTTTTACTAACATAAAATGTAGGGGTACAATTTAATTGCTGACCAAAAATTCTTTTAGCTTACCAAAATGGATCTTTTGCTCACCAAATATTATTTTACTAAAACAGTCACATTCAAGAAACATAATTTGAATAGAATAGAAAGAATAGAATAGAATAGCAATTTATTTCGACAAATTAACACAAGTACAACAACAATATGACTATAAAATAATAAATAATAACGATAGGATCTGCCGAAATAGGGCCGCACTATGGTCGTAGCGAACCACGACCGCTGTATTTCAGGGCGACCCAGCGTATTGAGCAGTTCGGACAGTAAATCTTAATCTTTAATCAATTTGGTGAGCAAAGTATCCATTTTGGTAGACATTTTGAATTTATTGGAAGTAATTTATGTGCCAGCGTCCATAGCCCAATGGCTCGGATCGATTCAATGTGATCGAAAGAATTCTTCTGCTTCTGTGGGGGAGACCCGTGCCCAGGAGTGGGACGATATTAGTCGCAGCGAATTTATGTGCATTTCTGGTATGCATTTGATACTTAAGCCAAACACAATTTGGTGAGCAAAGTATCCATTTTGGCAAGCTAAAAGAATTTTTGGTCAGCATTTAAATTGTATCATATCATCATGATAATCATCGATTTGAAATAAAACAAATCAGTTGACATATAAGAGAAAAAATGCATTATATAAAGATAAATCTGATATACAAGACAAGATACGATCCTCACCGGTCTCCGGCGATTATTGCATAGGTTAGAAAAATGGTGGTAAAATATGGAAAGGTGAGAAGATAAATTGAGTGAACAGCCTATATGCTGTTCATATATGTATAACTAGTGGACGCCCGCAGCTTCGCTCGCGTGAAATTAGACGTAACATAACCTAGTAGTTATATACGAAAAACTTTTATACCTACTAACTTTGCACCCCCCTTTTAACCCCCCCCCCCCCTTAAGAGATGAATTTCGAAACTCAATAAAAATCCTTCATAGGTACTGAATTTCATTCGAATAACATCAAAAACGGCAAAGTTTCATACTAACTTTGCACCCCCGTTTTACCCCCTTAGGGGATGAATTTTCAAAAATCCTTTCTTAGTGCTCCCCTACATTACAAAAGGAACCCCTGTTCAAAATTTCAAGTTTCTAGCCCTTATAGTTTAGGCCCTGCGTTGATATGTCAGTCAGTCAGTCAGTCAGTCAGTCAGTCAGTCAGTCAGTCAGTCAGTCAGTCAGTCAGTCACTTTCTCCTTTTATATATATAGATATGCTGTAACATCTCACCTTTCAGCATGAGCTCGTTGAGCTGAGCGATGAGAGCTTCGCGCATTTGCTTCGTGTCGTAGTTGATTTCGATCACGTCGGGAGGAAATTGGATGTCGTACGTTGATATCTTGTTGTACCTGTCAAACCAAGGGGCACCCTATTGAATTTATAAAGTCCAATATACGAGTACTTCGCATCCAATATCGTCGAAAAATTAATTGGTTTCAGCTTTAATTTATATATCAGAATATATGTGTTTCTTTTTATTTAAGGCGCGAGTAGTAAAACTTAGTCGTTTTAGTAGTAAACGTTAATAACTAAATTAGTAAAAAGTAATAAAACAAATAAAATTAGATAGTAATCCATTTTTATTAAAATTTTCCTGCAAATACGCAATTGTAATTAAAACAATTGCGTATTGTACATTAAGTAAACAATATTCAAACATCCTTGATTAAGTATGATTACGACTTTGCATACTGCGTTGGATACAGAACATCACCTGAAGCAGGCCGTGGTGAGGCGGCTGACGAACGCGTGCGAGTGCTCGTTGAGCGGGTGCGGGCACTGCGCGCGCGCATACCGCGGCGCGGCCAGGCGCGCGCGCACGTACTGCGCGAGGGAGAGCGAGAGCGCCGCGCGCGACAGCCGGCTGCCGCGCGACACCGCCCCGCAGCGCTCGCAGCGCGACCAGAACATCACCTGAAGCAGGCCGTGGTGAGGCGGCTGACGAACGCGTGCGAGTGCTCGTTGAGCGGGTGCGGGCACTGCGCGCGCGCATACCGCGGCGCGGCCAGGCGCGCGCGCACGTACTGCGCGAGGGAGAGCGAGAGCGCCGCGCGCGACAGCCGGCTGCCGCGCGACACCGCCCCGCAGCGCTCGCAGCGCGACCAGAACATCACCTGAAGCAGGCCGTGGTGAGGCGGCTGACGAACGCGTGCGAGTGCTCGTTGAGCGGGTGCGGGCACTGCGCGCGCGCATACCGCGGCGCGGCCAGGCGCGCGCGCACGTACTGCGCGAGGGAGAGCGAGAGCGCCGCGCGCGACAGCCGGCTGCCGCGCGACACCGCCCCGCAGCGCTCGCAGCGCGACCAGAACATCACCTGAAGCAGGCCGTGGTGAGGCGGCTGACGAACGCGTGCGAGTGCTCGTTGAGCGGGTGCGGGCACTGCGCGCGCGCATACCGCGGCGCGGCCAGGCGCGCGCGCACGTACTGCGCGAGGGAGAGCGAGAGCGCCGCGCGCGACAGCCGGCTGCCGCGCGACACCGCCCCGCAGCGCTCGCAGCGCGACCAGAACATCACCTGGCGCGCACGACGAAAATAAACATTAAAAAAAAAAAATGGTTGTCTGTAAAGTCGGTTTACTGACGATAGTTGAACGTGACAACGTCTTAAGAAAATACTGATGTGCTATAAACAATTGACACCACATTCACTTTTCACTGCACTTGATACTCGATCAAAACATGTAAATAAATGTACTATAGTATAGCAGCTGTCCACGCAGACGCATCGCTCACTCAAGTAGGAGAGAGACGGATGTCGAACGCTGCCGAACGCAAAGCCCGATTGTGCTTCTTTGTCGCTCGTTCCGCGCTCTCGCTTGCACTTCAAGCCTTAGATGCAACGCCTCAGAGCGAGGTAACGCCGCATGACGTCAGAGCGAGGTAACGACGCATGACGTCACACTTTTTCGGATGCGTTGGCGTTCATCGATTTAATAAACGTTATCACGTCAAAAATAACACGGTTCAGATTTAAACGACGTAAGTTCTCCTTAACTCCTCTGACTTATGCGCAGGACCCTGATGCGTCCTCTCGAGCGTGATGTATACAACAACATTTGAGCGGTCATAAAAACGAAGCAGGATTTCAAAAACGTGAAAAAATTGTTGCATGCAGCACACCACAGAACAGATAAAGGAGGTTAGAAAGGCCATCGAGTCAGTTTTGAATCGGAACCACTGTCGCCAGTTACCCACACTTAGATACACGTTATTATTACCTTTACATAAAATATTCATCAGCCATTGGTCAAATTGCACGAGAATCGCAACTTTTAAAAACTAACCTTAGCATCAAATCAATAAGGATACTTTTTGCTCGCGTCAAGTTGTAGAATTGTGCAAGTTTTGACCTTGTCGACACTTTATGTTGCCAGTAAGTGTTTTGCACAAATTTCGTGCAATAATAAGATTTTAGAGGTTCTTCATAGGATTCATAATGAAACTCGTGATCTGTCCGATTGTCGAATGAATAATTTATTTGTAAAATCACCTATTTATATTTACATTTTCTTTCATACATACTACACTATTTAAAACACTATTTTGACGACCGCGAGACCGCGAGACGAGATGCTCCGCCGCCGATGCGCCGTGTATCGTAGTTCGCGTATTCATCCTCGAAGACCCGATGCGTGAAAATGAAGAAGGAAGAAAGCTGGTGATCTGCTTGATCTGCCTGCGCGTGCTTCGGATTAAAAACCGCTTTTCTCAAAGCGAATCGGTCGGCCGGCGTCTGCACGATGTTTTCTTCTTGTTTCTGTAACCGACGTTGGCAAGATTGCTCCTGCCTTCAAACCGCTTTTTTCAAAGCGAAACCTGTGCCTGAAGAAGTGCTGCGTCCGTGCCCTATGTTTCTATAGACATACGTCATACACGTACCAACGTCTTTTTCAAGACGATTGCGTCACTGTTTCATATTAACAACGTAGGTAACTGGTAACTGGTTCGAAGGTATGAGGTATCCGTGTGAGGTATTCTTGAGGTATTCGGAGGTATTCGGAGGTAAGGTAACCGGTAGGTACTGAACCACTACAAGATTAGTAAAATAGAGTATATTTTATTTTACTATATTATTTATTTATTTATTTAACCTTTATTGAGCCAAAAGATGCCTAACGGCGGTGAAATTAATAAATAAAAGTTAAGAAACAAAATTTACTGCATATTTGAGAAAATTGATCGTGCAATTTTATATGTTATTTACTGGTAACCCAACTAGAGATGTAAACATATTTATCGATAAATATATTTTGAAACTTGTTTAGAGTTATGTAGGTACCTATAATGCTACATCCGCATAAATGACTCTTTTAAAATGAAAAAAATGAAAATGAAAAATGATTTATTAACCAACCAACAGATACAAATAAAAGTAAAAAGTAACACTGAAAACATATGCAACTTGAGTTTTGCTTCCTTTAAGTGTTGCGCCTGTTCCATACATCTATCTTATTAACATGCATTTTTTTTATTATCTTTACATGAAAAATTACATTATAATTATTTATTTTATTAAAAAGTTTCAGAGTGAGTGTACGTACTTAAATAAATACACAGGTACAGTTTTAATATATACAGTTGCGCGACGAATGTACGTATGCAGAGCAATGATGGGGACTCTTTTGTATTCGAATTTTTTACAATAAATTAATGCAATCTTATATTTAAATTATTTTTCTTTAATAGCTTTGGTAAAGTCTGTAATATGCTTCTCAGTAGAATATAATACAATCTGATGATAACTAAGGTTGCTAAATAATTGAGTTCCGACAAAGTTGCGCAAAATCGAGTAAAGTTGTTCCAAAGTGGTACATTGTTTTTTAGGGATCCAAATTATCTACCCGTTACATTTATCCAATGCTGGTTATTAGGATCCTTTGGATACCTTAAATAAATACATAATATAAATTAGTACTAAATTACTTATTTAGTACTAATTACTTATTTAGTACCTACTAATTTATACTATGTATTTATTTTAGGTTAGGTTACACCTACTCCTTGAAATTAAGTATTTACACCTGAAACTACTTTAATTACTTACTCAAGATCAAGACTTATCGAAAAATTTATCTTATACTTTCACAACACTATCTCGCTGCGAAAGAACTCAACAGAACATCGTGACGTCATCGCATTCTGTAGGACAGAATACATTGCGCACGAACTATGTGTTCACGTGGATTACTTGCGTACTTTACCGGCAATGTATATTTTTCGTGCAGCTCTTCGCACCACCGCAGTCCGAAAGCGACTAAAAGTATGCACGCGTGATTTCGGTTGAAGTATGATTGTTTAATCATACTTGTTGGCGCGCCTGTCACGCCCACATTTCCATTCTATCCTCCTTTATCTGTTCTGTGCAGCACACACTGACGAGTTAACAACATAACATTTTTGTATCAACCTTTGGCCATTAAACACAAAACCTTTTAAAGAAAACATTACCTAAATCGATCAAACAGTTTTTGAAGTAATTGTCATAATATGCGACATTCGTTTTGCGCTTACATAAACCCACATCCTGAACGTCTTTTCCGTAGCGGCTAACAAGTATGAAAAAAAAAGTGTTATGTTGTCGTAACATTGAACTGCTTCTAATTTTGACACTAATATAAATACAGTACCTGTTTGTTAAGTTCTTCGTTTGGCTTGTCCACGTTACTGTGGCCGATGGTGTTACACGTAATCGTGATGCACACTTCGCCGTGCACAAATCTGCGAAAATATTATCAACATCAACTTCGTCGTCATCATTACAGAAAGAAATAAAGAGCTTATTTCACCAGAACCCTTTCTTTGTCCCACTGTTGGGCAAACTGTCTTCTCTCAGAATGGGAGGGATTAGGCCTTAGTCCACCACGCTGGCCAAGTGCGGATTGGCAGACTTCGCATACCTTCGTGAACGTTATGATGAACTCTCAGGCATGCAGGTTTCTTCACGATGTGTCCTTCACCGTTACAGCAAGTGACATTTAATTTCTTAAATCGCACATAACTTAGATGTCCCTCACCGTTATAGCAAGTGACATTTAATTTCTTAAATCGCACATAACTTAGAAAAGTCATTGGGGGTTTGAACCCGGACCGCTCGAGTGAGAGGCGAGTTCGTTAGCCACTGGGCTGTCACCGCAATCTCAAAGAGCTTACCATGAAGCTTTTATTCTACACAAGACCACCGTCGAGCGGCGACTGAGCTACGAGGAACAAATTTATGATGAGCCAATGAGCGAACAGCGAGTGACGTACGAGCGACGAAGTGAAGGGGGAAGCGAGCGCGGGTCGAGGGGCGATGTGATGAGCCGATGAGCGAGCGAGGGGGAGAGGGGGAGCGAGGGGAGGAGCTAGGGGGGTCGAGGGGGAGGGTGGGGGACTGACCTGCGCACGTGCTGGTTGACGGGCAGGTGGCAGGCGGCGGCGGAGCACTTGTGGTGCGAGTTGAAGCAGTACCGCTCGAGGAACGCGCCCAGCGCGATGTCGTGCCGCCCGTACATCTCCATCGTCACCACCCTGCGGTGTTCGACGCTTTGTGTTTGTCGGACTTTTCATAGGTTTACATTTTTCGAATCAAATGTCGCAAAAAAGAAAACAAAAAAGGACCATCCCTTTTTGCATTTTACATTTTTTCGAATCAAATGTCGCAAAACAAAAAAAAAAGGACCATCCTTTTTTTTTTTTTTTGGTTCAACGAGTGGGACACCTTGAAAAGGTATCCGCACGTCGTGGGAGCAACGCCGGATTATGTGGGACTTTCACCCAATAATATTTATATAATAAGTTAAAGTTAAATACACACTAAAATAACATACAAGCCAAATAACAAAAAGTAAAATAATTGTACCAGGCGTTACTTTGCGGAACTCCATTATTACAAACCAAAAATTTTGCAACTGATCCGCGAACAAAAATGTATGGTGATGTATGTATGTATACCTTCATGCACGCGATCAATGAATACACACACCAACACGTGTTTCACCCCAAAACGGGATTAGTTGCAAAGTAGATTAATTTTTGTTTTCTTACAAAAAGTAAATATAAAGTTTGCTGAAGTAATACTTGACGAAAATGGATCGCACTCAGCACTGGCACTGAGTAGTATAACCACAGCCGCTGGTTTTCAGTGCGACCCGACCGAGACACTCACCAAGGGTTGACGCAGAAGTCAGGCACATTAGGCGACTTACTGCTATAGCTGTATAGCAGCAAGCTCACCCGCTGGTGGTTCTCTGGCGACAGGGGGTCGATCGGCTCATTACTCTCCTTTTCTCGTGCACTCGGCTCTGTATCTGGTTCAGGCTTCTTTATAACTGAAGGGTTGTTGTAGAGGGGACATTCGCCTGAAACATTTTAAATGATGATTGTGCCATCAAATGTCAAAATGTTACGGTTACTGTATTGGTTGCGCGTAACGTTAAGGATTGCGTAACCCACACAATTGATAGAGGATTTGATAATTGATAACAATTAAGTATCGGCAAGTGTTTATTGATAAAATATAAAAAAAATACAAATTTTTTCTATCGACTAATTTTGCACACAATTCAATTACACAGTACTCAGTACACAATAAAATGTAAAAAAAGGATTAATTCAAAAAATAAAATAATTTAAAAATATCACTTAAAAACTCGTCAATATTATATTATAATAACATTTATTAATGACCAATTTTTTAAATTATCTTTTGCTGAATCGAATCGAAATTGAATGTCTCTTTGAATGTTATTGATTGTTCGGAGCGAATAATTTTTATATTTTAATAATAATAATGTAATGAATACATATATACATATATTTTTAAAGGCAAATCTTATCAATAAATCGAAAACTAGAATAATAACATTAAACTAAAACAATTAATTAAGTCTAGTTAGTGTAACAGCTTACGTTTGTGCGTGTCGATAGCGGCGCGGCAGCCGACCGCTCGGTAGCTGGCGAGCGCGGCGCGCAGCGCGGGCTCGTCCGCCGGCCGCGTGATCGCGCGCGACACGAACGCGTGCGCCGGCTGCGGCGGACATTCAGATTAATTCCAACAACATCACACATCTGTTTCGTTAGTATTTGATGTTATAGCGGCAACATAAATACATCATCTGTGAAAATTTCAACTGTCTAACTATCACGGTTCGTGAGATACAGCCTGATGACAGACGGACAGTGAATTAGAAATAGGGTCCCGTTTTACCCTTTGGGTACCGACCCTAAAAAAACATGTAAATGTATACCATGCTAGATTAGCACACACATTATTCTTATTTTTTTTAAATAGTTTGGTATTATGTCCGACAATTGTATGTGTATATCTGGGTCCAATCTTGAGCTTTATTTGTTTTTTTGTATAAACGTAGGCTGAAAAGACTGTTTCAGAACGTACGGGATAATTTTGGCGGAACCCTAATGACTAATCTACGGAATATAGGTCCTACCTGCAAAACCCAGTCTGGGAACCCCCGCTGTAGATTACCTTGAGCGCCGGCCGCGCGGGCTGCGGGCGGTGCGCGTCGCGGCGCAGCGCGCGCGGCGTGTGCGGCGTGTGCGGCGCGCGCGTCAGCACCAGCTCGGGCGGCGGCGCCGGGATCACGATGTTCGGGGACATCGACAGCACCACGTCGTCTGTGCTCCATCTGCTGTAGATTACCTTGAGCGCCGGCCGCGCGGGCTGCGGGCGGTGCGCGTCGCGGCGCAGCGCGCGCGGCGTGTGCGGCGTGTGCGGCGCGCGCGTCAGCACCAGCTCGGGCGGCGGCGCCGGGATCACGATGTTCGGGGACATCGCCAGCACCACGTCGTCTGTGCTCCGTCTGCTGTAGATTACCTTGAGCGCCGGCCGCGCGGGCTGCGGGCGGCGCGCGTCGCGGCGCAGCGCGCGCGGCGTGTGCGGCGTGTGCGGCGCGCGCGTCAGCACCAGCTCGGGCGGCGGCGCCGGGATCACGATGTTCGGGGACATCGCCAGCACCACGTCGTCTGTGCTCCATCTGCTGTAGATTACCTTGAGCGCCGGCCGCGCGGGCTGCGGGCGGTGCGCGTCGCGGCGCAGCGCGCGCGGCGTGTGCGGCGTGTGCGGCGCGCGCGTCAGCACCAGCTCGGGCGGCGGCGCCGGGATCACGATGTTCGGGGACATCGACAGCACCACGTCGTCTGTGCTCCATCTGCTGTAGATTACCTTGAGCGCCGGCCGCGCGGGCTGCGGGCGGTGCGCGTCGCGGCGCAGCGCGCGCGGCGTGTGCGGCGTGTGCGGCGCGCGCGTCAGCACCAGCTCGGGCGGCGGCGCCGGGATCACGATGTTCGGGGACATCGACAGCACCACGTCGTCTGTGCTCCATCTGCTGTAGATTACCTTGAGCGCCGGCCGCGCGGGCTGCGGGCGGTGCGCGTCGCGGCGCAGCGCGCGCGGCGTGTGCGGCGTGTGCGGCGCGCGCGTCAGCACCAGCTCGGGCGGCGGCGCCGGGATCACGATGTTCGGGGACATCGACAGCACCACGTCGTCTGTGCTCCATCTGCTGTAGATTACCTTGAGCGCCGGCCGCGCGGGCTGCGGGCGGTGCGCGTCGCGGCGCAGCGCGCGCGGCGTGTGCGGCGTGTGCGGCGCGCGCGTCAGCACCAGCTCGGGCGGCGGCGCCGGGATCACGATGTTCGGGGACATCGACAGCACCACGTCGTCTGTGCTCCATCTGCTGTAGATTACCTTGAGCGCCGGCCGCGCGGGCTGCGGGCGGTGCGCGTCGCGGCGCAGCGCGCGCGGCGTGTGCGGCGTGTGCGGCGCGCGCGTCAGCACCAGCTCGGGCGGCGGCGCCGGGATCACGATGTTCGGGGACATCGACAGCACCACGTCGTCTGTGCTCCATCTGCTGTAGATTACCTTGAGCGCCGGCCGCGCGGGCTGCGGGCGGTGCGCGTCGCGGCGCAGCGCGCGCGGCGTGTGCGGCGTGTGCGGCGCGCGCGTCAGCACCAGCTCGGGCGGCGGCGCCGGGATCACGATGTTCGGGGACATCGACAGCACTACGTCGTCTGTGCTCCATCTGGTGTATAGAATAGAATAGAATAGAATAGAATAGAATATAATATATAATAGATATTATAAATGCGAAAGTAACTCGTGTCTGTCTGTCTGTGTCGCTTTCACGCCAAAACTACAGAACCGATTTAAATGAAATTTAGTACACAGATAGTCTAGAGCCTGAGAAAGGACATAGGCTACTTTTTATTTGGAAAAAAGTGTTGTAAGGGGTTGAAAAGGGGGTTGAAAGGTTCTATGAAAGATTTGTCATTTTCAGAACTAGAAGCATAAAATTTATATTATAGGCTGCTGATTATTTTGTAAGGGTGTAAAATAATCTAATTCCACGCGAGCGAAGCTGCGGGCGTCCACTAGTAATAGAATATAATATAATAAATATTTATTTTGCTTTGCACACAAAAATAAATAAAAAATACAGTTCACATTATCATTTAAGTAGGTAATACAAAGCAAAATAGGACTGCACTCAGCATTTTCCATGATCCTAATGAATCATGACGCTAATTTTCAGTGCGGCCCGTTTTGAGTTAGTTTGATCGGTAAATCCATTTTATTTTTTGTATTACTAGATAAGTAATGACAGACACAAGAAATATTTAGTATAGATAACATTAATGTGGTGTCTGTGTCAGCGGTGTAGTGGAAAAAAGTAAAGAAAAATAAGGAAACATTCACTGCGACCCATAGACGTCCCACTACTTGGCACGGGTCTCCCCACAGACACAGCTGCGGGAGGTCTAGAGCTTACTCCACCACGCTGCTCTTAAGCCACCCGAAGGTCTTTAACAAGGCTTAAAGACTGTTTCCATCATTGAAAACATCCGGGACCGACGGCTTTACGTGCCCTGTGTGTCTAATTCCACGCGAGCGAAGCTGCGGGCGTCCACTAGTAATAGAAAGTGATTACATAAACGAATTTTACACACCTATCGCTGTGAGTGTCAGCTTTCAACTTGGCTTCCTCCTGAGGCAGGAACACTTCATCTTCCACCGACATTCTAGATCTCAGGGGGTCGCTAAAATCTCTTATAGGAACCCCACAGCTCAAGTTCTTATCACTGTCTGTCTTACGGGCGAATGGCTTTGCCTTCTGTGTTGAACCGTCCACTTCCTTAGATTTCAGTTCAGTCGATTCGAGATCAGTGCTAGCCTTAATATCTTCGGCATGAGATTTAGACGCTTCTGTGTTAGTTTCCATAGTATTAGACTCACGGTCTCTAAGATATGTGACGTGGTCCTGTTTCTGTTCGCCATTTTCTGATTTATCGACATTCATTTTAACTCCTTCAGTCTTAGATTCTATGTTTGATTTCATATAACCGCTACTTGAATTCCCGTCTGTAACGCTGTCGTGTTTCTGTGAACCATCTTTATTGACATTCATTTTGTTTATTTCATCATTATCATCACTAGATTTAACATTTTCAGAATTCAATTCATTTCCACTCGCGTTACTAGCGATATCGCTTTCAAGGGTATCATTGCTCTTTGCACCGAAAACATCATCATTGATTTCGTCACCGAGTTTATCTCCATCATCACAATTCCTTTCACTTTTACACACATCTCTTTTGTTCATTTCATCTGCAATGTCTCTGTCGTCATCGTCAAAAGTCCCCGGTTCAGGTAGGGAGGCCTCTATGTCTGCTAGAAAAGCCTTTTCGAGTTTCCAATTGTAACAGGCCAGCAACATGAACTTGACAACTTTTTTTACGCGAATGAGCTCTTGCAGTGACCCTCCGCGAAGCAGTATGCAGCAGCCCAGTTGTGGCTCAGCGCATCCCTCAAGTACCATAAGTGTTTTGCCGGAATCTGACACAAGATATAGATTACTAGATTTCGCTATTTAGTTGTAAATAATAACTAACTGAAAGCCAAGCTAATGCCTTGTGTATTCCTAACAAAAAAAGAAAACTTCTATTACTAAAAGTAACTACAAACCAGACTTTGTAATTAGTTACGTATAAGTAGATTTACTTTTTTTCATAAGCATCATTGCAATTTCAAAAAAAAAAGGTAATTTCTTTTGGAGATATTATGACCTAGTAGTGGCATGTTGATGCTTGCGTAAATAAGCATTTTTATTTATCTTCATTATTACTAATACTAATTATTACTACCTTATTAAACTAATCCTTGGGACATCATCATCATCGTCGCTTGATTTGTTTACGTTATTATCATTGATAAGACAAGTATCAGTACGTAATTATCGCGATAATTATCGTTGATAATTATCAAGATTATCAAGATAAGATAATAATCTTGATAATTATGAAGATTAATATCTTGATAACTATCCTGTGCAACCCTGCCTGGAGTATAAGCCGTTCAACTCTGCTAGATTATACACTCACAGTTCTTAACGTAGAAGTTCTTGCAGGTCCCCAGCCGGGGCATGCCTATCCTGGCGTCGATGGAGGCCACCAGGTCGGCGCTCGCGCAGCGCGCGGCCCGCCGCAGCGCGCGCTCCCGCACCCCCACCGCCAGCGCGACGCCCCTTACCAGAACCACCTTCGGACGCAGGGCGGATAGTTTCCGCTAGATTATGCACTCACAGTTCTTAACGTAGAAGTTCTTGCAGGTCCCCAGCCGGGGCATGCCTATCCTGGCGTCGATGGAGGCCACCAGGTCGGCGCTCGCGCAGCGCGCGGCCCGCCGCAGCGCGCGCTCCCGCACCCCCACCGCCAGCGCGACGCCCCTTACCAGAACCACCTTCGGACGCAGGGCGGATAGTTTCCGCTAGATCGTACACTCACAGTTCTTAACGTAGAAGTTCTTGCAGGTCCCCAGCCGGGGCATGCCTATCCGCGCGTCGATGGAGGCCACCAGGTCGGCGCTCGCGCAGCGCGCGGCCCGCCGCAGCGCGCGCTCCCGCACCCCCACCGCCAGCGCGACGCCCCTTACCAGAACCACCTTCGGACGCAGGGCGGATAGTTTCCGCTAGATCGTACACTCACAGTTCTTAACGTAGAAGTTCTTGCAGGTCCCCAGCCGGGGCATGCCTATCCGCGCGTCGATGGAGGCCACCAGGTCGGCGCTCGCGCAGCGCGCGGCCCGCCGCAGCGCGCGCTCCCGCACCCCCACCGCCAGCGCGACGCCCCTTACCAGAACCACCTTTGGACGCAGGGCGGATAGTTTCCGCTAGATTGTACACTCACAGTTCTTAACGTAGAAGTTCTTGCAGGTCCCCAGCCGGGGCATGCCTATCCGCGCGTCGATGGAGGCCACCAGGTCGGCGCTCGCGCAGCGCGCGGCCCGCCGCAGCGCGCGCTCCCGCACCCCCACCGCCAGCGCGACGCCCCTTACCAGAACCACCTTCGGACGCAGGGCGGATAGTTTCCGCTAGATCGTACACTCACAGTTCTTAACGTAGAAGTTCTTGCAGGTCCCCAGCCGGGGCATGCCTATCCGCGCGTCGATGGAGGCCACCAGGTCGGCGCTCGCGCAGCGCGCGGCCCGCCGCAGCGCGCGCTCCCGCACCCCCACCGCCAGCGCGACGCCCCTTACCAGAACCACCTTTGGACGCAGGGCGGATAGTTTCCGCTAGATTGTACACTCACAGTTCTTAACGTAGAAGTTCTTGCAGGTCCCCAGCCGGGGCATGCCTATCCGCGCGTCGATGGAGGCCACCAGGTCGGCGCTCGCGCAGCGCGCGGCCCGCCGCAGCGCGCGCTCCCGCACCCCCACCGCCAGCGCGACGCCCCTCACCAGAACCACCTTCGGACGCAGGGCGGATAGTTTCCGCTAGATAACACTCACAGTTCTTAACGTAGAAGTTCTTGCAGGTCCCCAGCCGGGGCATGCCTATCCGCGCGTCGATGGAGGCCACCAGGTCGGCGCTGGCGCAGCGCGCGGCCCGCCGCAGCGCGCGCTCCCGCACCCCCACCGCCAGCGCGACGCCCTCGCGCCGCAGCGCGTCCTGCACCGCGCGCGCCGCGCCGCCCCTCACCAGAACCACATACGGACGCAGGGCGGATAGTTTCCGCTAGATCGTACACTCACAGTTCTTAACGTAGAAGTTCTTGCAGGTCCCCAGCCGGGGCATGCCTATCCGCGCGTCGATGGAGGCCACCAGGTCGGCGCTCGCGCAGCGCGCGGCCCGCCGCAGCGCGCGCTCCCGCACCCCCACCGCCAGCGCGACGCCCCTTACCAGAACCACCTTTGGACGCAGGGCGGATAGTTTCCGCTAGATTGTACACTCACAGTTCTTAACGTAGAAGTTCTTGCAGGTCCCCAGCCGGGGCATGCCTATCCGCGCGTCGATGGAGGCCACCAGGTCGGCGCTCGCGCAGCGCGCGGCCCGCCGCAGCGCGCGCTCCCGCACCCCCACCGCCAGCGCGACGCCCCTTACCAGAACCACCTTCGGACGCAGGGCGGATAGTTTCCGCTAGATTGTACACTCACAGTTCTTAACGTAGAAGTTCTTGCAGGTCCCCAGCCGGGGCATGCCTATCCTGGCGTCGATGGAGGCCACCAGGTCGGCGCTCGCGCAGCGCGCGGCCCGCCGCAGCGCGCGCTCCCGCACCCCCACCGCCAGCGCGACGCCCCTCACCAGAACCACCTTCGGACGCAGGGCGGATAGTTTCCGCTAGATTGTACACTCACAGTTCTTAACGTAGAAGTTCTTGCAGGTCCCCAGCCGGGGCATGCCTATCCTGGCGTCGATGGAGGCCACCAGGTCGGCGCTCGCGCAGCGCGCGGCCCGCCGCAGCGCGCGCTCCCGCACCCCCACCGCCAGCGCGACGCCCTCGCGCCGCAGCGCGTCCTGCACCGCGCGCGCCGCGCCGCCCCTCACCAGAACCACATACGGACGCAGGGCGGATAGTTTCCGCTAGATTGTACACTCACAGTTCTTAACGTAGAAGTTCTTGCAGGTCCCCAGCCGGGGCATGCCTATCCGCGCGTCGATGGAGGCCACCAGGTCGGCGCTCGCGCAGCGCGCGGCCCGCCGCAGCGCGCGCTCCCGCACCCCCACCGCCAGCGCGACGCCCCTTACCAGAACCACCTTCGGACGCAGGGCGGATAGTTTCCGCTAGATTGTACACTCACAGTTCTTAACGTAGAAGTTCTTGCAGGTCCCCAGCCGGGGCATGCCTATCCGCGCGTCGATGGAGGCCACCAGGTCGGCGCTCGCGCAGCGCGCGGCCCGCCGCAGCGCGCGCTCCCGCACCCCCACCGCCAGCGCGACGCCCCTTACCAGAACCACCTTCGGACGCAGGCGGATAGTTTCCGCTAGATTGTACACTCACAGTTCTTAACGTAGAAGTTCTTGCAGGTCCCCAGCCGGGGCATGCCTATCCGCGCGTCGATGGAGGCCACCAGGTCGGCGCTCGCGCAGCGCGCGGCCCGCCGCAGCGCGCGCTCCCGCACCCCCACCGCCAGCGCGACGCCCCTTACCAGAACCACCTTCGGACGCAGGCGGATAGTTTCCGCTAGATTGTACACTCACAGTTCTTAACGTAGAAGTTCTTGCAGGTCCCCAGCCGGGGCATGCCTATCCTGGCGTCGATGGAGGCCACCAGGTCTGCGCTGGCGCAGCGCGCGGCCCGCCGCAGCGCGCGCTCCCGCACCCCCACCGCCAGCGCGACGCCCCTTACCAGAACCACCTTCGGACGCAGGCGGATAGTTTCCGCTAGATTGTACACTCACAGTTCTTAACGTAGAAGTTCTTGCAGGTCCCCAGCCGGGGCATGCCTATCCTGGCGTCGATGGAGGCCACCAGGTCGGCGCTCGCGCAGCGCGCGGCCCGCCGCAGCGCGCGCTCCCGCACCCCCACCGCCAGCGCGACGCCCCTTACCAGAACCACCTTCGGACGCAGGGGGATAGTTTCCGCTAGATCATACACTCACAGTTCTTAACGTAGAAGTTCTTGCAGGTCCCCAGCCGGGGCATGCCTATCCTGGCGTCGATGGAGGCCACCAGGTCGGCGCTCGCGCAGCGCGCGGCCCGCCGCAGCGCGCGCTCCCGCACCCCCACCGCCAGCGCGACGCCCCTTACCAGAACCACCTTCGGACGCAGGGCGGATAGTTTCCGCTAGATTGTACACTCACAGTTCTTAACGTAGAAGTTCTTGCAGGTCCCCAGCCGGGGCATGCCTATCCTGGCGTCGATGGAGGCCACCAGGTCGGCGCTCGCGCAGCGCGCGGCCCGCCGCAGCGCGCGCTCCCGCACCCCCACCGCCAGCGCGACGCCCCTTACCAGAACCACCTTCGGACGCAGGGCGGATAGTTTCCGCTAGATTGTACACTCACAGTTCTTAACGTAGAAGTTCTTGCAGGTCCCCAGCCGGGGCATGCCTATCCTGGCGTCGATGGAGGCCACCAGGTCGGCGCTCGCGCAGCGCGCGGCCCGCCGCAGCGCGCGCTCCCGCACCCCCACCGCCAGCGCGACGCCCCTCACCAGAACCACCTTCGGACGCAGGGCGGATAGTTTCCGCTAGATTGTACACTCACAGTTCTTAACGTAGAAGTTCTTGCAGGTCCCCAGCCGGGGCATGCCTATCCTGGCGTCGATGGAGGCCACCAGGTCGGCGCTGGCGCAGCGCGCGGCCCGCCGCAGCGCGCGCTCCCGCACCCCCACCGCCAGCGCGACGCCCTCGCGCCGCAGCGCGTCCTGCACCGCGCGCGCCGCGCCGCCCCTCACCAGAACCACCTTTGGACGCAGGGCGGATATGCGAGCAGCACAACGTACCAGGTATTCCTGCTCCTGGGGTACGAAAATTGATTGAGATACTTTTGGAGGACGCGGATGTATGTATCGGATAACGCAACAAGTAAAAAACGTTAATGGTTATTTATTTATTTATTTAATCCATACTAATATTATAAATGCGAAAATAACTGTCTCTCTGTCTGTCTGTGTCGCTTTTACGCCAAAACCACTGAACCGATTTAAATGAAATTTGGTACACAGATAGTCTAGAGCCTGAGAAAGGACATAGGCTACTTTTTATTTGGAAAAAAGTGTTGTAAGGGGTTGAATACGGGGATGAAAGGAAATTCTTCTATGAAAGTTATGTCATTTTCAGAACTAGAAGCATAAAATTTATATTTTAGGCTGTTGATTAGATAGAAATAAATATGGCATTCAAAGTTTGTAAAAAAATTGTAAGGGTGTAAAATAAACATACATTATTATGTCTAATTCCACGCGAGCGAAGCTGCGGGCAGTCCACTAGTCTTTATTAAACCAAAAAGTATTGTGGTACAAAAGGCGGACTTAATTCTAAAAGCATAATCTACCAGTCGACCTTTGGGCCAAGCAGATAAGGTATGGTAAGTCGCGGAAGAAATGTTTTACTAAGACATTAAAAATAAAAGGACTTAATTGGGTGTGGTTTGTAAATGTTAGTAGGATGTCGTTGTGATGGGTACGTCCGTGCGTGCGTTCGTGCGAGCGTGCGTGCGTGTGTGTGTGTGTGTGTGTGTGTGTGTGTGTGTGTGTGTGTGTTTGGCACACTCATCCTCACCTGCATGAGCACGGGCTCGAGCGAGGTGAGCTTGCCCTCGACGCGCTGGTACGCGATCGAGCAGTCCAAGAGCAACACGGTGGGGTTGGAGATCTGCTGCGGCATGCCCCTGCGAACATATCACCTAATTTATTGGGAGTTGCACGTTGTACCTACTCCATAATATAATTTTGTCTGGGCAAGCACAATTATTCTATTTATCTATGTTGCAGTGATCAATCAACAGATAAGTGTGCAGCATCGCTACAGTTTAAACTAGGGCAGAGGTCGGCAACCTTGTCGTAAAAAAATAACAATTTACAAAATTAAAAGATATTTGAAGAGCCACAAAAATGTTTCATGCCATACTAATTTGTAGAAAATTCACGGAGCAAAGTGCTGTTGTCATTCTTAAAGGAGACCAATGAATTATGGACAAATGACGTTGATAGCCCAATGGCTCGCCTCGATTCAATGTGATCGAAAGAGTTAAGCAACGACAGGCGCGGTCGGACTGTGGATGGGTGACCGCTATTAGCAAAATATCATGGACGCTACCGTGTTTCGGAGGGTCCGTTAAGCCGTCGGTCTCGGTTGTTTTAAATTATGGAAACAGTCGTTAAGCCTCATCGAAGACCTTAGGGTGGCTTGAGAACATTCGACACTGGGTTGGCCACTAACCCCTCTACCAATCCGCATTGGAGCAGCGT